>VXBA01002233.1:0-60434 GCA_013399895.1 Serilophus lunatus
GGTCACGCTCCCGGGGCTGCTGCTCATGTCGGGATCAGGGGACCCCGTGCCAGCCCCCTCCCCAGGCAGGACAGAGGCGGGGGGGTTCTGTAAATACCGGCGGGCCAGATTGAGGACCCTGGGGGGCCGTATCCAGCCCATGGGCCGTAGTTTGAGGACTCCTGCTCTAAGGCATCTGTAATCCTCAAACATGTGGTTAACATAGCCATATCTTGTTTAAGGCACAGAAATATCCTGTGGTTTTGTGAAAAAAACAGCTGCTTCTAAAACAGCAAAACAGACAGCAGAGTGAACACAACATATACTGGTTCCCTGCACCCTGACTGTCAAGCACCTTTCAAGTGTGAGGAGTTTGCTGCTGAGTAGAGCACGTGAAACCAAAGCTATGTATCACAGGCTGCTACGAGGCCTAAGCACACCACTTGCTGTAATAGTGTTGGCAACTACTGGGCAAGACGTCCAGTCTCACCTCTGCCAAAGTACTTGAGCTGACCATTCCCAGAAGCTTGTGCAGTCATTTTGGTGCAGTCTGGGCAGAGGTAGAGTACTTCAACGGTAGAGGATGAGCACACACAGGCCGGAGTTCATGCTTGCTCCTTAGTGCCCTTATTAACAAGGTATATATGCACAGCTTGAAGTGCTTAATATGCAAGAAGCCTCGCAAAACTCAATCCCCTCTTTTTTTTTTTATCTTACACTGACTTCAGAATCATGCCTCTTGAAAGCTTCAAGCTGGCCACCTTGCTGTCATTGAAAGAGATCTTAAAGGGTTTTGACAAAAAAATGCATCAAATAAATTGCAACTCTAATTTCCTGAATGTGTCTCAACTCAGAGCTGCTTTTCTTTTCCACAGATTTTAGTTTTATTCTCATCCATATTTCTGATCTGACTGATCACAGGACCACTCATACCAGCACAAGATGGAGCTTTGCACAGGACAGCACTCCATGGAATACAGACAGCCAAAAAAAAAAAAAAAAAAGCACAACTATTTTACTTCTTGAATTAGAATAAGAATACAGAACTAGGAGCAAAGTCTTCAGAGTGTCAAACATTTGGATCTTTACAGAAAGGACACAAAATGCTGCCGCTCCAGTTCAGTAACGTACGTGCCCATGTCTCATAGGACATGCTTAGTTAGTACTAAGTAATTGCTGCCAAGGACAGATCATGCCTTCCACCAACACCTTTTACTTAAGGGAAGACACATATGAACAGTTACATCTAAGGAGCTTTGAAACAGAATATAGAAAATAGGCGAAGGTAACCTTTTCCTGGAAGCTCACAGGAGGTATTACCTAAAGAATCTTCTTCTCTGGAGAGAAAATCGGTGTTGAAACATTTCGGCAGGTATTACAACGAGTCCTTTTCTATTAAGGTGAATCACTGGGCAGTTGAGAGGCAGCATGAAGTACCAGAACATCAGTAGGGGCAGAAGTGAGAAGATTTATTCCACATCCACTTCTGTACCATACTGATCTTAGAAGTGTTCTGTCACTGCTAAAATGATTTTCAAGCACTGACCTGCTTCAGAAAATTACTGCCCAAGTAATGGTGAAGTTAGCATATCCAAGTCATTAGCGTCAATGGAATTTGAAGTATCAGAGAGAGCTACCTTACTATTGCTAATCTAACACTTGGAAGACCCATAGCCTCAGCTACAACTGAAAGAGCTAAATGAGCCAGACCATGTGAAACATCTCCTTATAAAGATACCATGGAAATTGAGACAAAAAAAGGAATTGTTAGAAGTTGAACTGTAGTCACTGACACTCGTCGTGACTCAATCAGGATTAGAAATGAAAAACCTGGGAGGAAAAATGATGAGCTGCCTAGTGCTAAAAAACTCATGGGCTCTAAAGAAAACAGGAAAGCAGCTGTTTTGAGTTAGATAGGATACTCTCCACATGTACCAAAGCATATTAGTAAGGCTAAGTTGATGGTTTCTTTTTCTTTGCCATGAAAAGTAAGTCAGCTTACAGTGATTTCTGTTTAGAGTAAGGCTTAGAGCAAGGCTTAGAGCGTATGTGTGCGCACCTAACTTAATAATACGGCTTTTGTAGCAGCATGTAGCCAACTGTCAACTTACACAGTAAATTTTATTCTATCTTTTAGTTACAAGCTAAGACTCAGAAGCCTAAATTCACTTAGATCTGTTTACTATATATCCAAAGTTGGTAATTTTATATATTTCCCATACTGCCAAAACTAAAATAACAGCAATGCATTTTCAAATGCAACACACTAAAAAAACCTACAGCCGAAAAGGTACTGAGATAAAAAGCGTGCCTCATTCAAACATGACCTGGCAACTGGAAATTACCATCTGAGGGGATAGTTTACTGAGACTGTTTATTGTGAACCTTTATTGTGAACCTGAAAACAAACATATCAAGGGAAAAAGGCTTCAGTCATTGCATTCCAACCTCTACAAAACTGCATCTTAAACCAAGGGCAACCCAAAAGGTATAGCCAAACAGGTACTGAGGTAAAAAGCGAGCCCCACACTCAAATATGACCTGGCAACTGGAAAGCAAAATCTTAAGATACATTGCACAAGCTGAACATAGGTGAGATAATGTGATATGCACTTATGTTCAAGAGACTCAGCAGACAGATAACAAATGTCTTCCGAAGGATTCAAGGTATGTGGATACCGTCTTTAAGTAAATTGTGCCCAAAAGCCTGGGCAGCAGGGAGAGATGAGAGGGGACAATACACAAGATGGTCCTAAAATCAGATGTGCCAATTGTTTTGGTGATGATAATTGCACACGGGAATCAACAATAAGAGTTCTTATGGCACAGCTCCAACCACCAAAGAAGCCATAACCACACACCTTCAGGGCACTAAATTTTCTTAAACTAAGTTTTAAAACATGATTACACTTGGTATATATCTATACAATTCTCTCTACCCTATTTCTTCAAATAGGATCAGAGTAGCCTTGCCAGAAGTTTTCTGGCAGTGATATGCAAGGTATAATCAAAGGTTTCTAATACAAAATTCCAGGAGGTCACAGCAACTGTAATCTAACTTGAAAGTGTTCAAAACACTCATTTCATAAAGATGGAGAGATATGAGCAACTATCCCATGAGTGTAATGGAACAACACAAATCACAGACTACTAATAGCCTTACACCCACACTTGATTGTGGCTTCAAAATCAAAGCTAGCAATTTGGATTTAAAAAACTCTCTGTAAAAACACACTGAATGCCAAAAAATGCAAGTTACTACATCTTCTGAATGTAAAAAAACCCAAACAATTTACATGGAACAGAAAAACTGCTTATTCTCTACATGCACTTGGGTATAGTAGTACTGTAGACCCTGCTATTTAATTATTAGGATACAGATTTTATTCCTATTCACATTGCTCACATCCAGAACAAATAACAACTCATGAGCCAACATGTTGTAGCAGGGCAGAACAATTAACCCAAGATCAATCATTTTAATGTATTTGAAACGTAACTAATACATCATTCTTTGTACAGAATACAGTTCAGAGCAGTAAGTTCAAACATTCAGTGTCCAATGGCAATGATCAGAGGTACCACAAGGTTCCATCCTGCTAAAGATGATCAGTAATCCAAATGCTGACAAAAGGGATACCCTCAGCAAGTCTGCAGATGCTGCGGTACACTAGAAGGACTAGGTTACAAGGAACCAAAGGGCTTTTGCTGAAAGAAATCTTCAGCAATTCAGAGACTGAGGCAACAAATTTCACCGAGTGCAGAAAGAGAAGGACAAAGCTCCACACCTCATCGAAGAATAACCTCATGACCTAGTGCAGGAAATGGTCAGTTCATAAACTGATTGTGATGGGCACCAGGTTCAACAGGATTCAGAAGAGCACCATCAGTGTGATCACAGAATTAACAAGGTTGGAAATGACCATTGAGATCATCAAATCCAACCTATTGCCTAACACCATCCCATCATCTAAATCACGGCCACTAAGTACCTCATCCAATCTCTTCTTAAACACAACCAGGGATGGTGACTCAACCACCTCCCAGGGCAGCCCATTCCAATAGGAAATCACTCTTTCTGTGAAAAAGCTTTTCATAACACCCAGTCTAAACCTCCTCTGACGTAGCTTAAGACTGTGTCCTCTTGTTCTGTCACTGCCAGCCTGAGAGAAGAGATCGACACCCGCATGTGGCTACAGCCTCCCCTCAGGCAGCTGTAGAGGGCAATAAGGTCTCCCCCTGAGCCGCCTCTTCTCCAGGCTAAACAACTCCAGCTCCCTCAGTCGTTCCCCATAGGGCTTGTGCTCCAGCACTTTCACCATCCTCACTGTCCTTCTCTGGTCATATTCAAGCATCTCTTACACCGAGGGGCCCGGAACTGGGCACAGTACTCAAGATGTGGCCTAATCCCAACTCACCAGTGCTGAATACAGGGGAAGAAGAACTTCCCTACTCCTACTGGTCATGCTATTCTTGATACAAGCCAGGATGCCATTGGCATTCTTGGCCACCTGGGCGCTCTGCTGGCTCACCATGTACCTAGCGACCCAGGACAAAACAATTGTGACCAGGACAAAGACAAAAGTTACTAGCCCTCTCCCCAGCACAGGTGAGGTGAAATCTAGAGTATTTCCAGGTTTTAGGCCCAAGAGGAAAAGAGGAGAGAAATTAGAGAGTTCAGCAGAGAATTCCTTAGATGGTCAGGGGTCTAAACTCGTAAGAGAAGGCTGTGTCACCTGAGCTTGTGCAGGTAAGGGGCAGCTTAACAGTGTACTTGCATAACATGTAGTGACTTCAAGTCTTCTGCTGCTTCAAAAGTGAAATGAGGGCCAAGAGCCGCAGAATGAAAACCAGGATGGTCAGGAGGGATATCACAGATGTTTTCAAGAAGATGTTGAGCAATGCTGAGCAATGGAAAAGGTTTGCCAGAAGGCTGCAGAACCTCTGTCCACAAGCTCAAATACAGGAAGTTATGGCAAATGATGTACTGTGGACGACAGCCCCATCTCGAGGAAGAGGTTGGACTAAGTCCCCAGAGATCTCTTCCACTAGACTATTCTAGACCTGAAGTCTCAGTTTAGTGACAAAGGAGGCACTTCTCTACTTCCCATGCTGTTCTGCCACACAGCGAGGCCTTGATTTCACATAAGTACACTTAGCACATATGCTGCCTTGTGTGCTTAAGGTTTCCAGTGAGACAGCATAACTGGGGAAATCAGTAGAAAGGTGACCTCATCTCCTTTCCCTACATGTAGTCATCATCCCAAGTTACTGGAGCATCTTCCCCAGGTAAACAGTCTTCTCCTTTCAGCCTTGCATTTTCCTCATCCATCAGCACTTGAAACTCTTCTCACCATCACATCATACTCTTTCTTTTGCCTGAATAACCCACTGGTACTGAAGTTACATAAGTAACTTAGTACTAAAGTAAGTTTTCTTAACTTAAAGTTTTTGTATTTTAGCAGTGGATACATTAGACTTGGCAACTTTTAAGTTGACAGCTGTTTGGGTAGACATTATAAAATTTCTTGCTTATTTTTACCCCACAGACTTTTCATGAAAAAGAATATACCTGGCATAAAAGTCAATCCATCAGAAGAAATAAACATATCTCCTGAAAAAGCTAGACAGCCAGTGCAGACTCAACAGAAAGTACTCTGATCCATCAAAGAAGTTCCACATGGCAAAGACTGAGAGCTGACCCTCTTGAAAGGGAAGACTTAGAATTTCGTAGCACTCTTCACATTACTATCTCCAAATCTAGGAAAAGTTGACATCTTCATCTCATCAGTTCACAATGTGTGAGCATCACAGAATCACAGAATCACTAGGTTGGAAGAGACCTCCAAGATCATCTAGTCCAACCCTTGCCCTAAAACCTCAACTAGACTAGACTACTTCTCAGAGAAAGGCCTTGTAGTAATAAACAATTCTAGTTTCTTTTCCTCATCTTTGCTAGATAAAAAGAAAATGGAACTAGATCTAATTCACCTAATTTAAGAAAACTGACAAGGAAAAAGTAATAAAAAAAGTAATAGAACTGAAAACTGACTGTTAACCTAATTTCTCTAACACACTTACAATGAAACTTAATCACGTATGTTAGAGTCGGAATCTTCCTAAATGATATCACATATATTTGCAAAGCAGTTTGACCAAAGACAGAGGTTTTAAGAAAAACCTTTTCAGTTGCATCGGCCCATAATTATCATAGGCAATACAATAAGATTTCCCAGCCTTTCCTATCTGAGACACACTTAATCTTCTCTATCCCTTCCTGCGTTTGACTACTTATCGTTTATAAAACAGCATAAGTAAGACATTAGGAAAGCCACAGATGCATTTTAAGTGGCTCTTCACTCAATTTAGTAGCTGACAGTAACCACTACAAACCTAGTCAAAAAATTAATCCTTCCATGGAATTTAATGAAGCTTGAGTAATGTCCATGTGATTAGTCAGTCCTCTGTATATTCCCAGTAAGTTCACATTCAAAAGTTTCCAAGGGAAGTTACGGCCACATGTCATGCACAAATTACAAATTATCTAGCAACTCTTTTCATTACTATTCCTACTACTCCATGCAGCAGTAGATAAAGAAAACAACTCAGCTGTGCATGCTATTCAATGAGAATGAAGCAAACCATCACAAGAGTCACTAGGAGTCCTTTCCCCATCTGTAGCATTCACACAGCTGCTAAAGACTGAATGAATTAAAACTTAAGAGAGAACCCCGCACAACACAGCACAAACTGGAATAATTGCTAGTACAAACAGGCTCATTTTCAAATATCTGTGGGTCAAGAGCTCAAAGCAGCAGCGGTCATACTGTTTACTCTCCTTTTGACATAAAAGCCTTTTCCTCTGTGAACAGCCCTTAATGCAGAAATATCTAAATGTATGCTAATGCCCAATAGAGCAATAACTTGCTTTGATTGATTCAACAGTACTGAAAGTACTAGGAAAAAAGATCAAACCGAGTATTACACAAACAACCCATGTCTTCAATATGGTATGTGTCAGCATGAAAGCTGAAAGGAGTTGAACAAGACAGCTACTAATGTCTTGCATGGTTCTGAAAGTGGCGGCATTCTTAAGTGCTTGTTGATAAAAGTGTTTTTCTCAAATTGTGACATCAATTTATAAAGCTCGGTACTATAATAAGTGCTTTGATTTAACATGATTTATGAAGCAAAAGCCCTTCTGGTGTCTTCAGAAAAAGCACAGGAGTTTACAATAAACACAAGATAATTAACTACTTTTGCAGCCAGTTACTCTCCTGAAACCATAATTAGAGAAAACAAACACGACCTCCCTCTTTGCTTTTTATGCTGCACAAAATTCTTTCTTCTGTCTTCCATTTCACTGACCCACCTTTCTTTCAACATCTTTTCACTGAAGAGCTTCTAACGATAAACTCTTCTGGCATTACCTTAGTTTAGACATTTTCAACTTTCCACTACTGCCCTGCTTCTTCACAAAGCTGCTGTAGTGTTTAGAGAACACTAAGACATACACAAAAATAAATCTGGACCAATTGTGTATGACTCCTTCAAGAGCCACAAGTAGCACAAACTCTGGCTACAATGTGCCATGTTTCACCCTGCCAGGGTTCAGCCCTCCCTTCTGATGCATATGCTAGAATGCTAAGTTATTTAACTGCTAGGAAAACAAATCTCTGGTTAAATTTAACTGCTGATGTCCCAGATGCACAACACACAAAAGCAGAAATTATTTTTTTTTTTTTAGGTACAGATAGATGTTTAAGTCCACTTTCAAGGACAGGGATAAGTTCAGAGGAGATGAAGACATTTTCCTCTCTGGATAACTGGCAGAAGCAACAACAGAACAGGATCTAGACATCAAGATCAACAGAAAGATATTAAGCTATTATAGAGCATACAAAGGAGGGAACCAAGGATGGTGAAGGGCCTTGAGGAGAAGCCCAATGAGGTGTGGCTGAGGTCATTTGGTCTGTTCAGCCTGGAGGAGAGGAGACTGAGGGGAGACCTCACTGCAGTTACAACTTCCTTGTGAGGGGAAGACGAGGGGCAGGCACTGATCTCTCCAGTGACGAGTGACAGGATCCAAAGGAATGTCCTGCAGTTGTGTCAGGGAAGGTTTTGGTTATCAGAGAAAGTTTCTTCACTCAGAGGGTGGCTGGGCACTGGAACAGGCTCCCCAGAGAAGTGGTCACAGCATCAAGCCTGACAGAGTTCAAGAAGCATTTGGATGATAAGCCACATGTGGTGTGACGCTTGGGGATGGGTCCTGCACAGGGCTGAGTTTGACTCTATGATCCTTTTAGGTCCCTTCCAACTCAGCATACTTTGTGATTCTTCAAGTGGTGTAACAGGAGATGGGTGGGTGGTATACGTTATCTAAACCTCATCTCGGGGGGAAAAAAGTAGCTGTGGTTTTAAGCTACCGCAATCTGAAGAGGACACTTGGCTCAAGCCTTCCTCATGTGGTACCTTCAGTATACATAACAAAGGCAATCCTGAAAAGAATTTACACATAGGGAGGCCTGTTTCATGCATCTCAGACAAATTTATGCACGATAGCTACTCACTCAGTCTCAGTCCTGGGCTCATCTCAGACATGATTAGCTAGAAGACCTATCTTCACAGAACTTCAGCACGTCAGTTATTATGCAAAGCTTTGCAGTGAACAGTATTTCTGGATCTAGGAATCAGCTCCATGTAAGGAAAATGCTCAGCACCATCCAAAAAGGCATCAGCTTTATAAACCCACAAAATATAAATGATGAAACTCCCCACTATGCAAATTCATAAATCCATTGTGTATTAACCCTCTCGGTAGGCAGCTCTTCTCTCTCAATCAGATACTAGAAGTCATAAGAAAGAAAAAAAAGGAGGCAGAGAAGAACAAAAATGTTCAAAGACCCTCTGTCTGAAAAACATGAGTACAAGTCAATGTACCAAAAGCATATTTGATGGAGAGGTAGGGGAGAAAAGCAGCCAGGACAGGATATGATTATCCATAATTTCTTGAAATGCAAGAACTTGGTGGCATCCAATGAAATTATCAGGCAGACTTAAAAGCAAAAGGAAATACTTCCTCTGCACAATACATAATACCCTTTGCTCAGGGTAAGATTATAGACTATTATCTAACTGAGATTAGAGTTTAAACACATTCAAAAAGAAAGATTTAAAATTTATGAACAAAAAGGTATCAGTGAAGAATTATGAAAACAAGATGAAGATACAGCTGCTGGCAACAGAGGTTTTATTCACTAATTATACACACATTCCCAAGACAGTGACTAGTAGTCACTGTTTGAAATCAAAAACTGGATTAGATTGGGTCTGGTCCGACATTGACACTACTCCTATAGGAAAACGAGCTTAAGATCATGAGTTGACAACTACAGCAAATACAAGTTTCTATATGGATTTACCACTACTCAAAGAACAGCTATATTGCGATATTATCCATTAAGTTTGGAGAGAACCTACTAAAAAAACTCTTGGAAGAGAAAAGCTACAATACAGTTCACCTAATTCTAGAATTTGTGCAGTGAAACAGTGCACTGTCATGACAGGAATTACCCCATATCGCTTTGAACTGAAATGCTGACAGTGTTAAGCCTGCCTTTATACAAGTTTTTCCCCTAGGCAAAAAGAAATTAATTCTCACTGGCAGCATGTAACATCTTGAAAAAGTTGTACAATACCTCAAACATACAAGAAATTTTGAAAAGTTGCAGTACTTATGAATATTGAGAATTAAAGTTTCTTTTCTTACTCTCATTGCCTATCTCTTTCTGAGAAGGGGTGCTTTCACAAAGAATAAAAGATTGACTTTTCATGAACATTATGGATTCATAAGCTTTGTCTTCTCTCATCTCCTTACCTCAGATTTCACCCTTTTCATACTCAGCAGACCATAGGTGAGTTATTACTCTTCTGTGTTGCAGGGTCCCTTGCGCTATTATTCCATTCTAGGCTTGAGCAACTCTTCATTTTTTGTCAATGGCATACCTGAAGTCTACCTTTAAGAATCAAATCTTACAACAAGATAATATAGATCTTCCCAAAAATATCCCAAAGTAACTTCTAATTGAATAATCAGCTGCAAAGAAAGTGAAAGGATCTGATTTCATTTTGTTGCATGCATACCACAGTTGTTTCTTTACTTCAGCTGTGAGACAACATGCAACAGCAATGGAATGTTTTAGGAAGAATATTTGACTCTTAACAGACTTTAACCATTAGTACTAAGGAAACCCTCTCAAGAAATGAGAAACACAGGAGAAAAATAAGAAAGCTACCACTTTTCCTGAAATATCAGACAGCTAACAAAAAGAACCCATTTCTTCCACATACTCTGGCATTTATTCATAATTTTTCTTTCTTTGCTTCTTTGGTGACAGTTTTCTTAAATGCCTAATTGAGCTAATGCACTTGGAGAAGGCAGAGCTAACAGGAAACACAATGGGATAGAGAGCAAACTCACAAGGAGTTCTCACCAGGAGAAGATAACAAAGACCTAATTAAACCAGTATTTCCACCCCTGCAAGAACTCAGTTAGATCTCACGTACATACAAGACAATCAGTATGTGTCCTCAACTATTCTCGAGTCATCCTTTAAAGCAAAGAGGAATCTCAAAAGTCAGCAAAAACATTAAACCAGTATTTTTCCAAAGTATATTTATCTCCACTACTGCCTTTATTTTTACTCAAAGAGAATGCAAACAGCAAATACACATGCTCACCTGATCAGATGAGAAGGAGGAGTCACAACTTTCAGGAAAGAAGAATGAGAGGGCAACGGTTTTGGTACAAGGCAGAGGATAATCAGAACACGAGGCCTGCAAGTGTCTCAATATAAACTGTACTACAGGTATTCTGTAACAAGGTTGGGAACCACTAAAAAACTGAGACTTGGAGATCAGTCTAATTATATTAGTTTGGGTGATGCTACCCATTCATTACTCTTATTACTCAAAGGGCTCTCGTATCCACACATGGTACAACAAAATTTGCATCAGACAAACCAGATTTTCTAGCTACATATAATCTCCTATTTGTTTCCTTTGTGCTCTCCTTGTGCTTTGACAGAAGTTTCTCAGCTTTACTATCAGCTTTCTAAAACAGAGAACACCTGGTGGAAGCAACCAATTACTCCATTGAAGGATATTTTTCCTTATGATACATATATATGGTAAAAGGCAAAATAACCTGCAAGAAGCTTTCCTTCCAACACAGCTCCCCAAAAAAGACAAAAAACTTAACTGTTTCCTGAACACAGAAAATAAATACTCAGTACTCCAGAATCCCAAAGCTTTCAGCTGTGAAACAGGCAACTTGATGAGGTCTACAAGAAATGTACCAACTAACAACACATTTCACCAAGTACGACATTAAGATGTTAAGGATTAGTTTTGTCCAGATCATTTTTGTCCTGTTCCTGAAAGAGAACTATGAAGTTCCCTCAAATCGAGTTATTATCACACAAGAAAGGGCAATACAGCTCATGTCACAGCAAGCCTATAAACTGCTTCAGCACATCTGTGTTTCAGTGCCATTTGCTGTCTCCTGAAATCTCATTCCACTCCCACTAAAAGTCCTGACTTTTGAAAACAAAAAAACTGATAGAAATCAAAGTTTATCTGAAAGTTGAAGGAAACCACATCAGTCTCAAAGGGATTAAAATACTGAGAAGTTAGTTTGATCCAGAGAATTCAATGATCACAAAAGACAGTGATTATTCTCATTGTAAAGTTTACACAAGATTTTGGCTGGATTCCTGCTCACATTTCTTTAATTATGCCTGTATAAACAGAACTATTATACATCCAATTCAGTATCATCTACAATTTAGGGAAGAGACGTTGGTTAAAAAAAAAATATTTCTCATTAACGAAACAATATTTTACAAAGGGTCACTGAAAGAATGCAAAGTCATCTCCACCAAGCAACTGAACCTCACAGACCTGCAGGGTTCGGTGAGAATGACCTAAGCCACAAGCACGTTAATACACAGTCAGCTTCCTTTCCAGCATCCTGTCAATACCACCAGGGGCTGGTCTTATTTCATTTACATATGCCATAAAAAACTTTCCTGGAAAAGAATATTACATTACCGCATGCAGATTTTCAACCAGGAAGCTGAACTTGAGGACAGCACTCATGAGACTCGGCTCTTTTTTTTTTTTTTTTCTTAAAAAGACATAAACCAAAAAAACCTATTTCACAGGGAAGGAAAAAGGAATAAAGCGGCCATTAAGTTAGTTAGCAGACATTTCTTTGTTCATAAACACAGTAAATATCTGGACCAAAGGGAAAGAAAATATGTAGAAGTGTAGCAGTGCCATCTGTTTATTCTGGTATATGAATGAATAAATTAACACCACCATTCCTCACTGCACCAGTGTCCTGTCAGACAGCTGCCCTGCCAGGAGCCTTCACTCTCAGTGTTTGCAAAAGCTAAGCCTGATATCCTGGCCAGTTTAGCTCTTGGGCCCCTCCTAAAAGATCCTGTTAATTATGCCAAGGTCTGTTAAAGTTATGCACAGAGTTGTCTCAATACGTGTCTATTCAGCTAAGACTACAAGTCCTGCAAAACTTTTGGTTTGTCAAGTGTCCAAATGAAACAAATGAAAACCAATGGAGAGATACCAAGCGTCCCCATACTCCTTCAGGAACGGATTTAACACTACTGAATTACCCAACATATATTTCTTTATGCCACAAAGAAATATAGGATTTC
This sequence comes from Serilophus lunatus, assembly GCA_013399895.1. Classification (NCBI taxonomy): domain Eukaryota; kingdom Metazoa; phylum Chordata; class Aves; order Passeriformes; family Eurylaimidae; genus Serilophus; species Serilophus lunatus. Next base: position 12,717 of record VXBA01002233.1, read on the forward strand.
CATTTCCTAATGCACAGTATCAATGGATGTCCATAAAGCCTGGTTGGACACAGAATTACTCTCCCATGCACTGCTACTGACTTGACACTACCATCTAAAACAGTGATTTACACGACTGGTGTCAAGAAGTTCATTATCTCCACAGATGGAGCAGCAGGCTTTCAGACTCCCAGAAGCCTACACCCCAGGGCTGCCACGGACCTGAGAAGCTGAAGGGTTGAGAGAAGTAGAGAATTACATGAGAGGAAAATGAAAGGAAGTGGAAAGGCCAAAGAAAGCGAGAAACTAGGCACTGGAAGCCTCTAAAATACATACACCCAAAGCAGGAACTGAAATACCTACAGCTTCCACTGTTCAAGAAAAACCTAAAGACAAGCTGAGGGGCCACTGTGGGAAGGAGAAGAAGGAAAAAAATAGAGAAAGGCAGAGAAAAGGAACAAACTACTAAAAGGTCATGACATGAGACACTGCAGGATTTAAACACAGACTGAAGCTATTTCCTGTTTTAAAACTGAGAAAAAGTATTGATTAGCATCAAGGAGGCTGACTTAGGATAACATAAATCACACTTTTCTAGAGCTGAAATGTCAAGAATATTTTTAGTCTTTAGAGAAGGATAGGGGTTTAATTTTTTTGGTGTGTGTTCCCCCTCAATAATAGCTAAGTAATTTAGACAAAGGCACTAGTAGAAAACTGTGCATTTCCTCCTCCCTCCCACCTCGAGGAAGAAGATGGGATCTTGGTAGCAAAGACAATTTAATAGAGACTTTTGGACCACAGTGAGCAAAGAGAGTTTCCAGTGAAATGGTGAAAAAAGAAACCAAAAACAAAACACAAGTTTGGCAGGCAAGAAGTGCTTTGTTTTCTATGTTTGGCCATTTTCTTTCATTTTGGTCCATCTGTATGTGAAAAAGATTAAATGTGAACAGCTTTTCACTGAAAGCTTTTAACACTTGTTTTCGTCACTGAATTCATACGGTTGTTTGCTTAGCGTTCCATTCCTTAGGAGCTTTTAAAATGATGCGCTACCTGTTGTCCACCTTGCAACTCTGGCAGTCCTCTCCAAAAAACAATGCTAGTGCCTGTTTATTCCAGCATAATTCATTTCCTCTTACTTAAGTATTTACAAAGATTTTCCTCAATCACTACAAGTCGCCACCACACATTTAAAAACTCCACCCTTTCAGCCCTACGTATTTGCCACATCACTCCTATACACAGCCTTATAGATAAATGAGTTTTACCTACTGTGACTACTGCTCAGTAATTTAAGATTTTGATCACTCTCTACTAATACGAAATTACAGAAACAAACAACTGAAATGGCCCAAAGCAGCCACAGGTTTTAGCAATAGCTAGTGCTGCAAGAGAATAAAAAAAAATTATGCCTCCACATTCCAGCCTGGTCTCCAGTCTGATAAGCAACAGCAGTTAACCCTCCTCAGAAAAGTCCTTCTTCTGCTATTTACACTGTGCAAAACATTGGCCTTGAGCCAAATCACCCCAATTGTTCACAGACTTCCTTGCAGCTGAATAAAGTGTCTTCTGTTTAACGCAGCTCATGGCCTAACACACACCACTTTCATCAGTGCATCTGTGACTACCTCTTTTTGTCTTTCAGTATCTCAATATTCTATGCCTTATTAAGCTGTTACATGCTACCAACCAACACAGACTATCAAACTGTACTCCAGGTAATGGTCTTTAACAGTCTGTATAAACTCCCCAGGTCTCACAAATAGAGGGAAGTTCCTGAAGGACCTCCTGAAGGAGTTCTGCTTTCCCTTGACACTACCTCTTTTTGATAAGCAAAGTGACATTTATGAACATACTTAACAAGAACCCTGCTCACACACACAGCTCCGTGGCTCTTTCCTTTAATTACTGCCATGCATCCAACCCACTCATGTTGCCTCCTGATCTGTGGTGCCTATGAACACGTTTCGTCTTCAGTTCCTAGACGAAGCGAGTGTGGGCGCGTTGGAATGATCTAGTTGCAGAGAAGCATGTAAATGTGTCGTGCTGTGTGCTTACCCCTACACTATAAACCCTACCGCTAAGAAATGTGGAGGTATGACCTGCACATCACCTCTTAAGTCCTTTGGTCCACTTTCCATCTCATTTGCCTCTAATTACTTTCCATAAAAGCTGGAGCTCAACAAGCTTTTCAAATCCAATTCAAGCCACAGACGAAAACTCACAACTTACCAACACATCTTTAACTGGTGTGTTCAGAATGCTGCAATTTGCAGGTTAGTTGGAGTTGGGAGAAGGGAAGGAATTCCATCCATTTTACATCTCCCTGAGCTAGAGCAAGTTCTCTTAGAATAGAAACACTACACATATTGGAGATCTAAAAAGGGGAACTTTCCAATTCCTTATGTATGTTGGCTCCAGAAGTCTCCACATCTTCACATTCTATCCCAGAAAGCAACAAATTCTGGTAAAGCGATGCTTTTTCCTTGCAATAATAAATTCCCAGTTCTTAATTGGGGAAAAAACCCCCAAACAAAAAAACCCCAACCCAAACAACAAAATCCAAACCCCAATCAAATAAAAGCTCCTCAAGTACTTGCAATCCCTGCTCTCCTACTAACAACCTTCTTACATTTTTATAAGAATTAATTAAAACCCTTAAACCACATTCTCTTTGCTCTCTAGTTCTCACAAAAACATTTTTCACACTCATTTGAATGTACTATGATCTCTTAATATTTCAACCTGGCTTTCTGTTCTTCTGACCAACGGAGTTCTGTTGCAAAAAAAAAAAATTTGAAACCTCTATTAGAAATCCTTAGAATTAGACAGATTTCAAGGTCATGAAAGTGTCCTGAAGTAAGTAATCTAGCAATATGTCCAGTTTTCGTTTTTTTCACAAATACAACAGGGAATCCAAAGCAACTGCTCCACTGAAACACTGCCTGGTTCAAAGCCTGCTGTTTGATCCAGTCCATCAGCCAGGCTCAATGTCCTTAGACTGTTGAACACCAAATACACTTTTTTTCCTGCCTTGCTGAGACTACTCTGTTTTAATTTCTTTTATTGACTTGTCTGCTTCACAACTTCTCATCTCCACCTTTGTGCAAGGCTTTGATGTACCAGTTATAAGGAACACTTCCCCAGTAGCATGAAACATATCTCCTCATTTGCAGAATTTCTGCACAGTTGCATAAATTCTTATCAGCAGCACTTAACCCTTCAGTACAGCTTGAAAGAGCCATCTGATTGCATCTACCTGCAGCTACTGGGCCTTTCACAACGCAGCCTTTCAAAAATCATGTTGCATGGCTACCCAGACCTATCCTAAGACACCAAAGAACCCAGCAGAATCATCCAGTTAAATTACCTCTATCTTAAGATTCATCCAAACTGCACACATACCTTCCCTCCAAATCCCACCTGTTACATGTGATAGGAAGAAATTCATTGAACTAGAAAGTGATGGTAAATGTATTCTAAAAGTGCAGTTTCTGGTTCTATGCCGTAAATCTGTGACCAGGGATGGGTCCGTGGGGCCCCTGTTAAGATTCCTTTCTCCTCCAATGAGAAAATTCATAGGACCAAGAAATTTGGACTAATTTCTAATGACTTTCCAGTTCAGAAGCGCATTATCTTTTAAATGGGTACAGATCTATCTTGATGCTGGTTGACTAAATCTGATTATCACAGCATAAAGCAAAATAGCAACTTACTCCTTTTTTAAAACCTAAGAAAAAAACAAACACAAAATTATTCCAAAAGCCGGAAAACATTTAGGCTGGAAGGGGAAGTAATGGTGGGGGTGGGACAGATATTGTAACCAACTAAGAGCAAAATCTGCATAAATAGAGCAGTTTGAAAGTATACCACAAGACTCAGAGTAACCAAAGCCCTTACTTTTACCCATTGAATTAATTAGGAAAGTACTAGAAAGAAAACAGTAGCCAGCTTAGCAAGGGCTTTCTTTTGCTTGTGTTTTCAAGCCTGCTATCTGTATTTGTAGCCAGCTGTTACTATACCATAATTCTCCTCTAAATCCCAGAGAGACCTGCTCTGTGTGTCATTGTTTGAGAAGAATTGTTTCAGACAGATGTCAGTTCTCACATTTCTCAGTATTTGAAGGTGGCACTAAGCAACTCTCCCCTTGCCTGGCTGCCTTCTCTCCTCTTACTGGCTGGACCTTCTGTGTCTGAGAATGCAAGTGTAAGAGCAAAAGATGCATGAAATTGATTTCTGTAAATTGCTCAAATTAGGAAACAAAATATATCTGCTAAGAGCTATTTTACCTCAAGAAAACAGAACAATGTTTGCTCTCTAGTAATAACCTAATTCCATCTTGGCCATCTCTTGAGCACAGATGCTGCTTTGTTTTTATTACTTAACTCAGACTGCAATGCTTTGAAGGGGGTCTTTTGGGGATTGGATTTTGGGGGGGCTGAGGGTCATGGAAAAAAGGGAGATTGGAATTATAGCTTATACTTCAATTACGCTGCTTTACGTTGCCAACTGCAACTTCCAGGTCAAAGAAAACCAAGCCGCCTCTATTGCTTCTCGCTGCTGCAATAAAATTCAACCAAGCGCTCTGCATTTCGTTCTGCAGCATACAGCTGCCTCTGCTGCATGTGAAGGGGATTCAGTGTCTTCCTTGCCAAACAAATCCGTATAGACTTGACAAGTCTCCTTGTGGGTACAAGGAGAGCCATATACTTTTTCATTATACTATAAAAGCAAAAATATTCTCACTATCCTGAAGGAACAGGCACAAGCAAAACTGCTTACACAGAACGGTAACTTGTAGCAAAATTTTCTAAAATGCTCCTGTAACTCAATACTACAGGAAAGTCAATTTCAGTAACAAGTAACTAATAGCAGGAAGGCAGAAATTTTATCTTGCATTCTACCTTATTAGATCACACAGGTTTTAATCACAAAACTGTTAATTTGCTACGAATAAAGCTGCACCAAACAAAAATGATTCCATTATTAGAACTCACAAAACAAAACCGTCTTCAACAGCTCTCAAAGCACTTGTACACAAAATTTCAGGAACTCAGCCAATGTTACAACAGAGCATGATGAATTCATTGTCATTCACTGGAAGAGAAAACCATCAAGTCCTCAAGGTCCATTTACACACAACCCTCACCAGATCCATTTATTTTAATTCCCAGACATAACGGAATAGTAGTTTAGTTGAATCCAGAAAATGCACAATGCAATTTTGTAAATAAATATCATGTAAACAGCTAGTATTCTCAAAGAAGACATCAAGTACTATCCTGAACCTGACCTCAGAGATAAAATGTCATCACCATTTGAAGGTATTCCCGCTTTAAATGCATATATTTCAATTGGCCTTACATTTTCTTCAATAAAGCCTATTTTGATTGCTTTTGAACATTCTTCCAGAAAACTACTATTTCATTGCTTTGGCACTTCAGTCCAGCGGGCCTCATTATCTTGAGCTTCAATGCACAACATGTTTGTACACAACCCCAAAATTCAGAACTAAGCCTTTTACTGTACGTGCTTCTGCCTTTATGGAGAAAGGCAGAACAAATATGCTGGTCATAGGGCTCAACACCTTGTGCAATAAAACATACAGAGTATGAGAAGTACAGTTTAATACTTATCCTTACTGACTTTACTTTTCAAACCAAGTAACACTTTACAAGATGAATAACTTTATATACCACCTTATCAGACTTGGAGTCAAAGTCAATCTCATTTTCACTATGCCTTTGAAATGATACTCAAATTCCAATAGTCTGTCCCTTAAATACCACCTTCTTGTCCTTTCAGACATTCTACAGATCCTTTCACCATTATTTGTTACTAAAGAAAACATCACAGCACCATCACTGCACAAACTTGATTTAAAATCCGAATCTCACGCTGCATCAAGCACTTAGCATCTAATAGGAGGCATTTAGCACCTCATAGAGCTGAGTTGCAAAGAGAATTTTATTACTGAGTCTTTAAACCACATCTACAGCCAAACGTAGAACTCCAGATGACACAATTTGGCACCTGGTAGAAAAAGAGAACGAAATGAACAACACTGAAAAATACTGGGGAGAACAAAGACGGGCAAAAGCACGATGTACACCCACCAGGCAATTTCTGCTTTCTCCTTATTTCTTCTTATGACATGGCTTAAAACAGGAAGGGATTTTACAGCTGTTTAAGAGCTCAAGTCCCTTGTTAGACCACCAATCGTGTAGCCTTTTCCCCACTATATTACCACACAAACTGAGCACTACCCCCACATCATCAAGTGAAAGCAAGTGAGGAAGACGGCTTCAGATATTTCTAGCAGCTTTATTATTGAAAAGATCAAGGAAATTTGAAAAATTTCCATAGAGGACACAACTGCCCTTTCCTGAGCAGACATTTCACTCACATTTCTGGTGGTGAAGCAGTAGAAAAAACAAATGTTCACTTACTCCCCATATTTGTGTGATATATCAGTTACCTTTAGGGAATCTCCTTGACCATCGTCCTCTAGAGCCTGGCAGCTGTCGGCAGTATCTGCAGATCCATGTCTGAGGTTATGCATCAGTGGCTGCATTCACACTGGAGTGCAGACTTGTTCTCAAGTTTATGAAAAACCACACCATCTCTACTGTATCTTAGAGCTACACGTGGCAAAGACAAATCTCAATAAAACAACGCCTCCTTTAAAGTCTTAAATCACTTTGGTAAGTCATAGCACTGTAATACCAAACCTTTTGGAAAACAGCTTTATAAAACTTCTAAAAGGGAGTAGTTGCTTCTGTTCAAATATGTTTGGAAAAATACAGCAAGATTGTTGGCATTAAGCAGGAAAATGCATAAGCAACCTAGTATTTCATGTGATTATTCATCAGGGTTGATTTCAAAGCAGACTTGCATTTGTTTCTTCTGCAAAAGAAATATAATTCGTAAAGACACAGCAGTCAGGGAAAAAAATATTGGTTTAGCTCAGAGATCCTAAGAAAACAAGCTAATAAAAGCCAGGGAACGACCAACAGGAAGGGAGAGTCTAATTCTCACCTGTTAAACCACTTTCAGATAAATACTATGTCTGGCAATTCTGTAAACGTGTCGAGGCTGCCATCCTCAGGGAATTGGGGAGCTACTGCAGCTGACTTCCAGAGAAGATTTACGCCTGGACCTCCACAGAACAACTCATGTAAATCAATTCCTCAAGAAAACGCTAATTGGACAAATATTCGTATACCCTAAGTTGTCTTCAACGTTATCTTTCTTATTCACAGTCATTCCCCACTGTTAGACTGAAACAGGGTCACTCAAGCTTTCCACCCATAGTGCTGTGCAGAAAGTTCTCTAGTACCTTCGTAAAAAAGGTTTCTTCAGCATGTTGTCTGATGTTGACGGAAGTCAACTAGCAGTACAATCAAGAGGAGGAAAAGGAAGCTTCTTAACTTCTTTTAAAAGGATATTTAATTATTTGTCTTCCAATTGCCACAAATAGTACCACCAAAATTTGATCCTATCAAGGTTTAAATATTACGTCTAAGTTGGGAGACAGGACACAAGAAATAAGACCATTCCAACTATTTCTGATTTCTTGCCGTGATTTGGGAGTGGCCTTCTGGGAAGAACTGCTCCTTCTCTACACTTTCAACTGCTCATTAGCTCCTCACGGAACAGAGCTCCCTTCCCCCAAGGCACTGTGGTACAAGCTGAGAACAGTACTTGAAATCTTCTAGTAGCAATTCCATGCCCAATTCCTAAATTTGCTGTCTGACACAAGCCACTAGTATATCCTTCACATAAAGATTTGGGTTTTTTTCAATTGAACTTCCATAGTTTTTCAATTCAAGGTACAGTGATAGCCTCTATGCCACTCAAACTATTGTTTACCACAAGATTGCTGCCAAATGCCCATGAAAAGCTAATGAGTTTAATCAATAATAGGCCTAGGTTAAATGAATTTGGAAATTTAGATGGTCTAAATCAAATTGAAATGATACTATATTAAAAAAATGGCATTTTCCATACCTGCGGTAAGTTCTGAGGTTATTGGTACGCAGGATCATCTCCTGACACATCAGAATTCCAGTCATCACAGATCCTAATTTACAACTTGTGATTTATCATTCCAGGAAAATGCTGTCTACTGTACAACTCATACTTCGTGTTTCCCTTGTTGCTTCTATCACAGGAAATGCAAGTACATCTACGACAGACTCCAATAAAAGAAACTAGATCTCCCCTACAAATCTCAAGCATAAGAAATATTCCACACTGCTGTATGAGATTGTTCCAGTATTTTTTTAAACCTCTATCCACTCAGAGTGTATAAGTGGCATACAGAACCTGTAGAAGCCTTCTTCAACTGCTTGTTTGTTCATCACAAAGAGGTTATTAACCTGTAGCCTGGGATTACTCAGTTCAAATCTACTCTGGATTCTCACTCTGGAGACATACTTCCTGCCTGCACATCTGAAAACAAAACAGGAACCTCTACTCCAATCCTCATCATCTTGCATCGGCTACTGCAATCCTTTTTACATAGACAAACTCCCCTTTCTCACATAAAAATATAAAATGCTGCTTCCAAGAGACATCAACATTCACCATCCAACTCTGACCTGAAGTCTTAATTTTCAATATGCTTCCTGGCTTGTCTATTATACCTTACAAACCAAGTAGCCTACCCTTTACTTCAGTGGTTCATTCAGTGATTAATCTCAAAAGTTCCTCAAATATGACTTTTTCCAAACTCATTCTCTTTTTGCTCTCTGTATTCCCATAAGCATCTCTGTAGGCACTCTATTCTCCAGATATACCCTTTCAGTGCAATAACCCTTCTGTGGCAAAATATACAGAAAATATTAGTGATTAAGAATCCAGCAACTAGGATTAACAATGACATCTGGAGTCATCCTGTAACAACTAAAGCAGCACAAAACCCATCATATACACTGGCTGTCTTTTCGAGGACTGGTCTCTTGGCAGAAGTTGATGAGCTGTCTGATGCAAAATTTCCTCTGCTGGAGCCCACCCAAGTTCCAACCTTTGTCAGCTACAAGTTCATTCCCTTCTTCAGTACTGGCCAAACTCAGGAGTATCACAGCACTTCTGAAAATTATTGGACAGTTTTTCAAATGTGAGACATGAAGAGATATTCTGAGCCAATGGTAAGGCACACTGATGACATCTGGACTGAACTCAAACCAGGAATTTGAAAGGTTTAATAGGAAAACATCCTCAAAATACTTGAATTATTTTCAAGAAAGAATGAAAGGTTTTGGAAAAAAATCTGTATCAAGTGATTTTTCCAAAGAGTAACAGCAAACATTAAGTACTTTGTGTCATATTTGTCTATCTTGATTATCTACATTACATCAAGCATAATATATCGGTGGATGTTTTGGAGAAAACAAACATTTTCTGTTAGGGGGTTTAAATTTACCTTTACAATGAGCATGACCAATTGTAAAATCGCTAACACTGGATTTCCTCAGTATTACGTTTTATTAATGTCATTTATAAAATAATGCATTCCCCGAGTCGTAATAATATCAAGCATCAGTTGCAATAGCAACTAGTAAAATGGTTTTGGCAAGACTGACCAAGTATAGCACTAGTAGATCCAGAACTGTTCTGTTCCCTGAAAGCTAATGAAGCTCTGTATCGGGACCTATTCAAAGTGTATCAGTGCTCTTTACTCCACACAGCAGCACACACAAAACGACGCTGATGTCACTTCTTGCCTACATGCTCAAGTGTGTTATCATGTAAAAGTACACTGGAGATCATTCATTTGCTTCTCAGAAATACCCCACAGGCACTGTATGCACACACATGGACTGTGGAGGGGGGAAAAACTGGCTTCTCCTCCCTCCTCCAGTGAGTGCCCTACAAACAGAATAGGAGAAAAAAAAAAACACTTGGTTCATTGAGCCACTTACTATTAAGTATTTTGAAACAGTATTTTGCATAAACATCAAGTAACAATATGCCAAACTGCAGCCTTAGCTCAGGGCATAAACTGTGATAAACTACCTCTTTGTCAAAGAGACATTTAAAAATGAGTTTGGTTTCTTTAGTATTAAATGCCCTCATTTGTTTTAAGTCCTAAGGCATATGGCCCCTCAGCATCTTTGCAGAATCAAGCTGTCGTTTAGAGAAGCACGGTCTTAAGAACAATAGCCTCCAATTTGTTACAGTGTTTATAATCTAATTTTAATTCTTACCAATAGTGTTCAGCATGAATAAGAATTCAACACTAATTACAGCTGCCAAAGCACGTCTCTGAACTAGTACAGCCGAAGCAGACACATAGCCAGGTAAAACAAGCTGAACAAACTTCTCCATATATAAAAGATGCCAGCTCTCTCTCTTCACTAAAACAAGCGCTTTTTTTTTTAAAGCTTGTTTTTATACTGTCTTCTAAGACTTAACCACTCCATATTTTGTACTCCACATTTTCTTTCCACCTGAGCTTGCAAAAAAATCCCCATTTAGTATCAAGTTGTGAACTTAACTGATGAGCTGTTTCACCTCCTCCTTTAAATCATTAATAAGACACTCAATCTAACTGAGCCTGATACTTATCCTATAAGCACCATTCTCTGTCTTGCAGCTCATATTACTGCCACATCTACTATTTTTGCTTAAGGTCCTTCAGCAAGTTTCTAAGCCATGCAATACTCAGGCCAATAAAGTCGGAGATTTTTTCCAAGTTTTAGAAGGAATCGTTTCCAAATGGCTTGCTGAAGTATTAGTCACACGTACTATTTCTCTACCTGAGAAATAGGACTCACATTTTATTCTTTTAGAAGGAGATAATATGCTTTTTTATTTACATATACTAGCAGTTCATCTGTCACAGCTCTATTATTTTCAAGTCTGCTACAGATTCCAGTCCTGGTGTTAATATTTTATGTAAGGATCGATGCAGAACTAACACTGAGGATTCATATAGCGAGGCAATTTATTCACAGCAGATACTGGCAAGCAGATACACACAGCCTGGCTACAGAAGTCTAGACTTCACACTATGCAGTTCATCCTAGTGAAGAACATGGTGTCAGCTGCAGCTCAAGTACTTTCAGCATCTAAGCCAGGCTAGATATTTTATTAATTTCAGGGCCAAACAGCAGTTTGTTCCTGTGCTTTAAGATATCGGTGCTGCATTTCTTTTTCCTATCTGTTACCATCAGCTGCCTTTCAAAAGCCACTCACTAATTCTTTAAATTGGATAGCTAATCCCTAATCCCTACACATTTAAAAATAAACCCACTCTTAATTTTCAGGCACCCTTTCATTATTACTGTGAAACTGATTCTCACACACACATCGCAGAATCGATCCATTGCCTGAACCCATCCTGGAACAATCATGTTTATACAGTCTCTCATTGTGTAAACCCTGCAGAAACAGGCATACTCACATGCACAACCCTGACTGAACAGAGAGCCAAAAAAAGTTAGGTATCTCAAGTCTCCATAGCAAACTGGGAGCACAAATTATGTATTCAGACTTCTAAAACAAGTGCCACAGATGCAGAGCCATCCCATTACTTATATGTCTCCTTGGAAAGTCTTTAGAATGGGAAATGTAAGAAGCTGAAACAGACTCTCAGCTGACTGTCTCCTTCTAGAGAAGTCATTTCTTCCTATCTGTGCTTCTGCAACCTGCAAATTTCAGTATTGCAACTTGACTTCTGTATCATTCTTTAGATGCTTTTTTTTAATTAAGGTGTGACTAAGCCACATGCAGACTCCACTTTGTATGTTTATGTTAAACTGGAAGAGATGTAACAATTCGCATTGACTTAAGAGTCAAATCCATATGATATATAAGATGCGTTACACTATATAATGCATATACAGCCTTCATGCTGCTAGCACAGGATGTTTGACATTCCAACAGGACCTTCTCATACCAGGAGATATGGTCTCAAAGCCCTGATTTCATTGCTAGAGTCCTAGGTAAGATATTAATTCATGTCACTTGTCCTCACCAAGTGAATGGTAAAACAAAAGTTCACAGTACAGGAATTCCTAAAAAAACCCATACTAGAGACCATCTTTGGAAGAGGTACTTAGCACTTGCACCTCTGCCTATTCCCTTCCCCACCTTACATTTCAAAGAGTTGAGAGAAGAAATATCAACAGTTTGTAGGCAGTTTCTAGGTTTCTTTAAAACCACTAGAAAGTAAGAGGAACAGTAGTCCTCTTTTGTTCAGCAGCTTTCCACTGAATAAAATTCCCCATTTGTCTTTTCTTTCCCAGACTTCTCTCCTCCTGCTAATCAGTGTCAGCCTTCAATTAGAATTGACAATAGAAGAAAGTCTTTTTATGATCTTCAGTCATCACTACATAAAACATCACACTGTACTCCATTCTGCACTCAGTTACTTCTTTTTCTCAAAAAACAAACTTAAAATAAGTTTACTGGTTTTAATCCTTTTCTTGTTCTCAGGCCAAAACCAAAATTCTTTCCAACCTTCCCATTCTGGACTTTGAGTGTGAATACTGCATGTGAACTGGGCTTGTTTGCTGCACTTTCAGCTAAATTGCTGCTGCCACCACTGTTCCTGCTCTCTACCATCTCATAAAATATTTGCTTCTGCTGTACATATCCAATAAAGGAAAAAAAATTAAATTTCCCCTAGACATAGCAAACTGGCAACAACATCATCGATCAGCCCGTCAAATCTGGTATGCAAGACTAAAATCCAAAAATGAACTGAAGGCCCAATGTAAAGAAGCTGGAAGGTATATGGGGAAAAAGAAAATGCAAACAAAGGTTGTAGAAGAGGAAAATCAGGTAAGAAATGGAGACTATGATTGTGAAAGATGCAGTTTGAAACATCTGGATACTGCCATCTTGTTACATTGCTGTATTTGCGTAGAATGGCTGCATACCTTAAAACATCAGCATAAGTTTAAAGAACTCATGCCAGAATCCCACAAGAAAAATGCCCCTATTCTTTAAACATAAAAACAGAGGCAAATTAGAAAGGAGGAATCAGGTATCACACATTCACCAAATTGATTTGTAACAGTATAAACACTTAGCAAAGTCTCCCAGGTAGGCGGATGGAATCCCTTTCCCCCTTGGGTTGTCCATTCTCCAAGCTCCTTGCTGTGACCGGAGCAACTCATATTTTTCTGCAAAGCTCTCTAGGCTTGCTTCAATTCCCTCTACATTAACAGGGCCCAGGAAAATTTGCACTGCCATGGAGAAAATGGAAATGACAGTCTTGCCTCCATCACACGCTGGGACACTTGGAACTGAGAAGAAATGCTCAATCTCTTTCCTGTTTCCACAAACTCCATCTGACCCTAGCATACCAAGATACAGAAAATGTTGCTGCCAGTCACTGGAACAGCAACAAGTCTGACCCCTTGTACCACCTGGAGCGCTTCACGTGAACCATCCTCTTAGGGCAGGACTGCACGGACCAAGCATTGGCTTTACCCCAAGAGATGCCTGAAAAAAAGCCAGAAATCCTGGAATGCTTCTGCCCCTTTCACCACAGCCATATGCACATCAGGAGTCAATCTTGGACACGGGGCACGAACACCATTAAAAAACAGCTCTAAATCAGTGGAGCTTTTTATATACTTAATAAATCCCAACTGTACCAAAACACTAATATTGAGCTCTCAGGACTAAGGATATGGTACTGGGTCCAGGATACATGCTTTTAAAAGGTCCCCAAATGCTTATTCATCTAATAAACCACAAAAGAAGTTGTTGCCATCTGTTTTCTGGACTTAGACATTTCTATGCAATCCTCTCCCTACTGCTGCCAACTGTTATTTGGAGACAAAAGAAACTAAAACCAGAAAATTAAGATGAGGACTCCATTCTCTAGTCACAACACTTCTCTTGAGTACTGAAAGGATCTCCAAAACTCTGCAATATGTGGTGCAGTAAGTTGCACTGTGGGCAGAGCTGAAGCTTTAACTCTACACTTCCTTATTTCTGTTACATAAGTCAGACCCCTTTTTACGCATATAGTTCTTTCCAGTTTAATGTGAATTCACTTACCACTTGCAGTTTGAAGTAAATGTATTTGTTTTAAGCCAACAATTCGAAAGTAGTGGTTGAAGAGAAAAGAATAGTTAAATGCCAGCTTTCCTTCAATCCTCAGGTCTTCACAGCTGAGATGGGGAGGGATCTTCCTAAACACATCACAGATTATTATGATTGTCCACACCATATAAAACGTTAGTCTTTTGGATAGGTAAAACAATTAATGATACCAGCTGTAATTAGAACAGGGGTTTTGGAAGATGAATTAATTGTTTAAGCAGTTCTCTTGCTTTTCTATTTTCAAATGAAATCAGGTGCAGTGCTTGCTTTGGGGAGGGCTACAACTACTGCATTATGTTTAAAGGGCCCCCAAACACTGACTATTACTTAAAAAATTACCTTGATGTTGAGTTTAGATCTCAGACAGAGGTAGTCTACACCCTCCAGTCCAATCAGGACAACATGCTAACTACTTTAAAAGCTCAGGTAAGGACCCAGTGACAGTGGGAACTGACACCAAAGCAGCACACAGTATCTGAAGGGTAACTCCTCCCCAGCCAAAGACATGAATTAAGCTGTCCTTTCTCTGCAGGGAACAACACCCTGATGGCTGATCAGGATCCTCAGTATTAAACATTCATGTACTTCCTTAAAACAACTGGCTAAACATTAGGAACTGTGCAGAGAAAGGCAGAGAGAGGATTCAACCTCTTAAAGCACACAGGACTTCCACAGCAGTGCACAGGACAGCCACTGCTGCATCCATGGGCCTGCACTGGGGGATGCCCTGCTCTTACAAGGTATGCCAGCCCAAATGGGATCCCTATGTTACATCCATATTGACTGCCAGGTTAGCCACAACACTAAAAGAAAAAAATTAGTTGATCACAGGAAGAAAAAATATCTGCAGCTTCTTGTCCATCCCACTTGCATGAAACTTGCATATACAGACCTGCTTCTTATAAACCAGAGAGACATGTAGTCATCTGTGTTTAAAAGCAGTATGCAATATTTAGTCTCTAAATGTGAAGGGCCTTGATATTTTAAACCCCTAAAAATAAAGTCCACAATGTGAATAACGATCACCTCCTTGTCCTGGGAAGAAGAAACTCTCCACATTTCTAAGCATTGCCATGCAACAAGGTACTGAACCTTTTACAAATGAAGGGCGCAGTTTCCAGAATAGCTATTCAATAGTTTTATTATTACTTCATCACATCTTTGGCTTACCTGGTGGCTTGCTGTCATTAAAATGTATGCTACTGACACTAATATTTTTTTGCATTTTGTAATCTGTAGTGTATGCAGGATACCAAGTAATACAAGTGTCAGTCACTGTGCCAGTGACTATGCACTGGAACAGACTGCCCAGAAAGGTTTTAGAGTCTCCCTCCCTGGAGATATTCAAGATCCGTGCGGATGCAATCCTGTGCCATGTGCTCCAGGATGGCCCTGCTTGAGCAGGGAGGTCAGATCAGACAACCCACTGGGGGGTCCC
Source organism: Serilophus lunatus (assembly GCA_013399895.1). NCBI lineage: Eukaryota > Metazoa > Chordata > Aves > Passeriformes > Eurylaimidae > Serilophus > Serilophus lunatus. The sequence goes on from VXBA01002233.1 coordinate 28,198, forward strand.
TTCTAACCTGACCCATTCTGTGATTCCGTGGTTCCGTATCACCCCCAGTCCATTGTTCAAAGCAGACATGGCCAAACCAGTTGAACAGAAGTTTAGCTGACCAGGTGCAGCAGGACAGACTCCCAGAACAACTTGCTGTCAACAAACATGAAGTGGGCTACTTAGACACCTTTTCTTAAACCACCACTGTTTACTTCACCCATTCAACTAGCCACACAAAACCACCAAATTCCATGAATGTGCTAAGAACTCCCGATCTCAGCGATTAAAGTAAAAACATTAAATTCTTACACTTGGGCAGGTTAAAAATGTAATTTCATGTTGCTTTTAGAAGTCTACCCTAACAAAATATTCCTGAACGGCTTAGATTTCCAGCCCACACATGTTGGTAATCAAAAGAAAGAGATATGAGAAACCATGAAGGAGAAAGCTTGCATGCATTTCTTCCTTAGACTCCTAAAATCAGTCATACTGAAAACACGAAGCAAAGTTAGCCACTCAGAACCAGCGGAGGGACAGTCACAAGCACCACGGGTTAAACGCAATCACACCCGATACCTTGTAGGGAACCGCTTACATGTGTTGCTTGATTTCTTCCTCACGAGATGCAACTGGAACTTCTTAATCAACAGTAATGCACAACCAACAATCTTGCACAGCAACAAAAAAATTCAACAACTGCTTGTTGCTCTGGAAGTCGTCCTTAATTCTAAGTTTAACTCAGTTACATTCTTGCTCCTGCTACACCAATCAGTATTCAAAAGCCTACAAAGACCTGATCTGAGCAGCAGAAAATCCCATAGTACTTTCCACTTATAAAAATCCGAGCCAAGTCAGGACTCAAAATAGGTCTACATAAACTCTGATGATTTTATGAACTTTTGTCAGTTTTAAGGATACTTGTTGAGGGATGGGAAAACAACACACAAAGGTCCCACAAATAGTCCTCAACAGGGCCAAGACATGCAAACACATCTATCTGTAGGCCATGATCTCAACATCATCACAGCTTAGTCTTGGACACACTCATCTCACTAAGGCAGTATACAGAGCCATTGCATCTTCTGGACAAAACCACTGACCCACCGTTCCAAGAGACCCATCAGACAATGCAGGCTGGATTTAGATGATCAGTCTGTACGGCCCAATACTAAGGCACACAGAAGGAAGCACCTCACTTGGACAATGAGCAATGCAGAGGTAGAAAGTTTTAGAGAACCTGGGCACTGACTTGGACAATGAATATATCACACACAAAAATGACCCTCCACCTTCTGAGTAAAGACAGTTTTCAGCCTAACATTTTACCAAATGAAAGACTAAAACCAAGAGAAGAGGAAAGAAGAGTACGGGCAATACTGAGCCATGGCAGATAGTTCTACGCGCATAACAGAGCCACCTTTCCTGTACTGCCGAAACATTTTCAAGACCTTCCAGCCTCCTCAGAGACTGTCAAATCCTGCTTTTCAACTCAGGAGGATCAGTTCAGCCAGCAATCTCTGCATGTTCAGCACACTTCTCATGAACAGGAAGATACTTTGCAGAAAGATGATGAGTACTTGAGTTCTCAAGAGAGATGTCTTCAGCCTGGCTGTATTTAGTTAGGATCTTAAAATGAAGACAAGCTACTAACACATGATGTCACAAGATTCTTTTTTTTAACACTTCTTGGTTCTCCCTTATTAAGGCCTACACTTAATAGCTCTTTCAAGATTACATGTAGGCAAATAACTACAGGGAACATCCCAAAGGTTTAGACATTCTGATCAAAGTACTCCCTGTAGGAGCATGAAGATTGTATGTCGTACACAAAACATTTATGTAGGGCATACACAAAATAATCCTAGGAATGCACAAAGACCATGTATTTTGTGAAGTGGCACTTGACACGAGACCTGTGACATGGAGCAATTTAAAGTGTTTATATGTGCCATGACAGGGAAAATAGTAAGACAAGGAGGATATGAAGGAGTTAGATTTTAAAAAGATGACAATTTGCAATGCCTATCACTGTATCATCAATACATATGCCAAAAGGGGATATCAAAGCAGCCTTCCCAGAATAGGGTAGAGCTATCTAAGCCTCCTTTTTCAGAGAAAGCAGGAAAACAACATACTGGTAAATGTCTAATTCAAGTCTCTATCATTTCAATCCTGTTAGAGGTATTTGGAACACACAGCCCCTTAAGCCAAATGGTAGTTCTACTACAGTAGAAAATGAGTTTTTTCTCAAGTTTTGGGATATATTTTTGCAAGCCCTCACACATTTGCTAGCTTTTCTTTTCTTAGAAGTACTGAGGAGAATGACTAGTATATAGAAAAAGAATTTTTACTTTTTAAAGGATGAGTTTAGTATTGCTATGCATAAGCAGGTAAGCATCGCTTACAGAGAATTCTGCAAAGAAATATTTCTGATCTCCATGGGCAGCTATGCAAAGGAAAGTCTAACTCCCCCTCAAAAGCTATCACACCACCAACAGCTATTTTGCTAAATGGCTTTAAACTGGGCAGCCTTGATTGCCCTGCAGAGTATGGTAGGATTTACTCATATAGTAATCCACTGGAGCTGGTGCCTCTTCACTTTTCTACTCAAATGAACAAACTCAGTTTGCTTCCTAATCTAGCCTGTTGAATCAAATCCGGTTGACTCTATTTCTCTCAGGTATAGTTTTGTTTTTATCATCATGACTTCAGAGATACGAGTAGAGAAACATATTAAAACTAACCATTCTATTCAGTCTAAGGTCAGATTTTTCCACATTATCTAGTATGGATTCAGCTGTGCTCCTACTGAACTTATACATACTCTAAAGTCAGCTTCCACCAACACTAAGCAGTTTTGGAAACCTTGACCAGAGGTTATTTTACCAGTTCACTGTTCTGCATATTATTATGGTACGCTAAAACCCAGAGTTCTCATCAAGGTAATTCCCTGCAGTATTAAGAATTTTACAGAACAGACTGTTCCTGCCTCTGTAATTTTACATCCTATACTTTTAACAATGGAAAATACAATATTTAAGCTGATCCTGTGGGATAGAGCACAAGACTGCTGGATCTTATGAAAGGAGTAATATCACAGTTGTTTTGAGTTTTACTTCTCAAAGCAGTGCAGCACTATGTATTCTTTAGAGGCCTTTGTCTTCTGTACATTCATGCATCAGAGTATTATTGAAATTCAAATATTAAATTTAGAAGATAAAGAATAAAAGCAAGGAGTATCCTCAAATCCTCTCCTAGGAAAAGTCTTGAGATGTTTTATCTTTTTACCCAATACTTAAGAGAAGGAAATTCAGAATAGTAAGCAATACTCAAGATGAGGTTACCTATTCCCTCACAACATTCTACAAATCATTACAAAAAACAGAAAAGGTAAAATATTTCCTTGCAATTGCAACCTGGTGAGCAAGGAATCAAGGAGCTTTTCTACACAGTCAGAAGCTTTTAAAAACCAGTTGCAAGATGGCAGAAAGTTACCAAACCCTTGGCCTCCATCCAGCCTCATGGACCAGCAAGAAATTCCCTTAAGAGGAAATGGCAGACGACATACTCTTCCTGGAACTCAGGAAGAGGGTATTTGGTACAACAAACAAGAAACAGTGTCTAAAACCTAATTGTGACAGAACACCCAAAGAGGACAATAAATTGCATTACTGAGGTCTAATGGAGAATCAGAGTGTCTGACACAGCTTTGGTTGGGAAGAAGCTTCAGTTGAGACAGGACAGTGAGCTGCAGTTAGCCTACACACCACTGTATTAAGAAACTGTTCTTATGAGATGCCAAAACTGTACACACCAATGAATATTTTCATAAACTCTGTCAAAACCCACACATCATATATGCAATGCAAGCCATCTTGAAAGAGCTCAAACATTTTGTTGACAGTCAAGTTACAAAGTTAATTTACAACTGCATTGGGAAACTGGAAGAACTGAGTAAAACCAAAATCAATATGTCTCACCCTCCAACCACAAAAAACCACAAAAGACAAACAAACACCCACCCCTCTACAAAAAACCCCAAAAACATACCCTACACATTTTGTTCAAAGAGAGTGGCGGTAACAGTTACGCTTCCAAAGTTATTTTTACAAAACAGAAGCCTAAAATGAAGTGATGCAGAGGTGAGTTTCTCAGGCAGGACCTTGTGGTAGCACCTCCGGATTAAAACCCGGTGACCTTTAGCAATCACACCGTCACCCTCAACAGCTTTGCATAGGAAATTCCACAAAGAAGGCAGAGGGAATTTCAGTGAGAAGGAAGTAATTGTTCAAGTTGGAACGTGACCAAAACACAGAGGTTAACACACTAGCACTTGTGGAAAGAAAAACAGACCAGTACTATGAATTTCTTATGGAACAGAAGGTATTCCAAACCACAGTTTTATCTTTCCTCTGAAATAGCGCACGTTCCAGAAGCATAGTGTTTTCTCATGTGCAGCATCTATGGAATGTTTATTTTCCAATTTTGGGAGTGTAGGGCTAAACATAGCACTGCTGGCTGCTCCTGCTCAGAAACTGAAAAGACTAGTAGCAATTTTGACACGGTACTGCAGTGTAGTGAAGAAAATTATACCAATATAATTTGGAGCAATGGTGTTATTTGCAAACAGTTCAAGACAGAAACACCACTTGCATTTTATGTAATACATCAAGTGAAGTGCTAAGATATTGGTCACATGAATATTAGGCTCACAACACAAAAAGGAACAAACAAATTTTAAAATTAACAACTAAGATAAACAACACTTTGAGGAGGACCTTGAGAAGTTTTTATCAGGACATGAAATATTTTTCTCAGAAAATTGTTCCCAGTGAAAAAGAAAACCATTGCTTTGAGCTGTAGTCATGCCTTTCCTCCTATTTCTTCCCAATACATGCTGGTAAGTGCATTTGCTATTAAGAATGGTAACAGACAGAGGAAGTTCAGGTGAAGTAAAATATAACAGGAACAAATTTTTCTTTCATGCTCACAGTTATGGACATGAGCTCTCACTCAGCTGGTCATCCCATATAAATATAAACTCAATACTAAAACAGATACCAAATCTGAACTACACAAGTCTCAAAAACGCAACACAAATTTAGTTAATTAACTAAGAATTTTTCCTTAATAAATTTTAAAAAGTAAACATTTTGCCAAATTGCGAATAGCAGTGGAAACTACAATACTGGTTCAGCTTAACAGATTACTATGCCTGAATTACTTCCCCATTTGAAATACATAGCAAGAAAAGCTAAGCAATGCTAAGTATAGTCACAGTCACAATAATGGGATGAAGTTAAGTGACAAGAGGTGTTTGGCCATATAACAGGAATGATTTAATTTCAGGCTGTCAGACAATTGAATAGTTACCTAAGGGAAAGAACGTGTTTCGCATGTGTCCTTTAAAAAAATAATACCAGTCAAAACAGAATTTTTAAGTACAGTTTTAGTGTAAACAAAGAGAAACCTACAGAAGTGAACAAGTGACTCAGTTTCCTGACCTAATAAGCATGTATTTCTTCATTAAATACTGGGATGTTTACCTTGGTGTAGGCATCTAATTGATACAGCAAGATTTATGAGAAACTCTAATGCACTCAAGATTAGAGTCAAGTCTTGGCTTTCTGAGCTGTCAATTTACCAGACAAGTGACTGGAAATAACGGTAATTTTCCCCCCTTTAAACACTAGCTATGCATTTGAATGAGTTCAACTATGAGAGTGAGGTTCAGGAACTGTCATAGCTCAGGACACTGATTAACAAGAACACACAGAAGCCAGAACATTCAGCAGAAACTCATTCTGTCACTCAAAGGACACAATAATTACCAAAATTTTTAAGACCAACCTCTCCTAAAGTTTTTCCTATAATAGCTTTCCAATATAGAACTGGTGGAATCTTTTAAGTTTACTTAGCTCTTGCAAAGCAGCCAACAGGCTTTTAAGAAAAATAATCATGAAGTCCCAAGATCACTTTACACACCCCAACATACACATTGGGCAGTTCAGACAATCATTTCTAATCATCTGTGAGCAATTTTTTATTCAGGAGTGCAGAGAGCACCACACAGTGCTGCAACTCCAAACATTCCTCCCACTCCCAATTATCTACAAACATTAAAGCAGTCAGATTGGTCCTGCCCTCGTGGTTTTCAAAGTCATGAGATGAGTATTGCTGTCATGAATTGTCAGAAAGAGAACAAGAGAAAGAGCATTGATAATTTAGTAGGTGACAGATGAGGGGAAACAAATGTACATCCAGGAAAATGTAACACAACCATAATTTTCTTTGGGACCAATTAACTAGCATACTTAATCAAAACTGCATTGCAATTTTTTGTCACCAAAATGGGAACTTTATCTAATGAAAGGCAATAGGACATTTTTTTGATTTAATAAATAAATACATTCTCAACTACAGCACAGAATAATCATTTTGTCAAATACTAACACCAGCAACAATATGAGACTCGGGGGCATAAATATTTAAGAAGTATTCCAGATGTTCATTTTGTGAGCTATGTTATTCATGTCTCCTCCAAATGATGATGGAAAACCAGAAGCACACAAGTATGGCTTTACAACTTTAAGTGCTACAACTTTAAATGAAGTGACACTAACAATTAGCAACAGGTACTCTTCATAAGTCCCTTTTTCTTTCACAAGTCAATTTTCTCTCCCTTCTCCAATCTCCTGTTTTAAGTTCATTAAGCCCCTTCCACCACCCAAGTAGACACACTCTAGTCAAAGGCTATCTTCATTTCAGAATATTTAGTGTCATTTCTCAGTGATGCTTGCAGGCTCATGTCCTCAGCCCTGCATATTACACACAGTAGCAACACAGATGGGAAAACAGGAGGTTTTGCTGTTGTTAGAGAGGTTATTTAAAGCACACAGATTTTTCTCATCTTGTTTACTTCTTTACTCAGTTCCTTACCATTACCACTACAGCTCAAATATTGCTCAAGGTACCGAATGCAACAGTTTGTGCCACTATCAACTAACAAAGTTGGTGAGGTTGGACAGAAGCCCTCCAGTCAGTATTCAGATACAACAACTGCCTACACCTCTCACACCTAAAAGCAAGCAAAATCACGATGATGTAAAGCCATGACAAGGCAAGTGCTCCTATGGAAATACTGAAGTTCATAGAAATTGTAGTTGCTGCACTTGCTAAATTTCTGTTCATGCTACACCACTTTATGCGATCTCTTTACAGAAGAGATGCTGATGAAGTGCTTCCTCCTGATGGAAATCTTGTTAATATAGCATTAAACCAATACAAAGGCAAAGTCACTGCCACACGCAGAAAAGTTCTGTTAAACAATAAAAAAAAGGTTCCCAAAGTGTAGTCATAAAAAGTAGTTCTGAAACACCGAACATTTCAACTACAACTACCCAATTTCAAAGCACACCCCTCAGTAGACATTTAAATATGCTGTTGTAACATGCAAATTATAGACTTCTCTACTTTCATATTTAAAGCCAAACACAGAAATCTGCTGTACAAACTAGCCAGTGTATAAATATTAGATGAACAATAACACTTCACTTGTTTTTTTAAAAAGTACTCACTTCTACCTAAGCGCTAACATTTGGCTTCTCTCACAAAACATCAATAAAAACAGATCCCTTAAAAGAATATTTGAAAACCTGAGAAGGCGATCAACAGCTCAGATGTCATAAATGAAGTCATGAGTTCAACTGCCCTCAAAACAACATTCACTTCCACTAAAAAGTAAATTTTGCTTGCTCTTGACATACTAACATCCCAGTCAGTATGAGGGAAGATCATAAGATCTGTGAGCCTCTGGAAAAACTTTTAACAAACAAGGCTTTTTCTTAAAGAGTTGTTTGATTTCATTTTGCTAGCTGTACCAAGTCTCCCAAGGGGTATATTTTCCTACACTGTGCCAGTGGCCTGCCAGAGATATTGCAACAGTGAAAGGCTTAACCCCATCACAAGATACCATCTCTCCCTCTTTATACAAAATGGAGCCAGGTTTACTACAGTTTCATTCTAAGAGATTACCCCTGAGAATCAAGTTCAACTACAGTTTATGCCTAAAGCCTAGTAAATGAGCATACAGTGCATCTTAAGTACGTTTAAAAAAAATTTTTGAATGGCAAACACAGCTGAAACTCCCCAAAGGAGATGAAAATGTTTTAGTAAATTTATGAAATATTAAGTCCCACGAATTTATGCAATGTTAAGAGTAGCAACTCAATTCCTTTTAGAGTGGTTAAACATCATAACACTAAGTTAAAGACCCAGATTCCCCTCCCAATTCACATTTTTGTTTGAAGACTGCCTCTATTTATTTTGAAATTTCCTCTTGCTACGCCAGTTACATTTTAGAACTTTTTCCTGTGGAGTTTAAGTGCACTGTCTTATTTAACACAAAGTACTATCAAAAACAACCAGAATAGGAAAAAAAAATGTTTTTCTTGCTTCAGTATCAAGCACCTGGCAAGTAAATGGAAGGTTCCTGCAAAGCCTTAAAGGTTATTAAAAGCATTCCTCTTTTTCCCTGGGGACTTAAAACTCAGTTATTTTCATTCGTCATTTCAAGCCTAAGAAATGACACCATCTATTTCTCCCTTTTTATTTATATCTTACAGTATTTTTTCAAAACTGTTCCTCAATTTGCTAATTAACTAATAAATAAAATTCCTGTTGGCTCCCATCATGACATAACAAGAGAGACAGTGTCCAGTACTGCATGTTTGATTGCAAAACAGGACCATTCATTAAGTTAATGATATATATTTTATTTATAATTTTAGTAATTTGCAATTTACGATTTATTTCAGCTACATGGGTCTTTGACTTAACTTGTGAAATTTCTGATAAGTAAACTAAGAAGCTGCCTTGGAAGGATCCCTACCAAAGCCTTGTGACAGAGTACAAAAGTAAGACCTTTGTATTTGTTCAGTGTTTGTTACTTCCCCACAAATAGAGCATCAGCCTACAGTACAGGGTCAATCCCTTTCCTGGGCACTTGGTGCTTTCTAAACCTAAGGTAATTTTACACTGGCCCTACACCTGGGTCTGTTGCACTCAAAAGACAGCTGCAATTCTAAGACCTCCCACTCTAAAACTTCTTACCATCTCCCTCTAGACCCCTTCCCAAATTTATTAATCAACCAGCAGCACCAAAAAAATTGCTATTAAAAAACTGGTTTAACAAAGTCTTTGTAGTTGACAACTATTCATGTAAAAATTACTTTGAGAAGGACAAAGAACACTGGCTGGGAAAAATAAGACTATTGTCCCCTGTCAGAGAAGCTTAGAATCACCCATGTTAGAAGAGACTTTTGGAAACCAGCTAGTCCAATGCCCCTGGCTAAAGCAGTCAGCTGTTTGTCCAGCACCATGTCTTCCATTTGGATTTTCCATGCCTCAAAGAACAGAGACTCCACAACTCCTCCAGAAAACCTATTCCAGTGTTGGAACACTCTCCCAGTAAAACAGTGGCGTTATCCTTGTGCTGAGACAGACATTAATGTGGTTTAATTTGTCTGTTGCAACTCCTCCTGTCACTGAGCTACACAGAAGAGCCTGTCTCCCTCATCATCATTCACTACTATTAAATATCCACACAAATTGATACTCTGAGTATCAGGGAGTACAAACCGATATCCTCTGAGCCTTCTCTAGGATGAACACTGGCAGTTCTCTCAGCCTCCCCTTATGTGAAAGATGCTCCAGTCCAGTCCATCTTTATGCTCCTGCACTGGTCTCTGTCCATTAAATGTGCTTGCATCTTACACTAAGGATCCCAGAACTCGAACACAACATTCCAGATGTGACCTCACCAATGCTGAGTGGAGCAGGATCACTTCCCTCAGCCTTTAGCAATGCTCTTTACACTGCAGCCCAGAGCACTGATGGCCTTCTTTCTGCTACTAGAATTGGTTGCCGGCACACGGTCGGCTTGTCCATCAGGACCCAAGATCCTTCTGGACAAAGCTGCTTTCTAGCTTGGCAACATCCACAGTTCACTGGTGCAAGGGGTTAACTTCCCAGGCACAGGATTTTGCATTTCCCCTTCTTGAGCTTCATGAGATTTCTCTGCTCAGTTCTTGCAGTCAAGGTCCCTCAGAAGGGCACAGTCCTTCACACAGTCATCAGTTTATCAGCCACTCCCTACAGCTTTCACTCTCTACAGCTTTGTATCATCTGTAAACTTGCTGAGGGCATACTCCATCTATCATCAGGTCATTAATGAAGGCGTTTAACAGCCCGAGCCCCAGTACTGTGCCCCGAAGTAACAGCAAACCAGGAGATATCTGGAAAGAAACTTGTCAAAAAAAGCCCTTGGGCTCATCTACTTCAGGCGCATGGACAGCAATTGCTTTTGCCACGTGATACCGATAGCGCACATCAAGGTAAGAAAGACTGCAAAACAGTAATACAAGGTCTCCATACAGTCATTCCCCACAAAGCAGATCTTGCTTCTAGAATGCAGATAAAACTTCCTGCCTGCCTAAACGGACAGCCCCTTCTAGGTCACAATTTTCCTCAGGTACCAGCAACAAGCACAAATGCACACAGACCTCAAAGTTGCATAATCTTTCCATGTTGAAATGATGCAGCCTTCCTGCTATATTGAAAGTAAAGCAGGCCAGCTTTCTGTTTTCATTGTCAGATTCCTAGGAATGGTCTTATTTCCTTCCTTCCTTCTGAAGTAGTCATGGCACAGGACCACATCTGTGTACGGCTAAATCTACAAGCAGCAATAAATTCTGCTGTGACACAGTAAAGCAAGCGGTACTCTTCACATTTAAATAGGGCAAATGGCAACATTGCCCACGCGCTCTCACAACATAACAACTCTAAGACAAACTTAAATCCATCTAGAGACTTTCTCTAGAGCCGAACAAAACAGTCATAAAACTTCTTGCTTACAAATGAGCACATCCATTCTACTCCTCCTCATCACTGTCTACTACAATCAGGCAATCAGACACAACGTTTTCTTACAATCCTTTATCATTTCATAAAAGAGATCAGGCTCAGCTGGAACTGACTGTGGCAGAAGGAATTGCATTATTTGCAACCATTTTAGTGAAGGACCTGCTTCTTCCTCCACAGAAACAAGAAAGATGCTACTAAGCAAGGTGCTTTCCAGCATAGTTAGCGTGGAAGTGTGCATAGTAGGTTGAATTTCACAGGCTTCACGCTCATTTTGTTACCTGAAAAAGTCACAGAAATTTCTTACCTGCAACAAATGACCGCTTTACAGGAAAGTGCCAAGTCCAGAAAGCTCTGCCTGACTTCAAATGAAAGTGCATACTTCAGTGTGTGGCCATCAATAATCAGGGCAATATCATTTTCCTTGCCCAGCGACTCCCCCAGACTGGTACAATGTTGAGTCAAAGAGGCTCTTGTTGCCTGAAAAATAAACGGAAAGACATCATGCTTCTTCCTAATAAAACATGTGTACGCCCAAACTACAGCAAGGCATCTCCAGACTATGCAACAGAACACAGTATATATGCACCCAAATCAGCAGAGATAGGAATTTGTGTTTTAATAGGATTTCATTGAGAAATATTGATTGTGTCAGAAATCATAAAAAGCTGCTTCTGCTTGCCTAGGGAAACCGCCTTTCAGTGTAGACTCCGGAATCTCCACTATACAGTCCTGCATGATGCCTGTGCTCACAGTAATCGGGATACAACTCTTTCCAACGGCAGCCCGAACGAATTACCCTTGCTGGCTACAGGTGGTTAACAGGTAGGAGCCAAATCAGGCCACTTTCACACAAATGGGAGAGGAATAGAGAGGGAGAAAGAGGAGGGAAAGTTGCTTTACAATTAATTTCTTTCATTCCACTCGTTGATATAGTAGCCAAAACAAACTCACTCCGATTCAAAAGAAAACTAGGAGGCAAAATTACAAATAAAGTTAGTAAGTATGACAGAGCACACAGTTCAGCCATTTCGGACACAAGGCTACATTTTGCACCTTCATTACAAAAATTGCTGCACTAATCTCTTTTTTCCCATTACAATGTGCAGAATTAGATTTATAACTTCATGGCATGTTTCATTTACACTATACCTGAAAAATGTAACACAAAGTAGATGATTGTGCTTAAACCATTAAAGACTGGTACTGAGAACACTATAGTATGTCTTCAGGGAAGAAAGTTGTTTTATCTAGTTCAATACTACTATGCAGTGACAACACTCACAGAAATCCCAAACATCATGTAAGGGATACAGTTTAGCTAATGTTGTCAATAATAGGATTTTATTCCAAGGCCCCCTGCCCCCGGAATCTTGTAGTGTCATTTATTTTTACTGTTTCCTTTCAGTCTTGCTCAAACATTTTTCTGGCTCTCAAATGCAGAATTAGCCCCTATCCTTCTGACTGCACCCACAGGACTAAAAGCTCGTCTGACTATTTGAAACCAAGGGAGTCAGTCTCTGCCTTTACTCCTCGTCTAGCACTTCAAGCACTTTTTGGGTCATTTCTCACCCGATGCAAAGAAGGATTAAGAGCCAAGGGCTAACCACTACCTCCCACAGAGGCAGAGGGGAACTGAGAGCAAGTTCAAGAGAATTATCTATCATCTGTTGCTCAAAAGAAAACGCCACGTGGCAACAGCAAGACTTAAGAAAAGGGATGTCTCTCATCAGATGAGATTACTAGTATCCTCACGCCTTATTACCATGGCTATGCAAAAGCCTCATCCAATTTATGCCCTGGTCACAGAACTTACTCATTTTACATATAAGATGACACAGGATTAGTAACAGGGTTAATAATATCCCAAAAATAGTATAAATTGAAGACTACAAATCGGGCAACGCATTTAACCAGAATTGTGTAAAACTCTTAATACACTCCTCCATATACAGGGCTAACATACAACCTAATAGCTTATACAGTAAAAAAGCATGAATTATTATTACAGTTTCTTTCAGCTACTTACAAATGCTGCTTTAAAAACAAACACGACTGCTCCTGTAGGCCAGTGCAATTAAACACAATAAACTAGACCTCAAACTCAGTCGGTATGTGCGTATATATACATATAAAATGAAGACCTAAGTAAGCAGATAAACACTCAGAAGCTATGGGGAACTATATCTTTCTGTGGGCAACTCATTACTGCTAACTAGAGTAGAAATATCTACTTTGATAACGTAGCTTTTACTCTGAGTTTGACATCAAGGGATAGGTTTCTTCAAGTCAGATGAAGCAAAACTAAATCAATCCTTTACTAAAACAAGCATGGTGGAGCACAAATAAGTAGTAATCCTAAGAAAGTATCTTGATAAAACTCAGGCCTGTGCAATACTCCTGCCTTTTTACTGAGTATCTATCAAATGTAAATGGAAAGTCTGTCAAGAGTTCTGACAAAAATACACTATTAAAAGCAAATATTATATGCATTTCACTTAGCCATAATAAACTTTGTTTTCTTTCCCTCAAGATTTTCTTGAGGCACACAGAGCACCCAGCTGCTCTGAGGAAATCTCAAGAGGTGCCTGTCAATCAGACCTTATTTTACTGGCATATCAATTTCCAACAAATACCAAAATACAGTTTTAAGCAAAAGTCAGACAGCACAACAACTAAAAAATTCATCAGTTTAGCAGCCTTGATGCAGCTGGCTATTCCAGTAAACACTTCATCAGTAGTAGAAGACACATACACATGCTTAAGATGTTTGTTCAACCACAGCAATTTTATCAGTTTAGTGCTTCACAACGGCTTAAAAGCTAGTAAGACCACCAAGCTTCAGAGCACAAACATGAAAAATAAAAGTTAGATAGCAGAAAATCAGCCACAGACCTCAAACTGAAGAAGCTAAGGAAATTAGGTTTTAATTTAATTTTATTCTACTTTTGCACATGTAACATGGTCAGAGTACTTATTTCTAAAATACGAACAATTTTGATAGATGCATTAAAGGAAAATTATTATGGCCTCTGTGCTTGAGGTAAATTAATTACATGGTTCTATATTCTATAAACCTATCTCACCTGCTTTTCCTGTTTGTTTTTCCATTTCAACAACTCACAACCACAAATCTTGAACAGAGCATTTACTCGCATTACTGCCTTAAAATAAACTGTCAGAGGTTATCGTTCTCTGCGTGCATAGTTTCCATCCAGAACATGGCATAACATTATTAGTACACTATTATACTCTGCTGTGAAGATTTATAATTTGTTGACAGGCAGAAAACAAAAATATACTGAAGCAGAGTTTGTGTGGTCTTTTCTCTGGATTGCACTCTCAGGATCTTTAACAAACCTCCTGATAGCATGCCTATATATTCTCACTTTCTAAAACCTCAGAAAAAAACCATGCTGAGCCAAACTTCACATTTGAATTACAAAAATGACTAACAAATTCTCAGATTTCTCACTGTATTATTATGTAGGTTAACAAGCAAATACAAGTTTTTTTCACCTGATACTTAAAGTCAGTTGGTAAGTCAATGCAATAAGAGTCAACTTAATTAGAGCTCTGCTGACTTCACTAAGAAGACTAAGAACAGACTCTTCATACTGTAATATAAAACATAAGGAGTATTACTGCATAGACTATGTAACTAGATCTTAAGCAGGGGTTTTTGGGTGTGCCTTGTGCCTTTGTATGGTTTTCTTGTACTTGTTAGAGGGTTTTTTTTGTTTGTGGGAGTTTTGTTTGACTAGGTCTTTTGGAAGCAGCAAACCATACTGCCCATTCCCTCCCATGAAAGCTTGGGAAGTTTGCGCACTGCCGCAAGAAAAGCTGGTGCGTGATGCAAGTCAGTATCCAACACAGAACCACAGAATCGTAAAATACAGAGTTCCCTTCAAAATCAACCTACACATTCAAAACCATTCAGCAAATGGATCACGGAAGACCATGTCCCAGCGGAATACCTTCAATTTACTCTTCTAAGGAAGATAAAAAATTAAGAAAAAACAAACAAACAGGCTCATCAATAGCTGTTGCTCGGTATTATTGCAGTGCTCAGCTTGTGTCACAGGCTGATTTGAAGAGATAGGTAAGAGCACACAGTGTGACCCCTCCAATGACACTTTACACCAACCACACTAACTTTAAAGACAGACTGACAGGTACAACCAAGTGTCATACATTCCTTCTCTAAAATAAAACAAGTATGATTTTAAAAGAACTTCAGCCTGAACTAATTATAAGACACTTGATCCTAGATCCCACTGACAGAAGTGCCAAAATAGTTTAATATTCTAGAAGCCTGGTGAGAACAGGAGCATATATATACAATAGCTGAAAAATAGCCTATTCTAAACCATTTCAGCACATACAACATATAAACCTGTCATTTCTAAATCATTTCCAACAAGATTCCTCACAGTCCCTGCAAGTGTTTATCTCGGTGGCACGAGTGGACAATTCTTCAAAAGATGTTATTATGGCCTTTCCACAAGAGTCTGAAGAATTTGATCAAGCAGCATCTGCATTTTTCTTATGAAAACATTTAGTCAGCTCAGACAACACAGTTAGACACAACCCAGCAATATGCCATCTGCTCCTTCAAATCCATTTGCGAGACTAAGCTCACTGTGGTGCTTAAAGAACCACAACATATAAAACACTAGGTAAATATTGTTAAACAAAGTGCAAATATCACTAAAAACATAAGGGGAGACAACAAGAACCTATTCCTAAAATATGCCAACCAAATGACTCACTGATTCTACACAGCACAATTTGCTTGATTCTGCTGGTTGAATAGAATCTCCAACATGCCATGAAAAATGCTGTGTGGAGGACCCAGAGATACTAGATGGCCCACTCAGATCATTTTCACAGCTCTGAATTCGACTTCCACCTGAAATTCCTTCACAGTTAGTCAAGTAATTTAAAACAATTATACACAAAAAGTCCTTAATCTGCGTAGCAAGTCTCAGGTTATCACATATTCAGACCAAATTTTGCCTTTAGATATTAGATAAACAGATCATATCAGCATTTTTGTCTCCAGGGGCAGCTGAAAGTCTAGACGAAGTCTACCATCAAGAGCTATAACAAGTGTTGTAGATAACTACTCAAGGATGTCTTCATGTTAGTTTCTGTAACAAACTAATTATGCAGGAGCCAGGCAACTTGGCTAAACAGAGAAGAAAACATACTCTAAAGGAACATCTATCCTGTCATTTGTACATCAATCTCCAATCAAGTTCCACATAGTTTAAAAAGAAAAATGAAATATCTTTTTACAAGCTTTGTCTAATCACAGAAAAATCATCTCCAAATATGCCAGTTAGATATAAAATCTCAAACATATATTTTGCGTAAAGTGTTGCAAGTACTTTGAGATCACAGTGAGGAGGAGCATCAAGCAGCTAGCCACTTGAAAAGTATGGGTTAACTGCTCAAACAAACTTTAATGCTTGGTTATGAGATGGCTCTATGCTAGATTTAGGCTCTCAGTAAAGAAAAGCAGAGCCTTTATTACGGACTATGTATGGAGTTCTCCCTGCAACCCCTGAACTGGGGACCTCAGGGGGGAGAAGGAGAGAATAATTAGGAGGAAAGAGAGGCTTTGGCCAAATTAAGAAGTAAAACTGATTTGTTCAAGATTACACTAACTAGTCATCTCCCATCTTGCAGATTAAATATCATGGTCTTCTGAAATATGATAGTGCTCTGAAACAAAACCTGCAGTTTCCCACAGCATTATTTTTTACTCAGATTAAACAGAGATGCTGATTATAGCAGTGTCATCTTAAAAATGCCAATCTTGACTGTACACCTCCACTAAAATACTTATTTCTTGGAAAAAAAAGATCAAGTAAAGTGACAGAAATCTCAGCATTCTCAGACCAAAGAACCGAGCCTAAGCAGCTATCCAGTATAATATGGTTTCCAAAGGCACTACCTTGAAGGCCAAGAGTCTTTTGCAATCCTTTTTTTCTCGGAGGTCAAAGCTTGCAGCATAATTGTAGAAACAATTGCACTCAAAGAGACAATTCATCATGCTTCAAATGCTATAAAACACAATACTGCATTTGTTCAGTCTGGCACTTTTTAGTATTTCTAATTTTACTAAGAGACATGTGTATCCTGGTAATACCAGGGATTTCAAAGAGCACAGCCAAAACCCTGTTCCCTTCACACTAAGAACAGCATTAGGTTTATTATGTGACTTTCATTACTCCATAATTGCTCTGGGTAGGTCAATCTCTGTATTGTTTTCAATACAATATTAGATGTTTGACCACAGAACAGTTTAGGATATATATTAAGTTTTCATCTCATACTATAGAAAGTACAAAAAATGCTTGATCTGGGCACTTAAACATCTATGTGATTACTAAAGGCAGCTGTACTCTGCCCAGAGGAAGCAGTTTGTTAGTTTTGCTAACAGGCTAGAATGACTCTGTGTCTTTATATTTCGGTATTTTAGCTTTATGAAATGCATTCAACAGAATCGGCTTTTTATTTCCTTCTACTTTCGTCAAATTGCTTCTTCTCTTTCAAATATAATAGTCAGCATTTTCCACAGCAGGAAAAAAGCTCTTGTTTAGACCTCCAAGAAAGTTATGTTTTTGCCAAGTCATTTCCCAAAAACAAGTCAGTCTTTCAGCTCACCAGACAATCTTCAGACACTACAGCCTTCTGCTTTAGAACACGAAGATGAAGAATTCTCTGTTACAGCGTCTGAAACAGATGCTTCTGCATTTTGTTAGTACGCTCAGATGCCCACAAGCAGCTAAGAAGAATGTGTGTGGACATACAAGCCAGCCTGTAATTTACTCCCCTCGATGCAGAAAAAAAAAAATTAAAAAGGGGGATGGTATTTTCTTATATAGAGTCATAGAACAGTTTTGTGTTGGAAGGGACCTTAAAGACCATCTAGTTCCAACCCCCTGCCATGGGCAGGGACACCTTCCGCTAGACCGGGTTGCTCAGAACTCCATCCATTTTGGCTTTGAACACCTCCAGGGACGGGGCATCCAGAACCTCTCTGGGCTAACTGTGCTAGTGCCTCACCATGCTCACAGTAAAGAATTTTTAGGTAGGGTGCTTAAAGACCTGGATCTCTTCTACAGACACTTTCTTGCATGTCTATCTCTCTACCTATGTATGGGTTTTTTTATAAATGTGAGGTGTATGTATATTATCATTATTATGGTACCTTGGTTGATGTACATAAAATATAGCCATCCTGACCCAGTGAGATTAGAACAAATTTTGCTGAGAGAAATAACAGCCCACAACACAGCCAAGGCAACACTAAAGGAGTTTTATAATTGCAACTAAGGAATCCATTTGTTAATGTAAAGACTGATCATTTGTAAAAATAAAATATAGACTGGAGGACAGAAGTCATCTTTTATCCAAAATAATGCCACACAGAGGAAACACAATATTAAGTAGATTGATTTGTACACAATGGGATTACCTCAACACAGTTTTCTCATGTTACTTTGACAGTACAGACAAGCATGTTTCAAAAATTGCATTCACTATGAAAAAAATCTTGTATTTTCGAGTCACATTACATATGTAGTCTGGAAAAGAAGAAGGTTTGGGTTTACCTTTTCATCTAAGGTTATATCAATTTTTAAGACATCAAAATAATAAAGTTGGAAGGATAGTATTTTCCTCTCTGTAGACTAATAAAACTTAAATAGGGCTAGGGAAAGCTACAGCTTCAATTACTTTTAGTCTTCCACTCTCAACTTCCTCTCCAAAATTCTCCCTTGAAAAAAATCCAACCACTACTAGCATCTGTGCAGTTAATAGTTCAGTTGAATGCTAGTGTAAGTAACAGAGGCCATACCACTGTCAAAGTTCATAGCCAAAGTTATTCCTGCACTTCAGGAAAAGGAAACTGCTTTGAGAATTAAGCCAAACAGCAAACTATAAACTCTAAGGTACTCAAGACAGTCCCAGACATGCAACAAGCCAACCTGTCACATTAGTCTTGCTTTCAAGTACTTGTGTACTATCCAATCTGTTTCTCCAAGTGAAGCTGAGAAAGTTCCAGAGCAACTGATTAACACATGCAAGCTCTGTAATAAAACTGACTTTCGAGAAGCAGATTGTTTTTAACCCGAGTTGTTTGCTTAAAGCCCTGGTTTTGATTTAGACACAATACAAGTATTAAGCAGAAATAAGAGAGAACTTCCAGTTCTGGAAATACCCATTGAGATTTTACTTCTACCTTTACAGCATGACAAGCGTCAGAAGTTACTCACGCTCCTTGAACTATGTATTTTTCTTTTTTTATCCAAGACTGATTGGCTGACTAGGCAATAAAGCAACATACAAAGGTGTTTCCAGAAGGATCTGATATAAGTTGTACTCCCATGACCTTACCTCTTTCACAACAGCCTCTCAGAAATGGGGAACGTTCACATTCATTGACTGTTTCCATCCAACTGGGACCATTTCCATTCCTTGAAAAGTGAGCTCAGGCTTCCTGCCCTTTGGCAGCTGCTCAGGAGTAGGCAGAGTGCAAAAGGCTATTTTGGACATGGTGCCATCTATGCCCCCTCAGGACTTCTAAGGAAACAAGAGCCCAGCAAGGCAGCATTCTCCTGCCAGAGCCAGTCCCTCTAGCAAGCAACTGGAAAGAAGGCACTCAAGCCTGATGATGCCTCTGTTTAAGACAAAACAGCGCTCAAACTGCCCCACAAAAGTAGATGAAGGATATGGAACACCCTGAACAAGGAAAACACTAAGCATTCCTTGAAGGACAAGGGCCTCGACACTGCCACGCCTGGGAAACAGACTGTCAGAAGAAGTGGAGATGGGACTGCTGGAAACAAAGGATGTAGGGAAAAGCAAAAATCTTTACTATCTGAACACTTCTAAATCTATAGGATCAAAGAACTCTCATTCAATAGTTGAAGGAAATTGAGAGAACTACCCAAAAAACTAGCAGTGGCACAGCACATAAATTATGAAAACTAAAGAAGTTAGTGTTATAGGATCAAAATTCCAGAAATCCAGATACCTACGTATTTGCCCACCTGACACTAGACACATAATTGAACTATCTGCAATACATCACGAAATGACAAAAGCATGGCAAAACTACCCAAATAGTTTTATGCAAGTCATCCTGTTCAACCTATCTACTAGTTTTGCTAAATAAAATATGTCAGAATGCAAACTATTCAGTTTGACTTTGTTTACAAATTAGAACTACAATAACATCAGGTAAATACCTTTAGACTGCCCAGCTTCAACATCTTTGTCAGGGAAGGTGCACAGAGTATATTTTCTAATGAAGTTCTACCAAGATCAATTCATGCTTGATGTTATTTACAGTCAAACCATCAATCTTGCAATACGAGCAGAGCAGATTAGTGACAAGAGTACAAAAATTGCTGCCCAGAGAGGTCGTGGAAGCCCCGTTATTCCCAGATATGTTCAAGGTCAGGCGGGATGGGGCACTGAGCAACCTGATCCAGGGAATGGCACTCCCGCCTATAGAAGAGGGGGTTGAAACTAGATCATCTTTAATGTCCCTTCCAACTCAAGACAATTCTACAATTCCGTGAAAAATAAAAAGGTCTGAAAAAGAAAATACAAGCAAGCTTTCTTGGAGCAATTAATTTTACTTCAACCGGCAGCAAACGAGATGTGGCACAAGATGTGTGAGCAAACAAGGTGTGTCACAGATCCCCCTCCTGCCTACAGTTCCATCCTTGAAACAGGGCACAAGGCAGGCAGCTCCTCCAGCCCATCCACTGCCACATGGCACATGAAGAACTAGCAGCAAGGTTCAACCTCCACTCACCTCCTGAAGTCTCAGAAATCGGGCCAGGGTATATGGCCCAGCTCATCACGGGTAGTCCACAAATGGCAATACAACTGTCACTTTTTATACTGATTTTTACTACAGTCCCAAGTCAAATTAATCTTTGTGCCTCTTCTATAAAAAAGATTTGCTACTACACCACAGCTTCAACTGCTCAGAAGAGACTCAGTTTAATGATAAAACTCAATGGCTGGAGGCTCCTGAAGTGCCTGAAGCCTATAGCAGAGGGTTTCAAAAACATGACTATAACATGGTAAAATTAAAACATGATAAAACATGAAAAGATAAGGGTTTATGAGAGATGACAGCACAGGAAACCAAGATTTTTCTATCAGTCTGTAGCCTGAGATTATTTTATGCTACTTGACTCCCTTAAATAGCATTACCTTCCCAGCACAGGCTATACCCTTGGGGAAAGGTGATGTGCATGAACCAGCACACATCTCCTGACAGCAGCTTCAGAGAGGCACTGCCTGGTCATGATCTGGCCTTACAACAGCCTTGCATTAGCAGTAGAAAAGGATACAGGCAGGGAACAAGGGCAGCTTTGCCACTGTCTTCCTTGAAGATCAAAGGAAGGAAATGCCTCCACCCAACTGTTCCCTAGGCAGCATTCCTAGTCATTCTGTTAACTAAGATTATTTGAAAAAACACAGTAAAGTCTCCAGCATTCTGAGCACCTCCAAGCTGCACAGGAATAGAAAACAGGCCTTCACTCAGAGTCCTATTTAATACTACATAAAATGACACTAAAATGCCATCTGCCCTTGCCATCCACATTCTTCACTTTAAGGCAGTTTGTTTCCCAGCTGTAGTTCAGCCAGCACTCAAATTCCAGACAAACTGCAAGTTAGAAAGACTACTTGTCTACAGTTGACAATTTAGTGTCTACATACTTTGAAAATTCCACAGGAGGCAACAATCTCGGTTTCTATGTTTGAGACGGAAGGAGATGAGACAGATTTGCTTGTTTCAGTGACTGAAGAGTTCACTCTAGGATCATTTTGTAAGAGTTTTCCTGCTCCTGGACACTAAAGTTAGCTTTCAAATAACTACATACCACTACTTTAATAATCTTGAAGTCCCAATATTGGTAAGAAACTATGGGAGAGCTCCCAAACAAATAATTATTCACTGAAGCAATGTTAATGTATCATGTAACAACTGGTTTCAGCAATTCAGTATTTCAAATCTAAAAATCCATTAAAGCCTTCTCTCAGCCAAGTCAACAAATGCTTTACCTGGAAGCAATAAATTCTGACAAGAATCAGAAATAGCAAAAGCAATCAAGTTTATCACAACAGTTTTTCAGACTGTATGCAAAATCCCTGAAATTTATTTATTCAACTTCTTGAGTCTCCAAATACCACAGTCCTCTCAAAGCTTATTCCATTAGCCGACCAGATGAGCACGTTCATATAGTAAGAAGTTCTATACAAATGTATTATTTCAAAAGACATGATCATATATATTTTCTAATCTAATTAGAGCTCTAATTCCTTGGCAAAGAAACACACCATTAAGGCAACAATATTTACAACTCTAAGACAAAAATATTCATTTTGACATCATACAGACTGCCACGTGAACTGAAATTGTACCATGAGGGAACTAGATATTTAGCTACAATGGCTTTGGACGTTGAAATTAGTTAGGGCAGAACACTATCTTTTGGAAGACACTAGGAGAGCTGAACAGTCTATCTCTGAATAATATCCAGCGGTAATTATCCTGAGCTTGGCCAGTAGTCCTTGCTACAAATACATCTGTACTTTACTGCTTCAAGCTTCCTTCAGGGCCTAGTTAACCTTTGCTCATAAAGAATGATTTGTTCCAAAAACGCTTAATGGAAAAGAATATTGTAACCAGCCAAGTGTAGATATGAACCCAAATTCAAGATGATTGGAACTGCATTTATTAAGCAGCAGACAAAGTCTTAAAACCATTGGCTATTTTCACAGCAAAATGTATTCAATGTCTTAAGAGAACACAAAAAAACATTTTTCTTCCTATTTTAGTCCATGTTATTTGTTACACTTAGTCCTTAAAATACACAGTTTACTGTAGTTCATATTAACACCAGGCTTCTGCTCAGCACACATACATAACAAGCTCTCCTTCATTTAAAATAAAAAATAATGTTAGAATATCAATGACAGCAACAAGAACAGCATGTGAATTAACATCCAAAACCCAAGTAAGTAATCAGGCAATTTTTTTGGTAGATGCTTCTGTGATGGAAAAATAAAGGCATGCCAAGATTTTATGTTCAGCGAGCAGGCAATGCACAGCAGATAGATCAGTGGACAGGCAAGGTAAATTCCCAGTGCAGAGATGAAGGCAGTCTAAGTAGGAGTACTTCATCGCTTATAAAACTGAGACATGTGCTAGATGATTGCTTGGTCCTACATGAGTACTATTATTTTGAATAATATTTAATTTGAGAATTTCCTGTAGGTGACTGTCACAAAAAAGTTGTATTGAAGGTCTATGTTGCACTTCGGAGGTTAGAAACTCTACTTTGCTCCTGTACAACAGCTACAGCAATAACTTGTTATTTCCTTGAGCTCCTAGTATATCAACAAACAGCAATGACTCATTCTAGGCAAGCCTACTTTCTAACACTTTTTGCCAGAACTATCCCTTCGATTTGCAGATTTTCTCATTGAAGGTTTATGTGGCTCCTGGGTGCTGGACAACCATGAATTAACTATTTGCCACAAGGTCTACTTTATTTGTAACCTCAAGTAGATAAATAACTTCCATTTAAAGAAACTAAACAACTAGCTCCTTGTTGCCTTTTCTCTCTCCAAAACCATCACACTACATTTCTCCACTGTCCTTAATTGACTTCTCCAAAATACTTTTTCCACCTAAAATAAAAGTTTCAGTCAAACTGCTAATGTCAGGTAATGAACCCCAGAGCATTCAAATCTGGCAAAGTCTTAACACGGCTGATCCTAGTCCTTAAATTTAAACACATGTTCTATTCCTATATACAGCGGATGCAAACTGACATGTCCTGGACCTCCACGGATAGCTCAGGAAGCAAGAATAGCTCTGCTGCTGCACTGCTCATGCTTCAATGCTTTTGTCTAATTCCAGAAAGAAGTGGAAACAAATCTGGACAGAGCATTCCTGTTGCCCAGAAGAGACACTGGTACCCACCCAACTGAGAAGCTGAAGACAACATGTACTTTGCTTTAATCCTGATGGCTTCCAGCATTTTTACCTTTTTTTTAAGTGAAGAATACAAAGATACCCTATGAGAGAAAGCCCCAGGCAGGCTTCTCTTTTCTAGTCAAACAAACACCATTCCCTCAAGTGAACGCTAACTTTCAAAGACCTCTTTCTCCCTGAGTTTTAAAAACACACCACTTAGTTCCCTATCAGTTTACCGTATAGATCTGAAGTCTTTATTAAAGTTTATTTAATAAATGTGATACCCACTTCAATTACTAGAAATAATTTTAATAAGAAAACTCCATAAAATCATCAAGATCATGTTTCTTTTTTTAAAATTAAACAATCAGAGTAATTTCCCTAAAGATTTAACTATACAATAGACTTATTTTATTAATATTTACTAAACCTATTAACTCTGTCTACTGAAGAGCTTGTCTGTCAATGCCCAGATAGAACTATAATGCCCTTGAGAATTTGATAATATTAAATCTACCATAGACAGACCAATTAAGTCTTAATAACTTGAAAAGAAAGTCCAATTTTTTGAAAAATCATCTAGTTAAGTTGTGAACCCATCACCTCTTTCCTTATGTTACTTGCAGATAGGCTCTGAAATTTTAATTCTTTAAAGACAAGTATTACCATACCAACCTAGATCTTATAAAGCCCCTTCACTATTAACTGGTTTTATTCACCCACGTTTTCCCAGAGTTCTACAGACTGCTGAACCTCACATCCAAAAGCACACATTCTACTAACCTTCCCCCTCTCCCCACCCCGCAAGAATGCAGAATTCTTGAAGCCAGACACCATCACAATCAGCCATGTAAATGGTCCACAGTCGTACTGCAGAATTTGATGCTTTGTCTTCCTGCAAATAGCTGTATTTCAGTAAACTCCATACTTTAGCTACAACAATTTGAATTAATAAGACACCAAATTCCTTCATCTTTCAAATCAGAGGAAGGCTTTGTTCCGGTCTGTCAGTTTCACTGGACACAAAAAAACAGATGAAGATTTCATGTCCAGCTTTTCCATAAGCACTCGCTGTTGTTTCTCAGTCTGACAGTGCAATTGGGATACAACAGTATCACCAATATGATCCCAGGCTGAAAAACACTGCTATGTTCAATTGTCTTAGGGGTCATTTTTCTCTTTTCTGGAGTGTCACAGCAGATCAGAGTCGAACGCAGGCTGTACATATTAGCCTGAAGAAGAAACGAGTGCTTAAGACTTGGAAGTTTGTATAAGCATTCATTTCTACCCTCCAGTCACTGTTACATATGCCGGCAGAGGCCCCACATCAGAATATTCCACAGCAAAACAGTTTTTGTCTCGTAAAAAAAGATTAATTTAAAGGATGTCAATGCCTATGGCCACACTTCAAACAAGAGGGACATACAGGTAAGACTGAACTAACATCCAGATGAAGAAATGACTTATTTTTAGAGTTCTATACAACCAGTAAGAAAAAATAAAGCCATCTTGGATTGAACAATGCTCTTAACCTAACCAGAAACAAGCATCAAAGGATCCAAAGGCACAAGCACTTGACAAACAAACACATTAGCAAAACAATGGACTAGATAATCAGGTTTTCACATAACATTTTTGAGTGCTTTGTTATTTATTGCTATACTGGATCATTTATACCACTTATGGTGAGGCAGGAGTTACAACAGCTGTGTAAGGAAGTGGTTACGTTTGCTGTGGATTTTGATTCTCTTCACAGACCAGCCTATTTCTGGATAGAAATAAAAAGGATTACCCAAGAGGAGCACAAGACTCAAGTTGAAAGTTGAAAGAACTGAAGAGATGACACCAATTTTAAATTTATGAGGCAATTTCTCTCTAAGTCTTATCAACACCATCACTTCCCTGGTGTCCATAGGGAATGCCAGAAACCTGAGAAGTACACTCTTACCCTGCTTGACTAGCTTGAAAAATCTAAGTACACAACAAGCATACATGCAATGGAGGCTTCAGAAGAACATGTGAATCACCTCAGCTCTGATTAACACCATTCTCAAAGGTCTCCAAAAGAAGATTACCTTCTGACACTTCAGAACTGTGATTTTAGGCCTCCTCAGAACATAGGTTATGATAATTTAAGATTTGGGAAGCAGTCAAAAATTCAAGATACTTAAATCAGTTTTGTCTTGAAGCTATGATGAGGAAATCAAAGTCATTATACAGATTTGTAGAAGATACGCTGATTAAAGCACTTAGTAGATATGAAAGAGAGATGCTGATCCTCCAACATCACTCCCTCAGTTAAACAACTAGAGATACTCAAATATGGAAATGCACCTTAACACATCTTTCAGTTTTAAAAAAACAGCATGTAACATTGTGGCAAAGGTAAGTAAAAGGCTGAGAAGTCTCTAAGACTCCTCTGATTGGTTCTAGTCTGTGCAGAAGATAAAAAAGCAGAAGGAACACATACTTAGTCGGGTATTAAATTTGTACAGCCGGAGAATTGCTTAATTCTAGTTTCTGAAAGACCAGTCAACCCAGACAAATTCTATGGGACTACTTCTAGCTTCAACCAGATGTAAAACAAGTTTTTTTCTTAATTCCCATGTGAAGGAAATGTATTCCTTCACGTGGCTGAGTAGCAGGCTTGGAGTAATCAAGCTTCAGCTGCAAGAATTATTCTCTAATTATCATGAAAAAAATGAAATTATCTTCAGAAAAGGGTTTAACAAAGAAGTAGTAGGTCAGTATTATGAGAACCACAAAAGACCACATATATACCTATACCTACATTTTCTGAATACAAGATCAACACATACCCTGAAGCAGTTTGTTCTCCATTATTTTCGTTAAGTTAACACTGTGGACAAATAAATCCTATTGCTTTAGGCTGACTCTGCACCAAGAAAGGAAGACTTGTTATTTTGAAAATCCACACACAAACTGGCATGAACAAGGACTCCCCTTCAATGAAAGCAAAAGATCAGATATGCAAGTATGTATATTGGGATGAGGACTATTTAGTTGTTGCCATTCAATACAAAAGACAAATCTGAACTCTTTCTACAGATGTGCAATATTAACCATGTAAATCAAGAGGATCGTCATCTATAACTCATCTACCTACACATCAGACACCAGCTTAGCCTAATTCCCCTGAAAACATATCATCATGCTTTAATATCAGCAAAAACTGCATTTCATGGGTGGCTTCTCATTAACAAAATCCATTTAACTTCATTATGCATTCTTATGTTTCCATGGTCTCTTGTAGTTAATAGAAATAAGCATATCAGTACACTGCAGAAAATTTCATCTTCAAAGCACAGATACTTCCTTCACCATCCAGCTGAAGCCATTATTATATTGTTACCTACACAACAAAAAACAGATCCGGATAATATGCAGAGATCACCTACTGATAAAAGCCTTCATGTAAGTGAAGATCATTAGCAGTTTTAAGATGAATAGTGTTTGTACCCAGTCATTTTCCTCTAACGTGTGAGAACTCTTATTCTTGAAAATAGCAAATTTTAGATGGATTTCAGGGAACACACACTCCCTCCTTTCCATTTTTGTGTAAAATGATCTGTTCTGTCCTACAGCATGGACAATGCATTGGCCTCCTGCTGCTAAATACCTGCAGCTTAAAACTGCAAGATCTTTTCTGGCTCCTGTCAAAAATGACCACTATTAAAATTAAGGTATGAAGGGGAAAGTAAATAGTGTGTTTGGGTTTTTTTAAAAGCCTTGCCATCTCCCAAAATTCCAGCTAGGGAAAGGAGAGCTATTTAGTAACTTTGTCATAGGACTCCTAAAGGTCCTTGCATTCCTTCAGGTCCAAAAACCCCTACCTCATTCCAAACCAACTATCACAGTGCCAGAAAACACTAACAAAAAAACCAGAGCCACAGATAAGGGAGAACAGTCATTAACGAATTATGAAAAGCAAAAGCGGGATGAAACAAAAATATCAGCCCAACTCATTCACAACTCACAGCTCAAACCTATTAGTATTACTTCCTGAAAAAATGGTAATCTAATACTTAAGTTACACAGTCCTCTGTGTACTTAAACCTACAGGTCCAGGTAACACCTACATTCTTTCATTTATAGTTCTACACAGTACCCTCAAATCAAAGCAGCTTTTCACACTGAAGTGCTGTATATTTTCCACATCCATACAACTAACTTTCTATGCAGATTAGCAAATACCTGGAGAGTTATGAAAGATGCTATTTGTTTCTCAAAAACAAACAAGAAACACTAAATCCCTTCTACCTAAAATTTTTGAAGACTTATCTGATTACTAGACACTGTTACTTATTAGCTTGATGTCTATTTCTAGATTAAGAAAAACAGAAATTTGACCAGTAAGAAAACCTTGGTACAATAGAGAAATGTATTCTTTCCCCAGTTTTCCTAATTAGCTTCCTTCGCAAACCCCCAGCGTACACAGAAGAGCTGATTACTATTCCAGGCTGACTGGTAACTACTGAAGTAACTTACCAGCCACAAAACACTAGAGGACCATTGCAGATGCCTCTCTGAGGGAGAGCTGATGCTTGGCTAAAACTGACCTAGCCCACATTGATCAGTTCCCAGAATATTAATCTGGTCTGAAACCATGCGGGCAAACGATAGCAGGAGAGAGAAAAACCCCAGTTCCTCCCTAGTGCCACACACAAGATGTAACCTTCCAAGCGCCTGTAAGACATCAGCAGTACGGGGCTTGATCTTGTCTTCCCACAGTATCTGCATACCTTGTTATCTTTTAGTATGAAATACACACAATACCAATGCTCTGGAGCATTTGAAGTACTAGATAACTTTTGTTTTAGTATGAAAAATTGACGATAACTTTACACCCGTTTTTGGAAGTATTCAGCGTAACGTCGCCGATAAGGCACAGATGTCCTTTCTTCTGCAAGAGAATTAAGATGCCAAAAGAACTACCTTCAAAGTCTCTCAGAGCTTCACAAGCACTGTCTCCTGTAGCTGTGCTCAAGAGTTGGAAATACAGATTTACATAAAACAACTCACATAAGGTGTGTAAGCAATTCTGTAGTGAAGGTAATACCTTTCTATGGAAGCCATAATGCTACGTAGGTCTTCCTGTCCTGAGAAGTATGGTAGAGAGGAAAACATTGGAACCACATTCTTTGCTCAAAGACATGTCCTGACAAACAGTTTATTTTTAATGGCCTTCTGCTCATGTTCTCCTCCTTTATACAGTCTGAGTTCTTAATGGTTATTAGAAGAAGTTTTAGACAGCAACCAAGACCTGCTTATTTCTAGCATATGAGTAAGTCCAGTGACCAGAACTCTACTACTTAAGAGACTGAGAGCAGTTTAGATGCATGATTCACATATACAGATCTATCACTATTCATTGTATTGAAATAACAAATACCTATTAAAGATTTTTTTTTAAACTCTTAAGGGTGGGAAGAAAATGTGTCCATTTAGAATGAAGATCATGCAAGTCACTGGAAAAGTCTAATAATATTCTCAAGAGATTTTTCCTATAGGTTACAGAATCTTCATAGTAATGCTATCTGTGAAGTAATGGATAGAGTTAAAAATTAGAGAAAAAGAATCAGAGGGTAAAAAAAGCAGCTGCTCCTCCTGAATGGAAATGGTGAGCTTGATCTGAAGGTTCCCTAAACAGAGATAAACACCTGCTATGGGGAATGAGACAGAAAAAGGGAGCAGCACAGAGGCATCGTGGCCTCCTTTGCCCAACATCCTGCAAGGACAGGAACATGGAGATGCTTTGAAGTTCAGAAACCATACCGTATCTGTCCACCAAGAAAGACAGACACCAAGGACAACTACCCAATTAAGCCTTATGACTAGAGTCATTCAAACCCCACCTAAACCCTAAAGAAATAGTATAAAAGAAAGTTACAAATACGGAGAATTGGGAGGATGATTCTACCACAAATGCTGGGACAATTGACAGGCTGAACATCTCTCCCCTCCCACACATGGATGCCTATTGGGTAAGAACCATATGCTACACGCGTTAAATGCTGCCTTAGTACTAGAGTTTGCGCTTGGTACATAAGTGCATTAGTAAACTCCTCTGCATTAGGGCTTGTGCTTGTAGAAGTGTTAGATTTTTTTACTTTTTTTTTTGCAGTCGGACACTATCATCAATGACTTACGAACCTGATAAACCTTTCACAATTTGTATTAATTAAGAGTGTGTTTCCTGTTCACTGTTAAGCTGCTGTTCCTGATAAGCTGCTCACAATGGCTAGCAGCAGTAAAAATATATGAGGAAGGCCAGCTGAGGGGCACTCTCCTATGTTGGCACAGGCCTCCCCTGCAAAGGGCAACTGAATGCACCCTCCAATTGGTGAATATGTCCATTAAGGTCCCCTTTGGTACAAGACGCTGGCAGACTGGTTGGGCATTGATTTCAATTTCCAAGGGCATTGACAGTGAAATAAATTACTAAGGGTTGAGAGAATCTCACTTTTCAGAGGGTCAGGCAAACACCCACCCCACCTTTCACGTGACACTACCCTACAAAATACCTAAAATAAGCTAAGAACAGGATTACCAAGTTTTCCAGATCCTCACTCTTCACTGCTGGAATATAAAACATAACTGTACTTAAAGCTTCCTTACATATATTAAGGCTGTTTGGCAAGTCAAGACACTGACTACAGAGAACAAATTAGACAGTGACGCTACAGGGTTTTTAAGAATACTACACAGTACCATGGTGGCACAAACAGGTTCATGTTCAATAGCTGATCCTAACAGTGAAGCATGCATAGTGAAGCATGGAAAACTAGCAGAAACTGGCTTTCCTTTACACTTTTAGTCATATCTCATCAACAAACATCAGCATTGTGGGTTCTTACACTGTAGTGGCAATTTGTTGTTACTTACACATCTGTGTACAATCCTGTCTGTCAGTCCAGTCACAAGTTTTGTAGAACACACTCACTCTGCAGCTCCATTTACAATAACAGAATTATTTTACAGCAAAACACACAGGTTCAGAACTGGGTCCCTCTGATGTTGCCCTTCCACTACAATGAAATACAACACTATGCGATAAGCAATTGCGATAGTTCCCAGCTCCTTCTACAGGACTGATGCGGAGGAACACACCCGACATTCCTTGGTGACAGTACTCGCTCTCTCATCTGATGCTTTCTAGGCAGGGTCTCTCTGGATCACCCTATTTCCCTTCTTCAGCTACCCTCTCACTTGCTCTCAAACTCAAATTCCATGAGATGCGAATGAAAGAAATTCTTCCGGGTTAAGGGCTGCACAGGAAGACTTCATGGTGTTCCAATTTAATTAAACAGAAACTGAGTCCAAGAACTACATTCAAAGTAGATCTGGTGCTCAAAATATTCTCATTTCAAAAAAGCTTTATTAAGAAAAGAAAAAACAAGTGAGTATACATGTGGTTAAATCTATACGGGATAGACATTTGCACATTTTTATGCTAAGTTACTAGAATTCAGCTGAATCAAGCTAGGGATTAATCTTTTCTATTCTCAGGAGTTTCCTGAAGAGAATAGAAATGATTGATTTTTCTCCTGAAGCGCATAACTTCCAAAAAAAATTTATCTCTCAAAACCAAGCCAAGACAGTTGTTCGATCGCATCTCACTTGCTGCTGCATGCCAAGGAGCAGAAGAGGTGGGGGCAAAGTCACACAGGGACTGCACAAAGGGGTAAGTGTATCAATAATTAAAGGCTCTAAGCTCAACTTGGATCTTGTAAAAACTCGTTTTTAGTATTAATGGATTTTAGAGGTGGAATATATTAAATATAATGTTGCAGAATAGATTTTACGCTCAGTTGAACAGAAGTCAAAATTACACTCAGTTGAACAGAAGTCAAAATTTGTTATATGTGCAACACAAAACAAATATTACTATGGAGATCTAACACTGAAAAACTGGTGGTAAGTAGCTAGTGATAAAAGAATTAGCAGCAATTATTAACCAAATGTAAGTTTTATACTCAAGAGTTATACAAAAGTCAATTCTACATTAAAAATGGTAACAAGAGTATTTTGGAAAATAACGGATTTACTTTAGATTGAAAGCAAGACTGATGTAATACAAAGCATTTTTGATGAACCAGTTCAGAAGCTCCACAAGTTTTTGGTCATGTTTTCAAAAAACGTATGTTATCTGTTATGCTAAAGCATCACAGTCACCTTCAATATATGTCTTCACCACATATCATGTGATCACTCATTGTCTTCACGCAAAAGACCACCAACTATGCAGCAATAAGGCTTTTTTCCTCATCTGACATGCCATGGTTCTCTTCCC
>VXBA01002234.1:0-13973 GCA_013399895.1 Serilophus lunatus
GCAAAGCCTAGCCATGATGATATACTATTTAATTGTTACACTTGTATTTGACACAGGAACAGGACTTCTTGATTTATCTGGATTTGAATCTGCAAAGCTTGTCCTCTGCTGATTAAATTGCACAGATTCATAGCAGCAGATAAGCAGTGCTGGTCAGTGCCAGATCTGGATCTCAAAAATCTCAGCTGTATTTCAGCTAAGTAGAACCATAAGACACAATCACTATGTTCAGGCACAAAGGCAGTATCTAACATGCAGAGAAACTCCATTTCTCCCAGGAATACATTTACTAACCTTCTGTCTGAGACAAAAATTTCACCACACATTTCAAAATAGTTTTCCTAAAATGCATGAAAGGAGTAATATCCAAAACAGTCTTTTAAAGGATAGAGAGTCAAATGTAACATCAATAACAGCAAAATTTCCCCTCTCCTTAGTTATATCCCATACCTTAAATGAATATGCATACTTCTAGCCTATTAGCAGGAACAGAATCCACCTTGAATTTAACCAAGATGACGTTGTACAAGACACATGACTTTGTTCTTAGGAAGCAATGTTTCATCACATATGCAAGACAGCTGAGTATGAAAAAGCCAAAGGAGGTACTAATGTACTAATGATGGAAGTTCTGGTCTACCTATTCAGCATTACATAGGGAGCTAAAGTAGTGAATGGAGGATGGATTTTGTTTACTGTTGTAGAGATATGTTTCTGTAGCCTCTTCTAACAGCTATTTGCTCCATTCTTATGGATTCATGCCCCTAGAGAGTTTATTGCTCCAGTTCTCTGTGGGTTGGCCAGGAATGGAAGTCCATGTTTCAAAGGCAGTTGGATCTAACTTTCAAGAGCCTCTTGTCAGCTGGAAGACATGGCTCAAAGGACACCAGGAAAAAAGGAATCTGAGGTAAACCTAAACTTGTCAAAATCTTGTGCGAAAACATTGAAAATACACTTATTTCATATAGACAAATTTCTATATGCAATATGGAGACAGCTTATGATTAATAGTCACCTAATCCATGTGAGATTTATTTTTCTTCCACAGCAGGTCACTAATGATACTGCAATCATTAAGAGTTCTACTTTGCTCAGTTTCTGAATCAACAGAACCATTTAATTCTTTGATCAGGTCAGAAAAGCATGAGGATAGGTTTTTTCTTCTGGTAGAAAACTAGATCATGGCACCTGTTCTGCATTATGCAAAAATGTCGGTGGTTGATGGAAAACAATCCCTGTTAAATGTGTGCAACCACCAAACTACAGATGAAGAACAGTCAGTTTGATATCCTGTTTTGGATTCCCTATTGTAAGCAATTCCATTACTCCCCAGCCTTACCTGACATATGTAACATAATGCTGCTTACAATTTCAACTACTAAAGCTGCGATAGGAATACTTACAAAATATAAACATGCAAGAACGCTTTATGTTTTAAATAAGCACTACCGTACGATTTTCATCTCAGATGATAACTATTATCTCAGAGTGTACTGTGTTTACTCAGAGTAATTTTAGCATAGCTGATCTCGGCTAGAAGAGTATGTCCTTTAAATAAGAAAAGTATAGGTTAATCTCAAAAAAATAGAATTGATTTAATGTGTTAAATGCTTCTATGTATCCTGCTAGATATAATCTTATTTTCACAAGCATTTTAAAAGGTAATGTGGTTTTTGTGTTGTAGTGTCCTAGCTTGTCTCACCCTGGAACAGCAGATTTGTTACAGACTACTGACCTGAAACTTAAATCACAAAAAAGAAGGAGAGCATACTAACTGAATCCTACACTTCCTTAAAAATATATTTTCACTTTTATATATCTTCACTTTTTGTTTTGGATTCTAGGAAGAAAAAAATGCAATAATATTCCTTTAAAGTGACATATCATCAGTAATTCCAAGACATGATATCAATGGTGTAATGTACTCAGGTCATATTGCTTTCTATATGCCAGTACAATGAAGGCCCTAAGGCACATCTTGACCTTTTCAACTGTTGACTGCACAAAGACTTCCAGTTTTGATTTGCCAATTGCTAATCTTAGTTGACTAAAACCACAACCAAATTCTTCTGAGAAACAGTTAGATTGCATTACTCAGTACATTACTCATAGGTTATATGACATTCACTCATTACATTGAACTGCTGCTAAACATTACACCTGATATTTTTAAAGGATTTAAATTATACTGGTTGGCAGTCATGAAACTTCATCAGCTGCAACAGAGCTGTTACACACCTTTATGACCTCTCGGTACTTTATAATTTTTAATATATTCAGAGCTAGTCAATAGAAATTCAGTAATGTCATAATGCCATCTACAGGTCCTAAACAGTCCCATTTTCTCGTGATGACCCTGTCTTTCACATTCCACTAGATAGCTTAGTTATCTATAGCTTACAAGATAGTTATTTTAGGTATAAAGGGTCAGTAGAAAAAGAAACCACAACATATCCTTCCATAGGACAGTTAAATCATAAGTTAATAAAAAAAAATCTGCACTATGATTCTTCTAAATGAGTTTTCTCGACATCTTTCTAGCAATCTGTGCCAGGAAAAATACAAAGTTAGCTTTTTATGTAGTATTTATCAACTCATGCCATGGCATCAAGTTAAGAAGTAAGATGGCATAAGAACAAGGTTTAAGTGAGCAATCATTAATACTGCATTGAATTGCCTTATCGTCAGTCTAAAATCACTGGTAAGTTGTTGTTCTACAATAGCTGGTGTTCCTATAATATAGATATATCCAACCTTTCTGATCCCAACAATCAGTCGTCAAACTTTCAAATGCCCAAGGGCCAGAGGATAGACATTCCATATTATGGAGAGCTGAGGGAAGAAAAGAGCTCAGACTGTGGTTCACAAAACATGACAACAGTTCCCAAGGCATCCTACTGCTTTACAGACCTCAAGATGACAGCCTTAACATAGCCTACGGATTTACTTCCCCAGACTCAGATATTCAGATTACACAGAAGTTCCCATGCTAGCTCAGCTTCTTTGTTAGTGAGATGGTACAATCTGCCATACGACTTCTGAAGGTCCACAAACAGCTTACGATTCACCTTTGCCATCCTGTTAGGCTTGTCAGTGAGCGTGACTTTGAGCAACCACAGACAGCCTTGTTAAAACTGACAGATGTGCTTGCCTCTGCTCTGCCAGGGTAAATGGGAAACAAACAAAAAAAAATCCACCAAAACACACACATACCCACCCAGAAAAGGGAAATAAAAAAGAAAAAACTGTGTGAAATACAGAAACAACAGCCCAAGGGCCTGGGTCATCTGGCATGGAGTAACCAAGAAAACAAAGGGAAAATGTCTGCTCTTGCAAAATGTTACTCTTCCCATGTTTTGCAGGTAGAAAATCAGAAACAGAGAGAAAACTTCTGGCAATGACTACATTTCAGCTAGTTGTGTTTCCTTTCTTTGGGGATCTGTGAACAGTGAATCCAACAGCATTCTTAATGCAAAATACAGGAAGAAAAATGTACAAGATTAAAAATGTAAATAAGCAGCTCATGCACATCTTGAGACTAGGATACTTCCTATTTCTTCTTTTATAAGAATAATGATTCCCTGATTCATATTCTCCTGGAACATAGGTGTTTATTTCAGTCTATAAGGCCCTCCCACCAGGCTCCATTTGTCTGATCGCAATTACTTCAATGTTACTCAGAAAGGCCAAGCGACACTGAAATTACGTGAGTGTTATATTTAGGGCACACGTACAGACCACCACTTGGAGCAACATCTGAAAGGGTTTCCTTCCCAGGTGAGTCCCAAAACAGAAGGTGACATGCCTCTTCTATTATTTGTACAGAATCATCACATTGAAAAGAGATCTGTATGCAAATAGTAATACTTATAAGAAATTGTTTTAAAATTTGGATCAGTCATTAATCAACACAATCAGAAAGGCTGACTCTTTTCTAATTCAATCCTATAGACTACAGGAAGAATAAAAAGTTACATTGATATGAAAAGAAAGTGTTTCAAGCTTCTACAAGGCATAATTTCTTCATTTAATATTTTTAATTCTAAGGCATTCTATGCTGTTTGAATAAACCTAAGCATTTTTATTTAAAAAATGATTTTAAATGCTTTCAGATAAAAATCAAACATCTCAGAAGAAGAGTTGGAATAACAGCTTGACAATAGATATCACAGCAGATCTAATTTTTGCAAGCAGTCTTACTGTAACCCCTGTAAGGCAGTGAAAAAAAGATGCGTTATCTGAAGTTCTTGTACTTCACATTTGTTGCATGCAGCTATTATTTTACTTGGCTTTGATGTTTCACACAACTTTTTGAAGGAAAAAATCTGCTATGACATGACATTTCCCATATGTTCCTTTAGCTGTATGAATGAGAAAACCTTGGTTAACCCTAATTAACATTGGCACTGTTGTTTGTAATCCTTGCACTGGTTTTTATACAACATTGTTTTAGAGTTTATGAAAACTTCTTATTGTGCAGAGAACCGAGAGTATCATGCTGCTGAGGAGACTTGACATTAAATTATTGTGGAGAGGTGGTGATTGAGTCCCACACCTTGGCCAACTTTCCACCTTGTAACTAGGTGGAGGTTATGGCAGGATATGGTCTGGGTGCAGACAGACGGGGCTTGCCTCCAGGTGAATTTCGGAATTCCACCTGTTTTGCTATACGGGCTGAAGAAAGCTGGTCAGTCAACAGATGGAGGAAAAAAAGACTTACTTGAATTGGTTCACATTTTGCCTCCAGTCATAGAAGTTTCTCTTTTGGCTAAAATGTCACTGCCGGTGACTAAAAGAAAATTAATCTCCTACAGATCAAATGCAGTTTTTTAAGTGCTACCTATCCCAGTACCTTCGCCCAGAATGGTCAAACATCTAACCTCTGCATCTAATCTAGCATTCTGGAGATTGTGTATGACATGAGAATAATCTGCTTTAGAGCTAGATAGAGTGTTGCTTTTTACCCCACGTGCCTTCAGCTCCCTCAGATTCAGGATCATAATTTCAAATGCTGGTCCCTGCATTGTTTGCCAGGAGAAACAACATGGTCACTGGTCATGATGCCTCACAGAGAGGCCTACTCAGGCAGGAGAAATGAGCTGACAAAACTTCATGAAGTCCAACAAAGAGAAGTGCAAAGCCCTGCTCTTGGGAAGGAACAACCCCATGTACCAGCGTATGCTGGGGACAGGATGCCATTTTCCTTCTTTACAGAAAGGACACATTGTTGGATCAAGCTCAGCCTGTCCACCATAACTTCTGGGTCTTTCACTGCAGATCTGATTTCTAATCAGCTGCCCTTAGGCTGCCCTGGAGGCAGGACTTGGCATTTCCCTATACTGAACTTCATAGCATTCCTGATGGCCCATTTATCCAGCACCTTGATGCTCTCTTGAATGGCAGCACACTCACATAGTGTATTAGCCAGATACATTCCTTTTTGATAACACTTCTTTTCCCTTTTCACTTTTCATCTTGTTTTGGTTTTTGAAAAAGAAAAACAACAGTCTTTCCTTTTTCAAGGGTTTTCAAATCAAGTTACAACTTCCATGTTGCGGCATCTACTTTCTTTTTGTTATTGTTTTAAACCAGGGATAAGATATGCACTGCTTCCAATTATGTTAAGGTTTGAAGTTCTCAGAGATTCTGGACAAGAACTGAGTAACTAAGGCTATTGCACATGTTGGGTTCAAGCCAAGTGCTTTATCATTAAAATTCAGAACTGCTTCAGTAATACATAACAAACCCACAAAATATATGGAGAAATAGACAAGAGAACCACAATAGAAAGAGCTCTTTCTGGAATTGTTTTCCCCTCTCTTTTCTTTGTTTTTCAAATTTAACTTTAAAAATAACAAGTAGTGAACTTTTAAAAGAAAAAAGAATCCAACTATGAAAAATAAAGGCAAAAATTTAGGCAAAAGCATTTCTTGACAGAAATGACAACTGCTATCTTCTTAATTTCCAATCCTTTTTTCCCTCTTATCCACTCTTTGATTGCTTGTTCACACGTCTCTCCTGATTTGAACATAACTTTCTTTAGCTTCTTTTAGATCAAATATTACCTTTCTAAATATTGTGTTAGCAAGTTGAGAAATAGCTTTTCCTGGATCTATTATAAATTCAGATAGAACAAGGCCACTGTTATAAATTTGTTCTTTCCTTTCCTGGTTGTACAACTTGAGTAGTGAAGAACAGCCTTTTCATTTCTTATTTGTACACAAATAGAACACAGCAATAATTTCCAATCAGTGATACAATGTTTTTATTAGAACAGATGTGAAACATTCCCTGTGAACATTGCTTTTTCTGTCAATCAGTCATTTGATCATCTGTTCCTACTCTTTTATAGATTCTTATCATTTCCCTCTGTACAAGAAAATGCACTTCTACATTTGGATACACCTGCATCATAATCACAGCAAACACAGACAGGTTTCAAAGGGCTTTTGTTAATCATTTAGCTCTGACAGCAAAGGCTTAGTACAAGTTAATATCTCTCAAAGTTGATAAACATCTTGTGGTTTATTACTCCCTATTCACTAAGCACAATTCAGCAAGATGTCTGTGCTACTGGGATCCATACAGGTATTTAATGAGATCTCCATGATGCTTCTGGATATGTCACCTTTTTTGACCAATTTGTGAATCGCTTGCAGTTGATTAGTACCCTTCAATAATTTTCTCTGGGACTAAAGAAGTTCTCCGGAGTCTGTTTCTAGTGAGTATTTAACAATTCTAATTTCTCTTCTTTTTAAAAGTTATCTTTCATTTGGGATCAGTCAAGAAAATCTCCCGATCCTTTCATGTGTATATGCTACATAACAGAGTACTTGACAGTGTTTCAGGTCTGAAACACATCCTTCAGCCAAACTGAACTTATTTGGTAAAGGCTTGAAATTGTAGTCATGCCCTCTAGCTAGGTATAAAAATAGCCTCTTACAAAAAGAAATTCTTTATTTTCTCTTATTTTCTGTGTTCCTAAAAAAGATTTGAATAGCATAAAGCAAATGTGTCCCATTTAAAGGAAATAATAGGCAACATATTTGCAACTAGAATATGTCTTTCTAAACAAGCAATCATCTTGAAATCTCATCCTTCCACCACTTTTGTACTATACCTGTATCAACATAGTTTCAAAGCGATATAGTCTTGACTTGGAATATTATTTAAGGCTTCCAAAGGATTTATCTTAACCAGTCTTCTGCAAAAAAGTCTTGTGGTTCATTATTATCTATGAATTCACATCCAGAGAAAAGGGTACCACACTTTCTCTAAGATAATTTCTTTTAACTTAGTGAGAAAATAGGTGTTTTGTCAAAAGGGTTTACATGAATAAGTTATAACCAAGGGAAAGCACTACACCAACACATTACCAAACACCAACTCCATATAATTGAATGAAATACTACTCACTGGTTTTAAGTTTCCCAAAAGAGAAAATTAGTTACGTTCAAGAGTCATATTTTATCACCTCTCCCGATAGGAAGCTGAAAAAAAATACCCCAACAGACATCCTGTATGTCTTTTTATATAGAGTTTGGCTGACGTGGCCACTTCCCTCAGGTGGGACATCAGCTTCATTAACCACTCAATGCCTTCCAGGCCTGAGTGAGAGATGCTGCAGGCAGTCAGGAGCTTCAGGGGTGTGGTGGGGGCAGTCTTTGTCATAGCACAGGCCTGAACATCTGCTTCGGGTCTAACCATGTGGCTGCAGGCTTAGGGCTCTGCTACACACAGAGTCACACACACGCGCTGGTTTGTTCTGACCCAAATGATTAATGAATTGAGATTCAAATCCAGGATGTCGCAATACCTTGTGCTAACAATTCAAGACGTTGTCCCATCCAACTATAAACAGAGTTCAACATTTATTGCATTATATGGGGAAATAAATGGATCAAGAATTAAATTTCTTTTCTAGACAAAAACACAAGGACTGATATTTTAAAAGCTATATACTCCTCAACTGGTTTTACGTCCTTTACATATCTTTCATTCTGGTAACAGTGTGCACTACTATTCATCTTCCTCTAAGTTCTCAACATACTTTCGCTTTATTCAGAGCAGCACTCTCATCTTGCTATGTAGGCTTCCAACTTTCATGCAGATACTTATATGATAAATCCTTAAATTTTCTTCTAAACCTATCTGTATATGGCACTTCATTTGTTCCATCTATTGGCCATTGCCTTGTACAGTCTTTGTCTGTCCTCTTTTTTCTTTAAGACTGTAGAATTTTAATGATTTTATCCACAGTGGATAGGTTCTAGAAAACTATAGTATTCTACATCAGCTTGCTTTCTTCTTTTTTAAAAGGCTACTCTTGACTTTGACTGAGCAGTAGCTTGGTCCTTTTCCAGCAAAGTCAGAGAGCTAGTGGTCTGGAGAAGATTATTCGAAACTTCGATGCTCAGTCCCTCTTCCAGCACATGAGCTGGAAGGTACATTAAACAGGATTCAAAAAACTAACCAAACAAAAAACCAACCAACCAAACAAAAAAAACCCCACACAAATAAAAAATACAAGAATATGTAACATACATATTGTAAATGCCTTGCCACCAGATTTTACTCCTATTAAGACTTTATGTGAGCTCATGAAGGGTTAAAAAAAATTAATGCTATATTACTCTTTTGAGGCTTCCTATATACATAGAAAACATATCCAGCTCAGGAATTTCCTGAATTACAAATATCTAGGACTAGTATCATATATATAATGCTGATGATAATGTAATGGGAAGTAAATGTTTTCACAAGTAATTGGAGAACTTTTTCTGAGTGTGACAAACTGCTTTACATTCCCATTTTAAACTGCATCGCACTCAGCCTTTTATAGGTAACTCCTGAAGCAGAGAAGCAGGGGATGTCAATGAAAGTCAAAAGGAACAAAATTCTGTAGTTTAATCATAGGTGTGTGAGCAG
Organism: Serilophus lunatus; assembly: GCA_013399895.1. NCBI lineage: Eukaryota > Metazoa > Chordata > Aves > Passeriformes > Eurylaimidae > Serilophus > Serilophus lunatus. The sequence goes on from VXBA01002234.1 coordinate 8,929, forward strand.
GAGAAAGGCACTCAAATTTGTAGACTTAATGGTAGCTCTTGCCATTAGAAGAGACCTTTTTCCAACATTACATAGAGTGAGGGGAATGTCTTGACTTCTTTTCCCCTGTACTCATGATTCTTCAATTCCTTTGCCCTTTGGTTCATCTTATTTAGTAAAGGTGCAAGAGGAAACAATGTCTGTGGACTGGCAGCTGTAACACCATATTGCTGTAAAAAAAAAAAAAAAAAAGGAAAAAGGCTACTATTGAGGTTTATGTAATGTCAGATACATGAAGTCATTCATTCTGTCTTGGGCAGACCTCAGCTATATTTAATTCAATGTATTACTCTCTAATATGATCCAGAGAAGAGAAATAATTCTGAATACAGGGCTATAGAAAATGGCCTATTTACAGCATGAAAGAATTGAATCAGTCTAGGGAAAAAATAGCTGACTTCAACTACATAAAAAGCTGTCACAAAGACGAAAAAAATGTGTTTTTCTACAATCACCAGAGACAAGAGACATGAAAAAGTAAATTTATATTGCCATGAAGTACATTTTGGTAAGAAAGTAAGAAATTTTAAGACTAAATGCAGTTAAACAGTGGAAACAATTACGTAGGGAGGATAAGGAAGATTCATCAGAAACTTTTAAGATAAATGTATCAGAAATATCTCATGGATCCAGTCTTTGTAATGGAGGAGATTAAGTGACCTCTTAAGACCTCTTCTAAACCTTTTTATTCTTCTGTTATGTGCTTAAGATTGTGAAGCATTCAGATACAATGATATAAAAGTGGAGACTCCTGAGAATTTCACAAGTGAATCATAATCATTGTACTAAAAGATCTTTTTACTGGAAATAGTGCTTTGAATGAACACCAACAAAGACACTGGACTATGCTTGTCTACTCACATTCTGAATGTTTTAAAAATGGTAAACTACCATGCCATTTATCTGGAATGTCAGAGGAATGTATTCTGTAGATTTAAAAGAAAATTTAGGATAATATTGATATTTTATTTTGTAAGGTGATACTTACAGTCCAACTCATGCAAAAGTAGCCCAGTTTTTTATCAATTCATACTCAAGTATAATAGTAATAGTAATAATAATAAATAATTATCTTTTTAAATTGTAGCACACTCCGACAGAAATTATTACCATGCCTAAGAATGGTTTTCATTTTTCAGTCCCGTTGTGCCTCCAACATTTTTTTTCTGTTACTGAAATTGGTTCCCTAGTTACTGCAACACCTTCCTACAGTATCTATCAATTTTTGTAGTGGTAAAATTACTGTACAGTTTCTGCTATGCTTGAAAATCAGTGCTTCCAGAAAGCAATACAATACTCATCTCATATATTGATTTTTCACTAAATGCAAAATTTGAAAATTTTTTCTGTGTTAAAGATTTCTTTCCTTCATTTAGATCCCTTCTCTGAAAAGGCTCTTCCCATATCTATAGCCCTGTAAGTTAGAAATTAATATTAAAACTAGAGTATATGCAAAACAAAAATAGAGCCATTAAAACTAAAATATACATGTTTTGGTCTAGCAAAATGCTAACACTTCTGATTTGACCTTACGTGACACTATAGCTCTATTGATTCACAAAGACAGAAACTATAAGTAAATGAACTTCAAAATATTACTACTATTCCAGATAGCAACAGTTGCATAAGAAGCTTTTTAAATATATGAATTGTATGTTCCTGAATAGTTTGCATCTCTTCATTTGTTCTGTCTGTATAAGAAATAAAGAAACAGAGATCAAAGTGGGGCTCTTGATTGTGCTCAAATGAAAGATGATGAACAAACCCACGCAAGCAGTAGAAAATTTTGACTATGTCAAACAGAGGAACCAAATTTTATTTTATTTTACACACCTTGTCCATTTCTGGACTCAAAGCACTTGCCTTTTACATAGTGGGAAAACTTCTTTGGTATCTATTTAGTTCTATTTTTATAATGTTAAAAAAGTGGTCTTAATAGTATCAACAACACAGTATTGAAAAGGAAGTAAAGTTTTTTACAGTATCAGAGGTAAAGAAAACATCTATGAAGCCTTAAGATGTTCAGAGAACATTATATATAAGATGTTCTTTAGCAACAGGAAGGGGTGAAGACACGAGAGTGAGATTCGAACATACGTCTTGTCAGCCTCATCTGTGGGTCACACAGTCAGTGGAAGGATACAGACTGAGACCTGTTCATTTTTCAGCAGACTTAGCAGCTGTATAATTTTATTCTTTGAAATATTTACATTTTATAGGTAAAGGTAGCCTTTGGGACTGCCCCTCACTAGAATATTTTATTGTATCTGAGCATGATTATGGAGGCTGAGTTTAACCAATTGACATACAGATGATGGCCAGATTGCCTTACTCTGTGCTCTCCATTACTTATGATCAATTTGTTGGCTTAATGTGATTAGGTTTTAGTTTATTTCATGTCTAGCCATCATGATGCCAGAACCAGTAGTATTTTTTCAGGGGTACCTGAGGACACACCATCTGTCATCAGCTCTCTGAAATGAGTTAAAGCTATAATTGACTTGGATGTTATAGCAGATATATTCAGTGGCTTTTAAAATCACTCCATTCTAATTCTGTGCAAACCAGCAGCAAAGTAATTGACAAAAAGCCCTTATCACAAAAATCCATAGCGACCATTTATACTTCCTTGAGAATATCTGTTGGAATAGAGATTTTTCAATTTTCCTTCATTCTGAAGGCTGTCATTCACTTCATTTTGCTTGACTTTATCTTCCTGGGGTATGTGTCCTTGGCTCAGGAGGCAGGAGCACAAGGTAAGTCATGTGTATTCACACTTCATCTATGATGTAATTACACTAAGCGGTCCTGTTCCACACCACCTTAAGGCAGTGGGTCTGCACCATTGTTCAGAGATAGGCACAGGCTCACCTTTCCTCTTCAAGCTGATAATAAGATGAGTTCTTAATTAACATTGCAATAAGTTTGGTGTTAAGTGTAGCAAAGCACTTTGTGGTCTTCTCAGAGTACAAACAGGTTGGGCATGTATTTGTCAATCTAAAGGTAAAGGGGTCAGCTATAGATCTGTATACGTGTATCTGATTATACTTATTTGAGAATTATACTTATTTGAGAACAGTACAACCACTCAAGTAATCACAGCATGGTGTTTATCTCCTTCTCTTTCCTATGTGTGATACAGTATTGCCTGTAATTGTATACTCTGAAGAAAGTTAAGTCACTAAAGGTACATCAGTTATTTTCTTTAATACAAGAGGGATTGAAACCCACGAGTGATTTTCCATCTGTAACTACATTGCTATAGTCCACGTTTTCTTGTCTGTCATTTCAAGGGCAATACATTAAGAGGATTCTGGGTTTTTATTGATTGCTGTTGTCATAATTAGCCACTGTAATGGAATTAAGTGGGACCACATCTTATTTAGACTTGTACAGAAAGAAAATATAAGGACAAAACTCAACAAAAAACCCCAAAACTCACAGTCAAAGGTTGTTAGAGGATTTTGGCTTGGCTTGAGCCCTTTCAGGGGAGAGAGGGAAGGAAGCAAAGCCAGAAACAATGTTATTGCAATCTTGAACATTTATAAAAAATGCATTGTTGAGCATGGGTTTGGAGAATATTACCTCATATGAGCGTTTATGATTGGTGTCTCAAGAAACTGCATCTTTATTATAAAAAAGTAAATTTTAACTAATTTAATTTAATTCATGCCTGGATCATTCACTAACATGAACAACAGAAATAAGGTTAAACATCTAGCCTTATGAAAATGAGCACTAGTAAATCTTATGCAGGTATTTGAGTCTTTAGCTAGAAGATTTCCAATCATGTGAAACCTGAGGGTGTTTGGAGCCAAGTACCCCCTGGATGACAGAGAGCATTTTGAATGTTTAGAGTGTAGTCACTAAGAAAATTCTTGATATGAACCTCAAAGCAAACTAGCGATTGATTATCTGGGGTTATCCTCTTATTTTCACAATTAGCAAGGGGGAAATTATTAGAAAGCATGGGATTAAGTGGTTCTATCACAAGTCCTGTTATTTCATTATGAAGAGGTGAGAATGTAAGGAAAGTTACCGATCACAAGTATCAAAGATACCCCAAAATTTTTTTTGACTATTAATATATTTTTTTTCTATTAAAATTATTAATAGTCTGACAAGTCTCGTTATAACTGCCTGCTCTATTTTTCTTTTGTTCTTTAGGTTACTCTTTGTATCTTAAAAACACCTTTCAAGCATTTAATGTCTTAAATCATAGTGAACTTCAATGACATTTACCAATGTACCAAAATTTTTGTTTAAAAAGTAAGATCCTTTTTATCATGGGAATATACCTCCCTCCCTCCCTCCCTCCCTTCCTTCCTTCCTCCCTTCCTGCCTTCCTTCCTGCCTTCCTTCCTTGTACTATTATAATCTTCAATAATGCACTTTATTCAAAAGAAATTCAAGACAAAATGAACCACTGTCATGACTCTTGCTTACAGTAAGGACTGACAGATTGAATTTAAATCTATAGTTAATCGACATGGGGAAGCGAAGTCTATTAATTTTATATCTCTAAAAATAAATTTGCCATAGGAAATATTGTATTTTTTCCTTTTGTTTGCCATAAATCTAGCATCATATTCCACCTTATCTAACAAAAAAAAGTTATAACGTAAGAGAAGAAATGGTTGATGTAAGCAATACAATCATTCGAATGCTGTGAAATTAACTCCAATCTGCTCAGAAGCTTGAAGGAGCAATAATCCATTATCTACTCAGTGGATGCCTTGCTACATTTACAGTATTTGCAAATATTAAGAGCAAGGATAGCATATATATGTGGAAACGTGTGTGCATGAAGACATTCATGTTCTTGTGGGCTGCTAAAGCCCTCCAATTTTTAAGATGCTGGCAAAAATAAAAAAAAAACAGTTTTATAAGACTTGCTATGATTCACTGCCTCTGCCCCACGTACAGAGGGTTGGCAGTTGAGCAAAAGAGAAACACAAAGACAATCGTGTTCCGGGTGTTTCGTTTGCTTCTCTTTTTTTTTTTTT
>VXBA01002234.1:14009-58355 GCA_013399895.1 Serilophus lunatus
TTTTTTTTTTTTTTTTTTTTTTTCTAGTGGCTACTTAGGTACTATGAGAGAGGACAGGCAGCAATGTCATTCAGAGAAAATGAGAAAACAACTGCAGAAATACTAAACAAGTAGCTATTGAAAGAATCAATAGTGGGCCTAGAAAACAAGCAACAAAGGTATTTGGGGGGAATTCTGTTTTTTTCCACTCACACATCACATCACCATGTGTTTTTCAAAACAGGCACTAGTTTTGTGTCTTAGTTTTAGTCTGGATGCAGGCACACAGCAAGCAATTTTGCAATCATTTTTGAATATGTGTTACCTTAGTCACTCACTTGTAAACCTGCTCATTAATTTTAATGATGCTGATATTTTTTTTCCTAAAGCATTGTGACATGCACGTTAGGAAAAAGGCCATAATTTCTCTTTGAAAACTCACTGGCATGAGTGAAAGGAAAGATTTAAGTCTGGCACTTCAGCTGCAAGGTAAATGAAATGGAGTGAATTTTTTATCCAATATTTGATGGCTTTGCGTTTCAGATAAGTATTTATTTAATACTAATGAATCAGTCAATTTTTTGTTATAATTAGGAATTTTAAGAGTCATCTAAAAAAATCTAAACTATGCACAGTTTATTTAAAGCTCATATATACAATTATACTGATTGTGCAAATCACAGAACTGAAATCACCCAGTAGTGCATAATACTAGCTCCTGGGTCTGGATCATCCAGCCTTAGGAAGTCAGAAAAAACTCTTTTAGTCCTTATAAAAGTTGTAATTTGTGCCAGTTGTAAAAGTTACCTCAAAAAGTATTCTTTTCTTTAGAGGAAGCATAATAATAACATGTTCCAGTTCTTCTGTTCCCCTGGATCCTTGGGTCATGACACTTCTTATTTCACTACTGCATCTATTAAAGCCTCTTTAGCTTGTCCTCTGCAGGGCTGTTTGCAGACCTTGACATTATTACAAGAATATAATTCCCCAGTCTTCTTCTATGTGGCGCATCCCCCAGGTAAGCAACCTTTCTCTTCATGTTTCTCTGTGTCTGTGTAAGCCACAGTCTTCTTGTCAACCTAGGGTTTTGGTCAGGCTTTAAAGACACATCTGTGAAATACAGACCAAATGAAAGCAGCAGCAGGGAAAGAGGTACAAAAGGAACAGGGATGTCTGTGAAGACATGAAGGAAGAGTCTGTGCCAGAAAAAATTAGTCTCACAAGGTGTTCTGACCAAAACAAGTAAGTTCTTCCTATTGTGCTTGTCAGACAGCAGCTGGTGGGAAGTTGATGCTTCAGATACAGAAATTGCTTTAAAGAAACAGAAAGCAGGATGAGGAGCAGCACTGAGGAGCCAGGAGACAGGAGCTGTGGCCAAGTCAAGACACAGAAAGAAGGAACTGCTGAGACGAATCTGGAATGAGGGATATATTCCCCCTGTACTACCCCTGGACTTGATAATTAATCTCCTCAGCAGAAAGGTGAGAAGCATATAACCGCCTATCCCTTTCTCCTCCTCTTTTTGCACACCTTGCCATAAAGTATTTCTAAAATGGCGTGCTCTCTTCCAAGATGATCTCTCTCTGAAAGAATATTGAAGAAATCCTTGACTGACTTTTAGGAACAACTTTGCATCATCAGTTAGAAGTCAACACAACGCTGCCAGTGTTACAGTCAGAAGGTGTCGAAAAATTGGTAAAATGAAAGAACTGGCAACTTTCATTAAATTCTTCTGAAAACATAAATCAGTCCTGTCTCTTCACTTTGAGCAATTGAATCCATTTCACTATAGCAAGAAAGATGAAGTGATTTTCTGGTGGGAAAAGAAAAAAATCTTTGCTACCACCTCTTTTTATTCACATACTGATTTTGCTTCTCTTTCAGAACAGTCTCTTCTCTCATGAGCTAGCTCAATATTCATCTATACCACTTGAAGCATCCAAAAACCACACGACCACATCTGGTCCCTGCTCCCATAATCCAAGTGAAAGCTTTGGTCCCAGATCACTATTGTAAGAGCAAATTGAAAGCAGTCAGCTGAAACCTGTTTGAAGGGGACCTGTCCATGCTGCACACACGTATATCAGAGAGCACAATATATCGCTGGACTTTTCCCCCCCCCGAGACAGCCCATGTGCTTTCCTGACAGGCATCAGAGTGGTGCCATAAGCAAATCTGGGTTTGAACTCAAAGAGTGCAGACACAGCAGTCCAACATACAGATCTGCAGAGAGCCTTTATGCAATTTTTCTACCCCGGAAATCACATACTTTGGTAAAAATCTGCAATCCTGAGCTGGATTTCTTTCGGACTCATAGAATCATACAATTATTAAGATTGGAAAATACTTTTAAGATCAAGTCCAACCATTAACCAAGTACTGCCATGTCTGTCACTAATACATGTCCTTAAGTGCCACATCTACATTTCTTTTAAATACCTACAGGAATGGTGACTCTATCAATTCCATGCACAGTGTATTCCAATGCTTGATCACTGTTTCAGTGAAGAAACTTTTCCTAATATCCAATTTAACCTTCCCTGGCACAACATGAGGCCATTCCTTTCCTATCACTTATTACTATGCTTAGTCAAAGATAGTTAGAGACAAAATATTTCAAAGGTTTTCAAACTTGTTTTTTAAGTAGAAAGTGGTAAAAAGACCAGAACAGAGCTAAGAACTTAGCCACAACCATCTTATTTTGGGGCAAAGGCCTCAGATGAATATAAGTAGCCAAGGGGTGGATGGAAGGTTGTAAGCACAATAGTAAATTTACAAGGTTTTGCACGACAAAATGAAATCATGAAGTTACGTGACCTTTTATAAAGGGTTCATAATGTTTGCCCGTTCACAATTCAGCATCAGGATTCAGCTTAGAGAAGACAGAACTGTCTTGCAAAAAACAAATGTCTTAAAAAAATTTTGTGAGTTTTTCTATAATGTCAACCAAGATGAAAACGCATCGAGGGTTTTATGTTTTCTGGATGACAGTACACAGTTTTCAACTACAGTTTCCAGACAAAGAGGAATCACAGGAGCTGCACACGCCTGTGTGCCACTTCTGCTCTCACAGAGGGTGGTGATGGCTCTGCTGTATTACAGCATGGTGTCCAAATGGATGTGAGCCTAATAAGAGCTGGTAATTAAAGATGATTAATCAGGCATATGACTCGCCACTGTGGCTTCCATAAAATTATAAACATATTGATATTCTATGTTATAACAAGGTCCTTGTGAAAATTCAGCTGTTCAGATTTTGTTGGCATGGCATTTCTCACTGTCAATAAGCTGGTATGTGGCTTGTTCCTGTCTGCCTTTCTCCAGGCCATCCATCTGCCCTGCACTCAGACAGCCTTAGGCAAACCTTAAAGGATAAAACTCCACATATTTCCAATAATTTACAATTTAGCCACACAGATACTTGCAGTACTTTAAGTACAATGTACATAGTAATGTCTGCAATTGACGAGCAAAATATGCTTTCACTTGACATGCAGTAGGGTAATGGAGGGTTTAGCACTTCAAAGTAACCCAAATGGCGTTATCTATTTTAAGGTTAAAATGCTTCCTCTGCTTGAACTATGTTGCATGGGGATAACTTGGATCCCTATGAATAAGTTAGGTGTATATGGTATAGATACAATCAGAATACTGGAAATCAAAGCTAGGACTTGAATTGCCAAAAGAGGAAACACTAAGAATGGAGATTGGAGATAGAGTCCACTGGGACTGGTAAAACCTCACAGATTTCAGCAGAATTAAGCTGTGAAACATTGACGAAAGAAAAACCTTGTCACTGTGATTCATAAAATGAACAGTACTGCCACAGTCTACGAAAAAGATTTCACTAAAATTAAGCCTCACAAAGAATGCTCTCTGCAGCTATGCAGTATTGCTTTTGTTAAAGTAAATCACTTGTTACTTCTGTGTGGAACATGGTTATTCTACACAGTGAAGGTATATATTTATATATAGACAAAAATATGAAGAAATACATTAATCTTCTTAAGAGGACTGTTGTCTTGAAATCAGAGGTCTTGTAAAGAAGACACTCACTCAGGCTTCATGGTGAATGGTAGATGCCAAATCTGAAAATTCCTATCATGCAAGTCATTGCTGCATCATGTTTCTGTGGGGAGGATTGGATTAAATGTTTCAGTAGTGTTTGCCCTATATCTTTACTATTTTTAATTTTATATTTCTCAGCCCAACACACTCTTACTTGGAAAGGTCTCACCTCAGTTTGTTGAGAATGGGACCTGAGATATCTCAGCAGTTAAAGAATGTATGTTGTGACAATTCTTTCCTGCAGCTGACTTGGGGGGCTAGTCTGGCATCCCAGTGTTGCTACATCTAATGAAATGAGCCTTACTGAGCCATTGGCTTATTCATCAACCTCAAAGGGCAGAAAGTCTGACAGATCTGACACAAAAGCGAAGGTAATAGTAAATAAAGGCAAGAAATAAGGAAAATGGAATCCTGGTATGCAGGCAAAAAGATTATGGAGTGAAATTTGGCACTGGAGGTATGCGAAAAATTAAGTTCTGTCACATGCATTGCACATTATTTATGTTATATTAATATATTTTATATATTATATGCATTATATATTATTCCAGCAATAATTTTGTCTTCCTGTATTTTAATTATTTTCCCTAAGAGAAAGCAGGGGATTTTGGTGGGTGGAGAGATGAAAAGGAGCCAATTTTTCTGTAGCTTAAGAAATTTGTTCAGAATCTTGTCCTTTGTATTAAATTCATATACATAAGGCTGTTGCAGACTTGGAGAACATTTAACCTTTTTAGATGCATAAATATCTACATCTCTATAGATGTAACTTTTTATATAGAAAAAGTTGTAAAGGTTAAGTAAAGAGATATATATCAACATGTAATTTTCTATTTAAATAAGTACTCTGCCTATAGATGTACAGAGAAATATGGACGATAGAGGGACAGAAACCTAGAGACATACATATTTCTCTTGCTTAAAAATCCATACTCATAGTCTTCAAAATACATTGTAAAATTAAGGTGAATTGTCTTTACAAGGATAGACACAGGATCAGTGTACAGATGAGAGCAACACTTTCTGCCTAAATCTTTTCATGATTCATCTTCAAAACAACTGTCATGAATGACACTTTGAAGGAAATCTTAATACATATTAACATATAAAGTAACTGAAAGATTTTATATTTATGGATCTTGCTTTCTAGAGGCAGTGTGCTTTCAAGCTGAAAGGATATTTCACTAGCATAAAGCAGAAGGCATTCCTTGATTCTTAGTCCAAGGTACTCTGCATTATGTCAATGGAACTGTAGTGACACTTCACTGAAGGGATTGTTGATATTAACATAATACAGATGTTTCCATTTGCTTTCTTTACAGTTACAATGACCTTAACTGAAAACTTAACAAAATTTATTTTGTTATTTTCCCTGAATATTATGCATTCTTATTTTCAAAAGGGGGAAAAAAAAAACAAAATGGGAAAACACTCATGGTCTGTTTGACTATAGATACGAGTTTTCTGTTTTTAAACAAGCCACGGACAGTAACCCCTAATTATGGGGTTTTTCAGCTATGCTTTCTCTTTCTGCACATTTCCAAGACAAGTTTAAGACTTCTCAAAATTTCCAAGAGGCACTAGAAAAATTTAAAATAGAAAAATAAAATAGGAAACACCATTGCTTTTTATTAAAAACTCCAAGTTTTGTGAAAGCTGTTCTCTATATTAAAACACAGATGCACAGATCCACTGGGTTTTTTTTAAGCAATACCAGAAAGTTCTTTAAGGAGAGGCTTTTGGTGTATAATCAGACTCTTTATTTACTTCATTAGTTCTGTCAGTACAGAGCAGCTGCTGGACAGTACAATTTGAATGAGTTGGCAAGTTAAAACAAACACGTCAGTTTTTGATGTCATGCTGGGTCTTCAGATTTCGTAAGACTCACAGTGGAATATGATGTTGCCTGCAGAATTTAATTGATTGCACATGCTTCTGGGCTGCTTTTAAGAGGGAAGTAGGCTTGATTATTAAATAATTATGCATTACCTAGACAAAAATTGTCTGTTGTGTCACATAAGGCTCAAGAAATTCCAGTCCATTAGTAACCAAGAAGGATGTTGGGTGACATATATTAGTGTATTTTGGAATTAGGTCATGTATAACTAATGTCAACATATTCCTGAAAGTCTCGACCAAGAAGAATTAATTTAATTATTTTTACAATTTTTCAATCATGGCAGAGAGTGCAAAACCCTGGATGTGTGCTAATAGTGTGCCAGAAATAAAAATTAAAAAAAAAAAAGGAAAAGGAAGAAGTGATTGAGGAACCAAAAAGTGAAGCATAAAAAGAATGAAGGAAATGGAATTCTGGACATCATGGATTGCCAGAGCTTGTAAGTAATCATTCTACTATCAGAAATTTGTATGCATTCTTGGGGAGTTCTGGTGTGTGTAGCTAACCACATTGCACCTAGTGTCACAACCACTATTGCTATGTATTCAAGAGGCACCCACAGGAAATTAAAGATAAGAGTCTGGAAATAAACCAGTCATGCAAATAAGAAGCTGGGAAAGTCCACGGTTTCTTGCAAATTCAAGCCCCCAGTGAATTAAACTGTCAGGGAAGGGCCTTCTTACCAGCAAAGAAGTCCATGAGCACTAGTGCTGTAAAAGCTTTCATACCTGTTCTTACTTTGTGTATACAAATGCATTTCCTAACTGTTCTCATTACAGAACAAAGAAGATGTTTCTTTCATATCTAATTGTCTATTCTGATAAAACTCGGAGAAACATGTTCTTCAATTTGGTTGAAATTTTCAAAAGGATTACACAATTACTGAGACAGAGTAATTAGATAAGTCAATTCCTACTAGCTGATACCAATGGATCACATTATTCAGACTCACTAAGTTTGGAACAGAACTCCGAGGTCATTGAGTCTAACAGTTAACTCAGCACTGTATTCACCACTAAATCACATACTCAAGTGCTACATGTACACACCTTTTGAACACTTCCAGCAATACGGTAGTTCTACCATTTCCCTGGGCTGCTTATTACAGTGCCTGACCACCCCTTCAGAGGAGTTTTTTTTAATAACCAGTCTAAACTTCCACTTCTTCAACTTCAAGCTATCCCTTCTATTGGAGACTAACAACTATTTGATGAGCATCAAAAGCAGCAGTCACTGACACACAGAAACATGTGAATTTTGTAAATACAGCATGCCATCAATGTAGTGCCCCTAGACACAAAATAAGTGCTGTACAAATCTGAGAACGACAAAAATACTGGCAGAGGTATAAGCTAGGAAGGAGCAATCGCTGAGCGTATTTTGGCTTATTTGGCTCATTGTACACATGTTTTCAAACAGCTTCAGCAGAGAATGCAGGTTCAATCAACAAAAAGGACTGTCTCATGGAAAATAATAATGAAACAGGAGTTATTATGAGCAGCATAATGAAGTGGTAAAATGGGTAAATGTAATCCTTGGATTTATAAGCGCAAACATATTAAAGTGCTCTATAGAATGTACGGTGAAGAATAGTAGGAAAAAATTCTTATAAATTGGAATAGAACTAGATTAATTCAAAGTAGATTAGTAGCAGTATAACTTTAATAATGAGGATGATTAACAACTAAAATAAAGTAATTGAGTTTTATGTTGACAAAACTTCTAAAAATGCCGGGAGATCTTTGTCTTGGATTAAGTCAGAACTCAATCAAAATTAACCATTTGATGGAATTGGTAGTAAGCGACTTTTTCAATTGCTGCATGTCTATGTGAGATGTAAAGCTGACCCTACACTTGCTGCAGTTACTTTCAAGTTGTTTTCATGACTTGCTGAATAGAAATGCCATTTCTCTTCTTCCCTCCGCAAAACAAGTCACTAACATGAAGAATGCAGTGGCAGAGCTCTGGTCTTGTCAAATAAACATGGAACACATAGAAGGTGTTTCAGAAAGGATGCCAGATAAAAATGAGATTTTTAATGCACCCAGTAACGTAGAGAGCTGTCATAAAGGAGAGAATTGCTGCTGAAAAGTCAAAATGGCAGCAGCAGACTACAGTGTGTGAAATAAACCAAAGTCCGGGTATGAGCAAGAGTGCTGCTCTTTCTGACACATCAAGATGGTATCCTCAGGATTAAGTGGGACAACGTACAGCATCATTTTTGCACATAAACTGAGATCATTTATTGTATTCCCAAGAATGAAAATGACATCATGATTTTGAGAAAGGCTGTGGGTGGTGTGTTGATAGAGGGCTATAGGAAAGGCCTCTGTACGAAGAGATCAGAGCTGCAAACATTCCCCTGTGGCTCTGCCCATGGAAGAGCCCACACTGTAACAGGACAAGAAGCAGATGAGAGAGTGGTTATGAGAGGATGTGGCCTGACCACATTCCCATCACCCTCATCACTGGAGTGAAGGAGGAAAGTTGAGCTTGGAGGAGAGGTGGCAAGGGAAAGGTGCTGTTTTACTTTTTTCTCTATTTCTTCCTAATGAAATCTATTTTAATTGGTGACAAATTAAATGCATTTTCCCCAAGCCTAGTCTGAATGGTAAGTGTTCTCCCTGTCATTACCTTATTATACAAGTTTCTTTCCTCATCTTGTTCAGAAGAAGTGAGTGAGAACCTGGGTCAGAGTTTGACCCTTAGTCAAGGTTAAAGATTGCAGGTATGCTTTCTAAATAAAATAAGAATTCACACTTTTACAACTCTGTCTGAAAGAGCTCTCATTCTGAAATAAAAGTTTAATGATTTCTAGAATCAAGCAAGCTCAGGATGTGAACAGAACCTGGAAAATAACTTTTTTTTTTCTTTTTTCTCTTCGTTCTCAGAAATATAGAGTATGCAACTGAAATTACAGAAATAAAGAGATATTTCAGACCATCAGAACTGTAAATGGAAAAGGGTTATAATATAAAAACTTCACAATTACTTACACACATAAGAAATACCATATCACATTTTCATTGCATTAAAAACCCAGGTAAGTTTTCCCTAGTTTCATTGACATAGTGAGGTTTAATTAAAAAATCATTGTAGTAAAGAGCAACTGCAAAACATTTGGCATTTTTAATAATATCTAGAAATTCACATGATCTGATTGTCACTAGTATTGGCATCAATAGCTGTCATGAATTTTTTGCACAATTCCATGTGTACAGGAACCACTTGGCATTCAAATGAAGGGGCATCATAACAATATATTCACTTTACATGGGACCTCCTCCTTTTAGTGAAAATTCAGTGACTAGATATTGAAAACATGTTTATTGCAGCTGTAATACACTGGGCAGGGACCTCTGTGTGTGTGTGTGTGTGTGTGTGTGTGTGTGTAGATTTCAAAAAACATGGCAAGCCACTTGTATATTTGATTTTCTGCAAAAAATAATAATTTTTGTTTTAGAAAGTGATGGAAGATTGCATCTCTTCCAACCATCAAATAATTCAGGCTGCCAAAAACATAGGACTAAAATTGAGGGTAGGTGAAGGCTTTCCAGACTGCTTGAACACAAACTGCACCTACATCATTAAGATTTGTTAATGCTGACAGTTTAAAAAAATATGTCTATATTGTACACATTGCAATGTTCAGCATCATCTGTGGAATACAATACTTGGCAGACAGGATGAATACAAGACATGAAGATTGGGAAAATTAATATTGGCATCATGTTAAGAACTACTCTTCTGAAGTACATCTAAGTACACTCAGAAAACCAAAACCAGGCAATCCTTAAATTAAAGAGCTGATATTCCTACAGTTATCCTTGCCTCCTCACAGCATACAATCCACACTGTTGTGTGTACACATGTGTACCAACACTTAGTCTCATTCTTTAAAATCTTTGTTGCAGATGTCTTCCTTTCTATGAAATATATAATTTTCCCTGCTTTAACAAGAAATTTCTGGGGTTTTGAAATATCCTTTTTTTTTTTTTTTTTCCTTGTGACAACACTGCATTCTAATAGTTGTAGGCCAATATACTTCGGAAACTCCCTTATGGATTTTTTTTCTTGAATTCTCTCATTATACTTGATAAAGATATCAAACAAACTAATAAGTGCATCTGAGAATTAATGTTAATTAAAATAATCCAGGAAAATGGTGGAAAACAAAGTCAATTAGAAAAGAAAAGAGAGATCTAATCATCACGAAGGACCTCTGTACCTTGTATGATAGGCCTATAGTTCATGTACAAACTTGATGAACATTTTATGACAGAGCTTAAGTTTAACCCCTCATCTCACCTAGTTTTTAATATACAAGAGATTCTATGGCTTGAAATCTTTTTTTCTCATATCTGACTACTCTAAATGTTTTGTTTTTTCTTGTGATTCCATCAGGAGAAAATTTAGGTAGTTCTACATTGTAAGGGAATAATTTCATCAATCCAGACTCTTCATAACATCACCTATTGAGCTCATTTGTTTGGGTATTAAACTGGGAAAAGAGGATGTTTGACCATGTCAATAGAAATGATTTTAAATTGAACTATCTTTCTTTACAATACCTTGGCTCTCCTTAGGTGAAATGCAATAAATGATAATATGGCAATTATAATCTGCTGTTTTACCAGATGTCTCCATTTCTCTGAAATATTATTTTGCTCTGGCTCTCTAAATATCAAAAAGGACCAGACTGGCTAGTTACACTTTCTTCTTTATTGCAATAATTATTCCCATATCACACTCTATATTGGCTACTGTACTTCTTATGGCAAAGTGTTTCTGTTGTGCAATAATGCTAATAATTTTATTCAACTATAAAAGACTTAACCTTAACTGTAAGAATATATACACAGTGTATATAAAAGATCTCTCCCTTTCTCGAAAGCAGATGATTTGCAGTAATTTGCATGCTTCTTCTGATCCTACTTAGAGAGGCTCTAGTTGATGGAACAGTACTGAGTGTCTTGGAACAGAAAGCAGTAGTAAGGCTGCCACCGTGACCTGGTCTGTGTCATCACTGCAGTCATTTCCCATAAATCTTTAAGTGATAGACACAACAGAAACACACTTCCCGTTACTGATCAGATAATGGACCCATTTATCCACAAGTCAGAATCAGTGTTAGCAGATGAAATGACACCAGTGTAAAAACATCACACAGGGAAAACTGTTTCTAACATTCTTAACATGGCATATCTACAATTAAGCAAAGAAGCTTTGAAGAAATCAAGAAAGATGTGAGAAGGAAATTAAGAGTCCTGTAATGCTTTCCTGTTCCCTTCCTCTGAATCAATGACACTTTCATATGTTGATTTTGAGACACTGTGTGCCAAGAATATTTGTCCCCACATCGTGGCATGTCAGAGCACACAGTAAGGAAGAAATGCTGAAGTGCACCTTCCTTTTATCCATTCTCTTTCATCTACTAAGTTAGCCATGACACAGTGCTGACAGCTGTGTGCTGATGTTTTATTTCCTAGTTTGTTTTTTTTTCCCCTTTTTCCTTTTTTTTTCTTCCTTCCTCTACTCCTTTTCCCTAATGCACTTTCAGGATTGAAGGTGGAAAACAAACAGGCTGTCCCTAATACTACACTGCTGCTGCTGTTAATACTTCCTGCATGTGTGTTGTGGTTTGTTACTTACCATCAGAATGAAAATATAAGAGTCTTATTTATATTAAAAAAACCCAACGGCTTACACATTTCAGTGTAGCCACAGTATGCATGGAATTCAGGTTGAAAATTAAATTGATATTTTAGGCATAAGTCTGCTTTACTATCAACATGGATATGAGTTTATTTGTGCTTGATACTGTATCAACTTGGAAAAATGTCAAGATAGCCTTGAGGTTATATAAAGGTTATATCTAAAAAGATGCTCATGTCATCTTCTGTGAAGTGTCATTTTCTATGGAGTTGAAATTTGTTGCCAGGAAATAGCTGGTTCTTTACTATGCCATCTAAATTCTGGAAAATTATGTTAAGTCTTAAGATCAGTGACTTTTTTCTTTCTGACAAAATTATTTATAATCAGCAGAAATTGTGATTGTGCAATGATTGCATGAAGTGTCTGATCATACAAGGTTGAACCATGCAGAAAGTTTTATGAACATCTTTATCTGAAATATGAAGCCCTAATCCTAAAAATTCCATTACCTTAATATGATAAACAAATGTAATTGCCAGGAGTCTTGTCTTTCCGTGCCTCAAACTGCAGTGACACACACATTATGGCTTTAAGAGTACTTTAAATGATATATAAGAGAAAAAAAGTAGCCAGGCCTGCAATACAACTGGAAAGAGCAGCCTGACTGATCCGAAGGACTTTCACCATAACATAAAAGCAAACAGACTTTCACTGCCTGCAAAAACCAAGTTGCCAGCATAAAACACCATTGCTTATGCGCAGCCAAAGTTTTCTAAACCCAAAAATCCCAGCCAGCAGAAAAAGCTATTATCAGTTCCTTTTTGGTACTCCTTACTCCTGCACCAGATCCTTCATATGCAAGAAGGACATCACAGTAGCCTTGGAGTCCATTTTATTAAATTCCATAAACAAAGTGACAGGTAGGCTGACAGAGCTCTCTGATAGATATTTACATGCACAACTGATAGATGATGCTAAATCATCCAAGAGAGGGGTGACTTATCTCTGCAGCTTTAAACCTTGACATTTAGCAGGACTGAACAAATGGCACATGCACCTCAAGTACACAGGATTTATTGTTTTCATCTACCTAGGTGCTCATTTTATGTGATTCCCTTATTAAAATATTACTACAAGCACCTAAATCTTCAGTTCAAATTCCTGAGATGTCATCTGGAATTTTGGATATTTTCTGTCTAGAGATATCTTTTTTTTTTATGGAGTTCTGAAATTATAAAGTGTCTATTCTTTATTTGGTGACACACTTACCTTCTGTCTCTAGAAAGGGAATATTGCATAAAAGTGTAAGGCATTATTTTTATTTCATAGCCAAGGCTCTGTATTGGTAACACATTCAGACTCACCAGGAATAACTAAGGGGACTGCAAAACCCTGTTGATCATTTCTGAAGTACTGACTGGAAGTATATTTTCACAATAAAAAGGCTGAGTACCAAGCATATCATCATTTGAGAGCAGAAAGCCAGAAGGATGACTTTTCCAGGTTATGCCAAAGGTCTGACTAGTCTCACCACCCAGCAGGGACCTCACTCTGTTGTCTCCAGAGAAATCAAGTGAGCAATGCCCAGCAGCACTTTGGTCCTGTGTTGAACTCTTAGGCTCTATTTTCTGATTTTATCAGAAATATTAATAACACTTTGTTATTTTTATCAATTTTCCCAGTTTTCTTTGCTTCTCAGCTTCTTTATTAAGTGATTTCTGTTCCCTTTCAAGGTAAGCATAGGCTTGTCCTATCCATGACATTGACTAGGGATGAAGGATTTTTGACAAAGGATAATGACTCAGTGTGGCACTTAATGATGTGGTCTAGGTGACAACACTAGTGAGTTGTGATGAGTTAAAGGTTGGACTTGATGATTTTAGAGATGTCTTCCAATGATTCTGTGGTTCCACAATTCTGTGATGTAAGAGCAATAGCAGTACTACCTCAGGATCTTCTCCACAAATCTTTAACAGTGAAACTGACTAGCCAAGAGTGAGTACTACTGCATTTAGCTCAGGGCAAGTTCTTGTCTCTTGAGTGTAGCGTGGGGGGAATTGCCATCTGTGGTGCCTGGGGAAAGGTTGGGAAAAGGCAAGGAAATAATTAGAGGTGGTCACCAAACTGAAACAGAGATTCAGATCTATTACTAGCCACTCCAAAACGATGTTCATGAATCTCATTCAACTTATATTCTAATTAATTTTTGGCTCTAAATCAGAACCTTCAGAGTTTTGTATGAGGCAAGGCCATAAAAAGGTAATCATTGTTTCTTTCCAGTGTCATATACCAATAAAACAGGATTGAATAGGAACTCTCTGCTAAAATAATTCTCTTCATCATTCAGTGATAAAACGAACCAATGATGCTGGACTCATTTTTGGGGAGGGGGGAGAAAAGTACATTATTTGTTAATTAAATTCTCAAACATGAAGTTTTTGCACAAGAAGGACTTATTTAAATTCGAGAAAATATATTGCCTTCATTTCTTATACTTAAGTATCTTGCTTTTTAGGTCTAAAAAGAGTTGGAAATGTCACCAAAGCTTGTAATGACTAACTTTCTTTGCGTTATACCCGAAAAAGAAACTA
Organism: Serilophus lunatus; assembly: GCA_013399895.1. Lineage (NCBI taxonomy): Eukaryota > Metazoa > Chordata > Aves > Passeriformes > Eurylaimidae > Serilophus > Serilophus lunatus. The sequence continues at coordinate 28,200 of VXBA01002234.1, forward strand.
GATCCTTCTTGATGCACAGCTGCTTGCCGTTATATCTTTCATTGCAGTATGGTGAAAAAATCAACAGAAAACACATGAATTACATCTATTTTTATGTGTTCTTCTCTTTCTGAGAAGTAAGGACTTTTCCTTGCTGTTGAAGAACATAAAGTAAAAGCGGAAGAAATACTATCAGAACTTGATTACATTCGTACTGACGTTCACGTGAAAGGCACACATGGGACCTAGTAAAGTGTCTATAATCTGCATTATTAAACTATAAATATCTACACTGTTGTTGTCTACATCTGAGTTTGTCAAGCTAAACTTTATTACTAAGAAGAAGAAGTAGACACATTTGACCTATTTTGGACAGATACATTAGACTGAGCTGTATTAAGTTGCAGAGGGATTACAAATCCTCTCCAAACTGCAGCAAATTAATTTCTTAAGAGTTAACAGGCCATGAGAGTTTCAGTGATAAGCTTCCTATTCTTTGAAAGAATATAGGAAAGAGAAAAAAAAAATGAGAACAAACCCAAATAGAATGTGTGAGAATAGCTGGAGAATATTTTGTAAGAATCAACTCCATTATATATAGCAAGTAGGTTTCTGAAGAAAATTTTTTTGTTCATTAAGAAATACTGGATCAGTTGAACAAAAAATCATGTGTACATAGACACTAATATGTGCATATATACATAAACCATGGTCACATCACTGATACACTGAAGTAAACTAGGATGTAATCCTGTGTATTTTGATGGTTCGGAAAAAAAAAATGTTAAAACCAGGACCACCTTCTTGCTCTGTTAGATACAAATATCCAATACCTACTATTTTTACATCTTTGGAACTATTTCAGTTCCTTCCTTTAGGGTTTTGTTGGCACAGAAACATACTTCTGTTTTACCAATTGGCTCTTAGTCGTTTCTGCATTGGGATTAAACCCATTGAGATTATTTCAGTGAAATAGATTGGAAATACAGATGTCATCTTCGTGATCCATTGACAGTTTGTCTCATTTGAAACTCACATTTCTAATCCATATTTATCTTGAGAAAGGATTTTCTGGTATCTCATATACATGAGACTATAAGCACCCTTGTGGGATTTGCTTTTAAACATCCTCTTGTCAATATCAAATTGCCAATTTCCCTGTGGAACTTTCTTCACAGAATTCCCTGAAGGAGCTTGATGGGTTCTGTGGGAACAATGCAAGAAAACTACTCCTACAGATTTGCTTTTTCTGCAGGAAAACCATCCCAAAGAAATACAGAACTCAAAATTATTTCAGGAGTAACTGCAGAAAATAAATGGTATTTCAAGCCATGGGGAGGAGAAGTTGTACAATTGAATGTGTGAGGAATAGGTGCCTACCCAGCCTCAAGCCTCCAAAAACTTAATGCTGTGTAACTGCCACATACATTAGTAAAACAACCCAATATCTGTCATTCTGTGAGTATTGCCAGTGTTTCTTGAAATTAAATAGAGTTTGCTTCCTTTTCCATTCATCCTGTCTTTGCTGAACTCAGCAAGACAGTGAAGGTATTCTAAAGAATTAAGCTCAAATTGTCTAAGTTTGAAAAAACCCACAGTTATTCAACATTTTGTATTTTATTTTACCTTCAAATTGATGAAAAGTTATTCTCAAGACAACTTCCAAAATCAAAATTTTGACTTCAGCTCTACATGTTTGATGTCAGATCTAGTGTCAAGTCTGAGACCACTAGCTTCTCATAGGGTGCAAGTTTCAATCTTATGGATTTCAGATACAGGTTTCTCATCCCACTCTAATCTCTGCAATGAGTTCAACATTACAGGAGTATCAGGTTGATAGCCTCAAAGGCTGCAGTTCCATCCACAGTGCCAGCAATTGTTCTCAGTTAAGTGACAGAAGATCAAGTTGCTAAAACACACTTCTGCAGCCATGCAAGCTTTCCACAAATCTGCCTTTATTGTAGCTCAGACCTATGTTGGGGACAAGCATTGGCCTTTCTGCCAATCGTCATGTCCATGCTCATGGTTCAGTGATGTGAACTCCTCTGCCTTTGCAAGCCAGTCTGCAATATCCAATTCATTTTACTTAGGGACCTATGGTCGCTACTAAACGCAGATGGATGCAAGCAGTGATCCAGAAATTAATGGTTTGCTATCCTCTTACCAATAGCCTGAGATGCCCTGCCCTTTTTGGTGATATTTGTGTAAGTTAAGGATGTGTATGCAGATTGTGTGTGCAAATTGAAAAGTACAATGTAGAATTCTTTATAAAAGTTATGGTGTTAAATTACCAAGTATACAGCATTCAATCTCCTAAGTAATAATACTACATGTGTAAAAAGAAATCAACCAAAAACACCTGGAAGCAATATTAGGAGTAATCTGGAATTACCTCTTTTTTTTTTTTTTTTTTTTTTTTTTTTTTTTTTTTTTTTTTTTTTTTTTTTTTTTTTTTTTTTTTTTTTTTTGTTTTTGTTTTTGTTTTTTTTTTTGTTTTTTTTTCCTTTGGGCATATTTTTCACCAGATTGACTCAGCTTTGGGCGCTCTATAGAATTCACAATAATTTCCAAACTTTCCAAATATCTGACTTTTTAGGTTTTATAGCACAAATTTAAAGCCTGTGACTAGTCATCAGGATTCCACAAAAGCAGAGAAAGGGCAGCTCACTGCTCCTTGTTAATGCCTCTTGTTTGATATTAGAGATAGATAGATAGATAGATAGATAGATAGATAGATAGATAGATAGATAGATAGATAGATAGATAGATAGATAGATAGATAAACAGTTCCTTTTTCAGAGACAATAAATTATCTCTTTAACATTTTTCTGTGAGATAGGGAATCCCGACGACAATTGAGCTTCAGCATGGTGCTCTGAGAAAGTATATTTTTCTTATCATTTTTCCAGGAGGAATGTCCACAAAACCCACAAGTCTATTTCACCTGTTTTTTTATATAATATTGTTAAAAAATAAAACAAGAAAAAGTTGTGATATTTTATTAACCTTTAACCAGTGAAATGTACAGCATTTCAAAGAACTGTGTTCAAATCTATTCAGTAAGCATTTAGTGAAATGCATATCCCCTGGAAACCTATTCTGAAAATTATGTGGATGTAATGCCTTACATTTCTAGTATGTTTAGGTTTCTGTTGTTATTATGATAAAACCCTGAGAAAGATACAAATATCCAAAGTTTTACAGAACTTGCATACTGATTAGCAACTTGCAGATAAAACCTATGGAAACAGTATATGGTTTATGCGTTTGTTTTTCTTTCTCTTCTTCACTGCAAATAGAAAAACAGAACATAAACCAGAAAACTTTTAATAGCAAAGAATCATGACTCTAAAACTCCCTTGGATACAAGTATTGACTGGTAAATCTATGTCTGTCAGGTAGAGGATAATATCAAACCTTCACCTTTCAGAAAAGCACATAACAGAGTGGGCAAAAGGCCCTTCCATTTATGAAGGGACAAAGGTTTCTTCCTGTGGCACTTTAGGACTTCAGAAGTGCACTGTACAGAATACTAGGTATAGAAAAGTATTTCTTCAAGATTGTATTTGGCATTTAACCCTGAGGGCTTATTCCCATATTTCCTCCTTAATATCACAGGGTTATTTTGATACAGCAAGTGCTGCACTGGGTTAGGGGGAAGTACTAGACGAATTCCTGAGGTCTCTGCCAGAAACGAATTATCTCAAATGAATTTTTCATTTATTTTCTAGCTATAAAGTTCTATAAGTATAGATAGTGCATTTCATGCACTGCTTTCTCCTGCTTCTCCGTGGTGTATCACTCTTTACTCAGTGTAGAGAAGCATGAAGAATCAGGATTCTGATTTCTTTAAGCAGAGAGATTCCTCTAAGTGCAGCATTGCAGTCATATGTCATTTTGAAATTGCTTTCATCTACACCTAGTCTACGTTTTACAAAGAGTGCAAAACAGAAATAACTGTATCTGCTAATCATAAGGATTAGGTGAATCACAGACACAAGCTGAGCTGAGCAGCAAAATAAACTAAAATTAGCAACAGCATGCCCCTGGCCTAGGGCAACATCCAGCTGATGAACAGAGACAGCTGGGACCTCATCCTTGCTCTACATTCTGCTACCAAAACAAATTTGTTGTGTCACTCGTTTAATAGCAGGGACAAAATCCACCTTCTGGGGCACCTACACTGAAATTTCTATGTGTTTTTGCTTCTTTGTGGCCACAGTCCACCTGTCTGGATGTATTCCTCAGGAGATAATACAAATACCATGAGAAAGAGAGTGGTGGAAAGTGGTGGAATAGCTGTTATTACATCTGTCACAGATAATCCACCTAAAGCCCTTACATTTGCTCTTCACAGGATCTATAAAGGCATTTCAAAAGATCTATATAGCTATGTTTTGATTCATCAGCTCCCCATCAGCTTTCATGCTTTTCTTCCTTGCCACAGATTAACACTCTCCCTCACTTGGCTGTAAATGCTGCAACATAGCTTTTTATAAGTTAATCAATATTTAATCATTGTAATACTTTGGAGGTTAAGAGAGGTTCAGACATGAAAATTATATTGCACTTCCCCAATATTGAAAAGGCTTCACTTTGACTCTGTGGGATTAATAAATCATATTATTCCCATTATATCAAAGAATCTAAATTACACGTCATAAGCTACATGAATTACCCAAGGTTATACAATGCATCTGTAGCAGAGCAAAAAATCAAACTCATAAAAATCTGTTCTGCACATTATTCTCAGTGAATTAGACCAATTATGTCTGTGTGCATGTTTCAAGAGATATAATATCAGTTATAAACTGTTATTGTGAGCTGGATATTTCTTTGTGGCCCACATTCATCCTCCTCTGCATTTTTCTCCATTGAATGTGACCTATTTCATCATATTAATTAAGATAAAGAACTAGAAGCACTCAGAGAAGTATGTTAATCTTGCTGTGCGTGAACTAATAAACTAATGGTGAGCAGCTGGTCAAATGACCAGAATTTGACTGACACTGCTGTCACCAAGTGCCTAATGATGAGGAAGCTGCATGATGTCCTTAAAAGTAAAAATGAATATGTTAGTAGCAGAAAAATTCACCAGCTTGACAAATGGAACATTCTTGCATTCCATGAAAATTTTTGTCTTAGAGATGATATGTACAGCTCATCCTCCTAGCTTGGAATCATAGTAATCAACTAATATCTCCCAAATACCTTGACCACAAAACACATATAAGAGTTTTTGCCTCTGCCTTGTCTTTCCCCTGAGTTTCTATGAGGACCCTTATCTCAGTGAGAAATTGGAAGCCTAAATAGGTATTAAGCACCTTCCTTTGTGGATCCCAATCTTAGCCAATAACTAGAAGCTGTTTTACTGATTCTGTAGATGTTTTGGCTACAATAGCATCACTCACCTGTTGACTACGATTTCCAGAACAGTAAAAGCCATTTAGTTCCTCCACCAAAGCAAATGTCATTACTAACTGACAAACTGCATATTAAAAGCTAAGACAGTCCTCATGTATTGCAGATCACGGTTTTCAATAAATGAGGTATAACTTCAGCACACAGCTGCTATTCCTCTGCTTTTTAGTTGATCTAAGACTTGTTTCATTCGGTGAGCACCTTACAAAGGAGAGAGAGCAACATTTATTCCTCGAGTCTTTTGGAGACATATATTTCTTTTTCAAAGCTTGTCTGAAAACAAAAGTAAATAATTACCAGAAAAATACACAAATTTGTTTATATTTCTCCTTTTCATCTTGCCATCAGTTCATGAATAAATGGAAAGAATATTTTCTAGGAAATGCTTAAAGAAAATGATTATTTAAATTTATAGAAAAAGGCTGTAGCTGAAACAGCAACAGGGTGGGGGCTACACAGCTGTGAAGGTTCATTCAGGAATAAAATCTCCATGAAAGCTTCCCTGAATAGCTATGAAAAATAAAGTGCATGTTTAGGAGGAAAAAAAATAATTAAGACACAAATGCTCTTCAAGAATTTATTTCAGTAGTTTTCTCTGCCTCCTCCTCATTAGAAATGTACAATCTCAAACCTGTTGCTTCCCGCAAGCAACAGAATTTCAAAAATGCTGCAGGATGAAAGTAAGTAACATGCTGGTTAGAGCACTATCTTCTTTTCATTGATTTGAAATGGTGTATTAATGCTACTACACAACAGATTACCTAGGGTTATTTAGGACTGTCTCCCAGGACAATAATATTAACTAGTCAAAAAAATCCACCACAATTTTTTGTCTTTTTTGCTTAGTCTTACCTTTTTTATAACAAGATCTCTTATCCTCTTTCAGTTATCTATGCACACAGTTTGCCATCACCGTGCAGGTTTTCTGACACATCCAGCACTTTGGTCAGTTTTTTCACTCTAGCTTTTTTAATACTACAGAACTGGTTGAAGGTGGTGAGAACCCCATTATGCATTATCTGCAAAGGTGCTATTAGCACCCTTCTTGATCTTTTCTTTCTCAAAAAAATGCGTTTAATGACTTGAAAACAATCAGACTGTCCTACTAAATGCTATCTCCCTTACTCTGCAAACAACTCAGAAACTTTATTGCATTTTTATGATACCCACACAATGCAGTAAACTTCCTAGATAATTTTCTTTAACTCTTCTCTGGGGGATTCGTTTGAGCATTTTGGAATAGTTTTTATAAGAAAAGTTCATATAAATAAGAATTAGGAATAAGAATTAGAATTAGGAGAAACAGCAAATCCAGTGGGAGTGAAGACCATCACTGAAAATTAAACTATGTAAAATATTGTTGCATTCTATTTTATTCATATCTTTTCAGAACAGTTGCAAACACCCCATCATTTTCCAGAATTATTTTGCCCAGGAAAATAAAACTTGAATGTACTGTGTTTTGTGGACACACCATCATTGGAGTATTCAAAGTCAGTGTCAGTTCTGGCCCATCACGAGAATTTTGGATGGGGCTTTGAGCAACCTGACCTAGTGAAAGATGGTAGGGGAGTTGGACTACATGATCTTCAAAATTCCCTTCCAACCCAAACCTTTCAATGATTCTATGATTTTATCATCTAAAACAAGAGATGAAATATTAATATACAAATAATCCGAACATTCTGTTGTCATGTCTTTTCCAAACTTGGACAGAAACAAGTTAGAGTGAAATAACAACAATATGGCAACTAAATTTTTTTTTTTTAATCTGCTAAATGCCTTGAGTTTCATGAACACTTCTATTTCCTCTCCTTTGTGTCTTTTATTTTTCCCAAGACAAGAAGATAACTTCCCTCTGGTAATAGTGCCAATGTGTTTCAAATTTGCTAGGGCTGCTCTTAAATCACAGACGCCGAAGATATTTTGTAAATCCTTCCTATCTAGGAAAAAACAAAGATAAAAAAAGAGTATTTTTTCGGCAGTGCTCAGTTGTCTTACATGCTTACATTGCTACCAACATTATTGAAGTCCACTACAGATGAAAAGTTGTATCTAAAAAAAACTGAATAATGTGGTTGCCTAGGAAGCAGGGACTGATTGACCTGAGACATCTTATTCAGTCTAACATCCTGCATTCCTATGAAAAGGGAATACTAGTAAATGAGTGTTGAGGTTTCATTGTTCAAGATTAAGAAGTGCTATGGCATCTTAATAAAGCAAGACAGCAAACATCTTACTGAAGCTTCCTGAATTATAAAAAATACTGTGGTAGTTCATATTGTTTCTTTAAACCAAGAAAAGATGTTTCTTGAGCTGAACTTGCTAAAGAAAGCAAATAAATAAATGTGGCAAACCGAACTAAACTACTGACTTTACCTTTCCAACTGTTTAGGAGGATTTACTTAGTTTATGTTATATTAAGCATAGTTAACATAGGGGAGCTACACATGCAGAGTAATAAGTCTGTGAGATTTTTTTCAGATATTCGGTTTCAAGAAGATACATATCTTCCTCACAGAGAAGAATGGGTGAGAAGGCAAACAGGATATACTGAAAACTTTTCTATGCAAGAACCATACAAACAAAGATACTAGCACTTTGCCTATTCAAAATCTGTAGGCAGAAGTGGAGAGAAATATTTATAACATGTCTCAAACAGGAATATTTATTCCAGAGCAACATCCTTTTTGGTTATAATTGCAGCTTCCTTTACAGCTAATTAGCCAAATCCTGGCTTTTCAGACTTTCATATTATGAATTCAAGTTTTCATCCCTCAATTACATTCAGAAGAATGAATTTTTAAAAATTCAAAAAAATTAATAAGCCTTTTTTTTTTTACTAAAGAATGCATGAATGTATAAATTACTCTACTTTCTGGAGGACAGTAACCTACACAACAATTGCTCTGAAAGAAATAGAAGATTATAGCTGATAAAGTAATAGTGAGCCCTTTTGCTGATGCAGCAGCAAGAAAATCAACCAAATAAGTGCCTAGAAAAATTAAACAAAGTAGCAGTGAAAAGACATTGAACAGTAATTTCATCTCTTCTATGATCAGTACTGAGACCGGGTTAGAATGGTGTCTATAATTTTAGTCTTTACAAAGTGAAGAATTGGAGGGAATATCTATGAAAAATTCTTGAGGGCTAGAAGAAATTAATTACACAATGAGATTTCAAACTCCATTAATTCAGTTTATCAATAACAAACTATCACTGCTTTGAATAATCAGATTGAGTATACTTAAAGAGGATTCACATTAATAAGGGACTCATTATACTCCTCTCATATGGTCTCCATTTTTCATACGATGGTGCAGACCAATTCAGAATGACATACCCTGGTTTATCAGTTCGATGTCCTCTGAACAGCGGCTTCCTCAGAACAAGTAATAGATTCATGGCGCAAGCCACCCCTTTCAACATGCAGTGGAATCAAAGGGAAGTACAATATTCCACTGATTTATTTTATGTGATCTAACAAAGAATTACCTGGAGTTCCAGCCTCTGCTCTAGGGACTGTTTATGTATTTTATGTTGTAGAGTGTCCTTTGGTAAAATCAGAATTAAACCTGAAACTGGAATTAAAAGTTAAGAAATGTCTCTCACAGCTAAGGAGCCCTCTTTATACTTCTCTCTGATCTTATAGCTCATGCATTTCCAGGTTTATATAGTAGTCCAGTTTCAACAAGAATTGTAAAGTGCTTTCCTAATGTCTTGTAATGCACGGGAGGAAAAGGCTGATGTGTGAGGGCTGTGGGTAAGAGAGCCCTTTAGGCTAGAGGAGATTTTCCACTTCCTAAGTGAGTACTCTTCCAATCACTAAAGTATTACATATCCTTAAATAAGGACATTTCTCAGACACATTTATTGTCATTAATGATGTTAAACAGAGCTGTGACTTGGGTCTCAAAAAATCTTCAATTTCTTATTTGCTCTACTATTTCTTGTTGCATTTGAAGACATTCTTTGTGGCACACGTGAGAAGGCAGCAGTTGATAGGCAAGTTTTGAACTCTCATCAGTTATATGCAAAAGCCAAAATAATGAAGCCAAACACAGATGAATTGTTGTTCGCATAGAGATGCACTGTTCAATTCTAACTCTAATTCTAACCCTTCATTTGTTTTAGAAGTGTTTTTCTCAAGGTATAAAACTTTTTTATTTCACAACAACAAGAACAAAACCATAATATATGCTTGAAATAAGATTTGCTGAACTGAATCTGTGCACAGACCTCCTCATCTGAAAGATGATCTTCATAACTGTAAATTCTTAAACTTGGTAGCACAAGCTTTCAGTATGCTCCAGGTACTTGAGATAAGGTAGAACGTACCGGTATTGTTATTGGTAAAATACAGAGTCATCTGTGAGTTATTTCAGTCATATTTGTCAGATGTCAAAATTTTTTTTTCTTTTTTCCTTGTGGAGAATTCAAATCAAGGACTCATCCTGGAAGAGGAAGAACAATATATAAAGACAATTCCCAGACTAAGCTAAATCTGGAGGATCCAGCCAAAAACAAGACTTTGATTATGTTTCTATCTGACAATATTTTAGGACATTTAATTGAAATTCCTTTTAAGCATGTGGATCTTTGAAAGGGAAAATAAGAACTTAAATAATACACTGCCACTTGTTCTTGCCTCTGAAATACACAGACTGTGTATCATGTCCAGAACTCAATATCCGCTATTGGACTATAGTTAGAAAAGATACTACAGATGATAAATTAAAAAGAAAAAAATTCCATGGATCTGTCCTGAAAAAGATAAAATCATTCATCCTCCTGTAACTGTGTTTTAGGAAAAAGAGGTTGTCTTTTCTTTTGTAACTTTGCACGTATTTTGATTTGTGGCAATAAGAGGAAATTTTCCCAAATCCCACCTTAGCAAAGACATTCCATGACTAGCATTAGGTTAAGATTTCTTTGAACAAAAATGAACACTATTATGAGGTTCAAGTCTAACCAAAACAGTCTAAAATTATCATTAGAGCTTCAGATTCTGTGACAACAGATTCTGAAACAATAGTTAAGAAAAAAAAATCAGATTTAAGGGTTCAAGTTTTGCTCTTCACAGGTTGTTCTGTGCTTCACTTCCTTTCCCTTAACATTGCATTGCAAGGGGACTGGCAGCATTGTATCTATTAATATAGCTTAAGGGAGTGTTCCAAGGAACAGTCTTAAATGCTTCTTGATTTTACAGGTTTGGGTTTTCTGCAAAGTATTTCCTAATAACATCAGAAAATGCAATACAAGTAGCTTACATTTACCAACTGTAAATGCCTGTAACATGTACCTCTACATTCCAGCTAAATTCTCTGTGGAAAGAGATGATGGACTTTTGAAGGACAGTTCACACACAATTCAAAGCAGAAATTTGAAATAGGTCAGCTGTGTATCTAGGAGTAACCACTTCCCTCTTTTGAAGAGTCTAAGGATAACTAACTCAAAGAGAGACATAAACATTTTAGAGCTCAAAAATTAGATAAAGCAAAGTCTACCCTCAACACCTAATTTCTGCAGGCTGTACAAATCTCACCAATATATGTGTTATGTCCATATTAGCAGTTGCTATGCAGTTACTGTAGTTATACTATTATTAAAACTTCAGCATGGAGGTAACATAATAAAACGCCCTATATCAAAACAATTCCTGATTCCCAATGTTCATGTTTCAGCTAAACAAGACATGATATCCCTGGTTACCTATGATTTTTCTGAGCAAGGATGTACTGACAAATTAGTCATTTTTGCCAAGAAGCAAATATCATAATTAATTAGGCTCTTCGGGAGTTAAAATTTTCCTTTATGGATTTCTACCAAAATAAAAAATCTGTGAGATATTGTGGTGTTAAACATAACTAAGACTGTGAAGTGGTAGGGTCCAAACTGATACTTTAGGTAAAAAAGCAAAGAATAGATGCAGGCATGGCACAGATGAGTACTGGGTCTGACTTGCAAGAGTTTACTTAGTGTGAAGAGTCTGAAATCTAGCCAAGGGGGAATGATTTCTGTTGTGGTGTTTGGGACCAATAATAAACAATCCTATTCTAATTGTATTGCTCAGAGTGTCAATTTACCTTTGACATTACATACTGCTTTGTCCTGCTGTGGCCATTCATTTGCCACCCTTGAGGCACAAACAATGGGCTGCAGTCTATAACAGAGCTAGACAGTTTTTTCTCGTTGTTTGCAACAGCTTCGTTCTGTGGATAAAGGTGGGATCTAATTCATCTTGACAGTGCATTCCCAGACATGTCAAGCAATATTTTCACAATCTATAATGACATTAGATTTGTTCCTTAACAGGCATTTGCTACACATAAAATTTTATATTCATGAATATACCTATGCTGATATTTATTCTACTGTTGGCACAACAGAATCTCTTATATCAACACTAATAGCTGAGTTTATATGTAATTTGCTGCACTTCATGGTTCTGAAACACCTGATTTTAAAGTACAAATGATAGATAACATATCCCTCTTTCTCTTTTGAAACACACCTTCCTCTCTGCCCTTTCAACCCTACACATCAGAATGCACTACACTGCAGGAGATGGTGGGTGTCATTTCTTTGTCAAACAATTTCTGAAATGCTTAAGCATGGAAGATGTTATAGCACATCAAGCATCTCATCCAAAAATACTGAAAGAAATGAAGGTAAGGACATTCCATCAGTCAGCCTAGGATTGAAATTAAAAAATCAGATTCCATTTCTTCATCTGTTGCATACTGCACTGTGATTTTGTGACAATTAATAAAAATTCAGGGTAAAAGATTATAAAAAATAAGTCAACAGCAATGGCCAGCTGTTTTTCATTAACTTAGGATGTGGTAAAAGAAGGTAACTTTCTATTATTTTGAAGTGTGTTGCAGAACCATTCAAAGAAAAGCTAGAGATACCTGAATTATCTTGCATTTGTGACAAACTGTGCATATGCCTATGGAGAATTGGCACATTTATGATAAATGGCTTTTTCACAAGCCTGAATCACATTGTATTGATGTTTTGCCCTTTGTGAGTATAGTGACAATTCCCGGTCCTTCATGATATTATGGGAATAAAACCATACAAGATTGTGACCCACAATTAACAGCGAGTGTCTACAAGGAAGAATACAAGTTAAAGTACAGGCATGGTAATGGAAAAGGGAGATGGATACCTTCTATCAGTAAACAAAGAGGAGACTCCAGAGATGAATGCTCTCAATTACTCTCTGCTGGAGAGAGTAGAAAGTAGAATTTTCCTTTCCTTTCCTTTTATCCCCTCAACTGTAATCAAATTACACTCTGAGAAGTCTTTAGAGGATATATAAAGTATAAACCAGCAGACTGGAGTGTAATGAGAAAAAAAAAAAAAAAAAAAAAAAAAAAAAAAAAAGGAAAGGAGAACTGTTCTGGTTGTGGGAACACGCTTAACAGAGTGGACCCTCCCCAGTGGCCCTCTCCACTGAGAACTTTATAACAGTGCCAGAGGTGGCTGGTGGTATGTTCCTCTTTACTGATATTGCAGAGCACAGGAGAAAAAATGAGTGACCCTGTGAAGAGAAGAGTTATCTCCAGGAGAGCTGGAGTCATTGTATTTGGGCAAAATGATGGAAACCCATGGCTGGGATTATCAATGTTTCACCTTAGGGCTGAGATGACCCTTACTTTGTATTCCCACATAAACACAGGCATTGCCCTTTGATGTGTATCTGGAAGTAATCTAGTGGGAAGAAAACAGAAATGTTAAGTACTGTTTATTAGACATAGTCAGAGGCAAATGGGGAACTGACATAAAGATTAGCACCCAGCAAGAAGCATGAGCTTAAGGGGGTTATTAGTTACTCACTTCTTTACGCAATATCTGTGTTTTAGAGTTCCAGGAAAATTCTCTTGACTCAGAGCATATTCCCTCCTTGTTTTGAGTGCAACTTTGCTACCCATAATCAAGGAAGTTTTCCATTTAAATTGTGTCTTCAGGATAGATGTAGTTTTTAAATATGCCAGGATGATGCCTCAGGCGGACACATTGTATTAATTGGCTATAACTCATCTCATCTATACAACATACAGAAAATGCCTATGACCTGTATCACAGTAACATACCAGTATTAAGATGGTTTGTATAGTATGTATATTTACTTCTCAGTTTTATGATGTAATTTTTTGATCCTTACTCTGTATTTCCCTCTCTCCTTCTCTCTTCCAGGATTTTCTATTCCATCTCATTCGTGATGCAATAAGCCTCTAGCATGCAGAGGGGTCATAGATATTTTCTGGCTTTCACAGGTGGTGTTTGTGGGGTAATTTTATTGCTGCCACCTTTCTTTCCTAGTAAAAGTTTCAAAGCATACACTCATCTCAGAGTGAAATATGGCAGAAACATCCCATGCCTGCAACCCTCAGGCATATACTATATTACTTTTGATTGCCAGATACTACTGAGAAGGCACTTCTATGTGCATATGAGTTTCAACTCCATTTGACTTCCCTTTCCTATCCTGGCATGCTTACCACAGACACAGCTACGGTGATATATCAGAAGGCAGCTGTTGTGGGAAGAATCCTCCAAGAAGCAGATTTTTGGTGTATAGTATACAAGACAAAAATTGACTCAACTGAATTTTCTGAAAAATCATGAAATTTGAGATCTGGAAGTTGTATTACTAAAATAGATAGCTTCATCTCCTTATCTTCAGAAGTGAGATCTGCTTCAGAGTGACATTGATTTTTGCTGTGTGTATTCCTACAACAGGTATTTTTTTGGGCCTGCAACACAGCACAAGCTGTAATAAATGACCTTGTATGGCACATCTGCAAAGGCTGGCTCACAAGAGAGCTCAGCAGAACCTGACATGATGTTGGCAGTATGTCATATCCGTAGTTTTACTCAGCTGGAGGGAAAGAGAAGCACCTTGGGCTGGTAGCACCCAGCTTCCACTGTAATATATGCTCTTTCGAAAAATTTGTATGTATGCCTCTGTCTCTGGTGAGCTAAAAGAAACTTGACTTCTCTTGGAGTTGTATGGAAAACACAGCTAACTGGCTCTTCACTGCCTTATCCTTTCCGTTCTTGCAGTATGATGGTGTCAACATTAAGTTGAAACAGAGGATAATAAAGAAATCAGAACTCACAGGTGCAGGGTGGATAATTGCAGGTGACCAAAAAACATGCATTGGTCATAGACATGTGTAGCCAGGTAAATCACAACTGTAAGTTATTGCAATGTGGAAAAATGCTTTTAATTTCAACTATTTTAAAAAAGACATTGGAAATATTTGTCTAAGAAACGAATTAATTCAAAGTGAGAAATGTTAATATTATATTAGAATTACTAACTCTTTCAATTTTACTTCAGATGTTTTATCCACCCTTCAGTTCTATACATTTCAGCATTTTTTAATATGCTACATTAATATTTGATACCTCAAACAAAAAGAATGGCTGCTTAGAGTCTATTGATGTGTCTATAAATTTAACATCTGCTTGGATCTACAGCAACCATATTTTTAGGCAAAATTTTTTTTTGATTAAACATAAAATTTAAGTCAAAACCAAACAAAGATGATGAAATTGTGAAGTATATTAGGATACAATTCCATCAATGTTGAAAGACAACTGAACAACCACTCTGTTAATGTAGAAATTATTAGTGCCACCTATTGGCTGACACTAAACTTTGCAAGCTGTAAAGCAGAAAAAATAATGCAAAATAAAATGCTAATTGATTTCCAAAATTAAAACTTCCATTCAAAAAAAAACACAACAAAGAGTGCTTTTGGTTTTTTTCCTCCTGGCATTTTTGTATGTTTTATCTTCTTCCATGCAATTTGAAAAATATTTATAGCAGCAATGACATTTAAGTAGATAATGAAGATACCAGTAAAAAACAACTTTTGAAATTATGAATGCTACTAAAGTGAGAAATATTATTCTAAAGATTTTCACTTTATTCTAAAGATTTTGACTTGTTCATTCAGGAAGGGAAATGCACAATTTTGTCCACATATTTAGCCAGTGTGGGATGGAGAAAATTGAAAATATACTATTCATAGTCTTTGTGAGTACGATACTCTTGATTATCAAAACCCACTGAAATATTAATCTTTTCAGTACCTTTCAAAAATGCTCAGATTATTACAGCTAATTCCAGTTTATTTTTGTTAGTGGGCTATTGCAAGTTTTAAAGAAGAGTTTTAAAAGAAGCAGAATTTATAATGATAGATATGAAAGTCCCAAAAATTTGACAGAAAAGACAATATGTTTTTGTTACCTTGTGAATTTAATACAGCCAAAGTGTGTATTGTTATAGATACACACTTATACAGCTACTTATTTCTATGCTTAACATATACATGGAAATACTGGTTTGAACTCCAGATATACATGTGAAGAGAAGCACAAAGGGTCAAATGTCACAGATCTGTCAAAGCTCGACCAATTTGTTGAATCCTATGGATCTTCCTGGAAGTTTAGTATGCACCATGACAATTTCTTTTCTCCTGTCTTGAAGGAAAATAAAAGATCTTGAATTGTAAGCCATTTCATCGAGTCCAATTTGACAGTAAACTATTGGTAAGTGGTTTATCAGTAAAATTATTCAAGACTTTCTGTGCCCACTTTCTATAGTTTTGTTTGGAATAGACTTCCTTGCCTTAATTATGAGGATATTTTGAGGCAATGCTAAAAGCTATTTATCTAATTTCCTAAAATTGTTTCATATTCCTTTCAAAATTCACTACCACATTCATTCTTTTTCATCACCCATTGTCCTTGATGTTTTAGAGCTATTTCTATCATCTTTGATATTTCATCAGCTTCAAGTATCACAGCATCACAGCTCATTGAAAACATCTAGGTTATTATGAAGTATTTAACCTGTTCCTTCCCACTTAGAGACTTAGACTTAAAATTTTTTCATTGCTACTTATTTCTGTAATATTGAATTGCCTCTCACCCTTTTAAATAACAGTGACTCAGAAAAAGTATTGAAAAACATGTTGTCCATATCAGTTCTTCAGTGTTTTTCCTCTTTTTGCCTTTTTTTTTTTTTAATGCTATTTAGTCTGTCTTCATCCGTTTTTTTGCTGTTGTTTTGTTGTTGTTGTTGTTGTTTCTCTGATGAAACAATGATTTTAATTATCATCGTGGTCTTTGGGATTTAAATCTATTGTGTGCCTTGGTAATTTTTGATTCTGCAGCATCACGTTTATGCAATGCTCCCCTACCCTTAGAAAGTGACTTAGCTTCACCTTCTCAGATGCTGCCTGAAATGGTCAAAATTTAGCACTATTGCACATAATTTAGCAAATCTTATACTTTCTGTTCTGGGATAGTTTTGGATTTATGGATAATATTACTCCTTTAAGTAACTCCTAGATTTTTTGAATTCCAAAGTTTTTTTAAAAGACGATTCTGAGTTTAACGAAGCTTACTTTCCTGAAATCTGATGGTTTTATTTTGCTATTCTTTCTTTTTCATATCATACATCTCATGAACTCTATTATTGCATGGCTTTTCTCATTCACTCCTGCCTTTTTCCTTGATGTTCTTGACCGATTCTTACATAGTCATTACAAACAACAAAAGTTTTTCTTCTAGGTAAGTTCTTTGCCATCTGCATTTGTAATTGTCACCAAGTCATTGAAAGGACTTTGAGGGCAGCTTTTATCTTTTTCCAAAAGAAGTACACAAAGTTAAAATTTCTCACTATTCTCAAAACCCGTCCTCTGTATAATTTTGCTGTCTGCTCACAAGAAGTCTCATTTGCTTGGAAATTTATGCTGATAGACTATTGTTTGCCTCTCTATTTTGACAATGTTCCTTTTTAAACTTTATTTTTTTAATTCTTTCTTTTTTTTTTTTTTAAGAGTCATGTAAGTATAGTAAAAAGACAGCAACCTATCAGATAGAATTCATAACGTAGACAATATCACCCAGTAATCAGACTAGGCCCAGCAAGCACTGAGGCATCTCATTGAGTATTGAAGATAAGTATATTTCTCTAAACACTAATAATGAGTCAGAAACATTTGGCAAATTACTTTTCCCAGGTGCTGCTCATTGCAGCATTCTAGGATTCTTCAGTCTGCTGCACCACAAGTTCAGTCATTTACCTGGTTATTTTTAAGAAGATAATCTTTTTGTTCTAAAATTTACCTTTTGAAAAATATAATTAAAAAAAAAACAACATTAGATTTTGCTAGAAAAGACTCTCAAAGACTGGTTCTTAGTTTAATTTGTATCATTAAATATATCAGATGAGGTAAAAATCAATAGAATCTCTTCTGTTATGTTTGTGAGCTAGACATAGATTTACATTTAATTAAAATTAATTCCTCAACTTTTAGTCATTCTACAACTTAATAAATGTCTTGAAAGGTTTTATTTCTTGCTGTCTGAAGTCAGGGGGAATTTTGCTGCTAACTTCAATGAAGAAAGATTTCACCTGAAGCAGTCCAGTCTAATGATTTCTTAATAAAATACTGAAGACTAATTTGAGCTTTATTACATCAGACAACAGCATTCACATCTCTCTATTCCAAGGATCTTCTATTTATGAAGTGGATACCACTGAAAATCTGCCTATTTTCAAGGTGATGGAATCTATACTAGAGCAGATCCTTTCCTTTTAAAGTATTTATGACTAGAGTTCCATAGAGTTGTGGTTTTGTGTTGGCAAATTTCCAGCTGTACATCTTTCACCACTACTGAGAGATGTAATGTAGGGGACTGAAGTTCAGCGATCAGCTAATTGATTACAGTCTCTGTCTCACTGCTTGCCACAATCTCACTTCTTTTTGCCTATCTGATTTTCACAGTCTCATTATCTTCTTTTTTCTTTCCCTTCAGTATAGAAATCTTGTGTTAGAGCTACACAAACACTAAAAAATATGAAATGCAGGTCCTTCACTTCTTTGTTTTCTCTTTCCACATTTCAACAGAAAAGGAGACCCTTAGGTGCTGTTGAGTAGTAGCATTCTTTTGTTAGGGAACTAACAGCCAGCCCAGCAGGACTTTTCCGAAGTCATTGCTATGTCATACGGCTCGCCAGTGACACTGGACTGCATCAGTTACCTAGCACACAGCTGTCTGATGTTACTGCATCTGAGAAACAGCCATAAACACTGCTGTTATGGTGACCATTATCTTCTTCCTGAGGGATTTCACTCTTCCTTGAGAATCTCCAAAGTAACAGCACACCAGCACTGCAGTACACCAGATAATGATCTCAGACATAGAGGTAGGCAGGTAGGATGGGGATGGATAAAAATAATGCTCAGCTACTTTTCTGGGGTATGGCATTTTACTTTCATTGATAGCAGCACAGTTCTCTGTGCTCTTCTGATTATTGCAAACTAGTCTTCTCCTTTGATATTAAAGGGAAAAAGAAGTCCCCTGCTAAGTGGAACATCACTGTGACTCAGGACAAACCACAATACCTTATGACTCAACATCTTCAAGAAAACATTTGTTGCCCTACTGTTTTTGTCTCATAGTTTTGGCTCTTTTTAAGAGACAATATAAAAAATCATTTTCTTAATTCAAGAACTAGTAAGACTTTTGAGTACTGAAAGCTGGAGAAAGTGTCCCAGCAACCTGCCCTTTTCATATTCATTTTCCTTTCACTTCCTGTACAGGGTGGTTTCACACAGGAGACTGGAGTCAAATTCACCTAGTGTGTAAGATCATACATTTTTATGTAGCTGCCATGTTATTGACCAAATATTAAATTTATTGTTGCATGACTTGTGCTATGAGGCAAATTTAGTGCAATTTTTTGTAAAAAAGATAACTCCATCAAGGAAATTTTTTTGCCTAAAACCTCAAGCAGTTTGTTGAAAATATTGTAGATTAAAGTATTATAGACTTTCCCACACTACTAAAGTGAAATGTCATTTTATTTTTCAGAGTTGATGCATTAATAAATTAATCAAAAAATGTGTCAAAGTAACAGGCACAGGAAGCCCAATACGTCCACACTTCAGTACACACCACTCTTTCTAAATGTTGAAATAATTTCTGCTTACATCTATAAAAGAAATCTCTAAGACCACTCAATTTACTGTTAGTTTTGCCTTAATGCCTTAGCATTAAAACTCAATCTTTGGAATTTCATTTTAGAATACATTTTTCAGATGGATACAAGAATATTTTATTTTTCATTACAGTGTACAAATGCTTCTTGAGCATGCAATCCATTCATCTGTTCCTACTGCCTGAGCTAGAAAAAAATCCTACATATTTATTTTCTTGAACAAGATGTCCATTGTAGTGATATAAGTACTATTTATGAGCAGAAGGGCTTGCATGACAGTTTTGTTGTGGTTAAACAACGATAAAATAAAAGTTTCATAAACAGCCACTTATAGTGGGGTCTTTATTTTAGAAATAATAAAACACCTTTCTTTTTTATGATGAATATTGTATTTATGAAAAGAAAGTGTTTAAGGAAAACTAAGCATAAGATTGACTTCATGACATAGACAGATATCATGGCATGAACACAAGTAACAGCCCACAAAAGTCTCATAAAAGGTGGTTCAAGGTGTTTTTGGAGACTTTTATCTATTAAACTGAAAATGAATACTAAACCAGCTTCAGGACAGCTTTAGTATACAATACTCGATTCAGTGCAGTTTAAAATAAATCAATCTGCTCCTCCAGTTCCAGGAATTGTCTCAAAAAATAAGGAAATTATATTGCTTAAAGAACCATTGAGTTATTAATTCAACACCTCAGTATGTCGAGAATTGTGTAGGGCTGCTGTAGCATAGCATCCCCTCAATGTTCAAGAGCTAGATGAGAATTTCTGGAAAGATATTCTTCATTTTAACCCTGGACCACAGAAAAGTCTGCTCATGTAGACTCCTGTGTGATGGAGGTCCAAGGGGAGCTTTGAGAAACCAGTGGGTAAGCAACGGTTCAGATACTCAGCATCTTGTGACTCACAGAGTGTCTGAGCTCCACAGAGCTGACTCTAAGCTGGCTGCAGTGCTCAAGATCCCCATAGGAACAGAGTTAAGCAGCAGATTAGCTTCAGCCTTGCACAGTTACAGAGCACCACTGGAATGGTGCCTGAAGATAAGCTTGGCAGTTGTGAAGCTTTCCTCACAGCAAATCCAGGAGGTGTCACCAACAGGATGATGATAAAGGTGTAATATTCATGAATATCAACACAAGCTTGATCTTTATTTTCTTGCCAATTGTCTTGCACAAGAGAGATTTGTGAAAAGCTTAACGGAGAACTACTCAGGAAATTGGAATTTCACCCATGGACACTTTGAGAGGAAAAAGAAAAATCTTTCAAGTTTTCCCCGGTGGATTCTTCACACCATTAAATGTACAACAAATGACTTCCTCACATCTCTTGATTGCCTTCCAGCTTAACTGTGTTAAAACAGTAGAGCGCTAAAATCGTTCTTTAGAGATGAAGTAGCATGGTCATGCTTTGAAGTGAAGCAAACACGTATAAGCAAAAATGCTGCTTACCAATGTGAAAAAAATCAGTTTTAAAAAGTTAGATGTTACTTCTTCTTTCCTTTATTCAAAGGTCCCATTACTCAAAGGCTAAAAAAAAAAAAAAAAAAAAAAATTGAAAAGTTGTTTTTTTTCTAAAAAAGCCCATTATCCAAAAAAAAAAAAAAAAAAAAAAAAAAAAAATAGAGAAGTTGTCTATTTTCTCATAATGTCTATTTTGAACAGCCTAAAATCCCTGAAATGACATTCTAGTGAAATCATCCTTTTCAGCACCAAAAAACCCTAAATATTAGTTAAAAATTAGACTCTTTCCTACCCAAATACAATTTTAAAAGAAAAACAAATTGTTATTTCTTTTGTTTCGACAGGATGGACACTATCTGTTGTGATGGGAATTGCTACTATTGACTGACTACAGAAACCCACTGAAACAAAGACAGCAGAGAGGAAGAATCTTCTGCAGTCTTAGACCAGGAGTATATATTATTGAGATTATAGTGAAAAGAATAGAAATATAATTGTTAGCTACTACTATGTGTAAAATCTAAGACCGTTCTGCAAGCTAAAGCCTTACTTTCTTCTACTTCCTTGTCTTGATCTGCAGAAGGCTAGAGTATACTGGCAGTTCATCAGTGCTCTTCTAGTCCTCTAAAGATTAAGGAGAACCTACTAGTATTTGTGGAGGATACAATTTCATTGTCAATGATCTCTGGAATCACACATTAATGACAAATTTTGGCAGAAATGCAGCATTGCAAGTTCCTGTTCAGATAAACTAGAAAATTAATTAAGGAAATAATAACAGAAAAATCTTTTATTTAAAACTTGTCACTGTAATTGGTAAATTAAAAAGCTACCAAAATGCAACAGAATTTAAAATAAACCAAAGTACTATTTACTTATAGATATTTAGAAATGTAAATGAGGTATATATTTAAATATTATAGTTTTCTGTATTTCATAGCTGAATTTCATAGATCTGTAACAATTTTCTGAGACTGGACAGTAGTAGACAGTGTATAAGAGCAAGACAAATTTGAATGCTATCGATATCTGATAATAAGTGGTTTAAGGATTTCTTGAATCAGGCATGCCTTCGGATCTTTGTATTTAACAACTGCTGAAAGATTTTTTGTTCTTCTTATAAATTTGTCTGAATCCATTTCTAACTTTGTTCTTCATAATATCCTGTGGCAATGAGTCCCATATTTTAATTACAATCATGTTAAAAAAAAGCACTTCACTTCTTTTAAACCTTCTGCTTGAAAAATATCACTTGACAACTTCTTGCTGTCTTTGAGTGTTAATGAATGATCATCACTTCTGATTTTATACACTTGTACCATATCACAGCTTTTCCAAATTGGAAGTCTTATTCTGTTTAATCTCCCTTAAAACTAGAGCTATTCTGCACTGTTGCTCATCCTTGTCACACTCCTTCCTGATTTTCTATTTCTGCCTAACCCTTTTAAGATGAGAATATTGCAGCGTATTACTAAAAAATATAAATGTCCTAGTGATTCATATACTGCCTCAGTAGTGTTTTCTGTTTCATTCTGTCTTCTTTCCCTAACAACTTCTAATATCATATTTTGCCTTTCTGGGCTTACCAGGCATCAAGCCCTCTTCAAAGAGCCATCCTAGCTAATTTGTCATCACTTTGCTAGTCTTAACTAATTTTGCAATTGTATTTATATAGCTATAATCACTTTTCCCAATGAACAGTATCTTGTATTTCATTGACCATTTCATTGCCTGTCAATAACTGCATGACACTATCAACCTGTAGGTTCCTCTGTACCTCTTTACAGCCTCTACAGGCTTTTTTATAGGGCAGGGTTTATTCCTTAATATCATGATCCTGAAAATGCACTACCGATGGTGTGTAGAGGGCCAAACAGCCTAAAATGTGACACTTTGAAATTGCCTAGAAAACAGTGTTGGATGCAGGCGTGGGCAAAGGGACAGCTGGCAATAATAGTAGACTGCTCAAAAATTTTCTCCATTTCTTCCCACTTTTTCTCCCCTTCCCACCAAATTCTGATAGGAAGCACAGTTCATTTTCATTTCTTCATCCTTAGAACAGGAAATCTCTGTTTTGTCTACAGTGTTAAGGAACAATTGATGTAAAAGAGGTACATGTAGCTAGTTACTTGTTCACCATCAGTGACTGAAGGAGCCTCTAAGCAGATTTTCTGAAATCATTCACAGTAAATCCTCTGAAAATCCAGGCTTGAGCTTTCAAGGAAAAGAGAGAGAAGGCAACTCAATATTAGCCTGGTAGTTTACCATAACTCATAAATGAGTATTTTCTGCTCTCTTCACTTCATTACTTGCAAAACAGGGGATCAAAATTTAAGAGGTGTATAAGGTCAGAAATATAGACGTAAAAGTGATCTACAGTTAGAGTGCAGTATGAATCCCTATAGTTGTAGAAAGGAATTTTAATTGTGTGAAGAATTTAGGGAAGTACCCCACATAACATGCAAGGATGTCCTGAGGGAAGACAACCTTGCATTAACAAATACAGCAGATAACTTCATTCCTTAAATATTTTTTATGCCAAATTCCTGTTTTCATGCCATTTATATTTGGTTGTCAGACTATCTCAGCAGCCTATGTGGCATCTGAAAGTCTGATGTATTTGAACTGTGATCATATGCTGATTAATTCTGTGAGAGATTTCAAAATACCTTTCTCCATATTTCTCTGTGGTGAAACATCATGCTAATATTTACAATATCTCATGAAAGCTTTGATTTTTCTCCCAGTAAATACAGGTTTATATATAAATATATGTACAGATACATACATATATATATTTAGAGAGTGAAAGAGATCTATATTTTACAAAAAAATTAATTTCCTTTATTCTAATTTTGTGACCATAATCATTTTAACAAATACTATAATCTGTGACTCCCATGTTTCTATGGGACTCCCTTGGAATTGAATGCAAAGCTATTTTGACATATGGCTTATGGCTCAGATGGCATTTGGTTTACTCCTCCCTGTGGAATTTTAAGTTATAGAAGTTGTACTAAACAGTTCTGAAGGAAATCTAGCAGAAACCACTCATTTAAAATGAAAAGGCCAAGAAAAAATTGCATAAGTTGAACAAAATGGAGGGATAAAAAGTGTATGTGAAGTAGTTTAGAAAGCATCACAGTGGTCGATAGGTTTTCTTTGTGATAATCAATTTCAAATAAAAAATTTGTAGTCTGAATAAAGTGTTCCTTGGGAAAGATGCTACCTTTATTCAAAACCAAGTGTCACCTCACCCACAAACTGTTTACAATAAAGCAGATTTCTCCAAAGCATGTTCAGAATCCAGAATGGTTTGCCCTCACCCTAAACAGTCTCAATGAAGGACATAATTGACCACAATGACATAGTGAAATAGGGTTCTTTAATAATTGTGTGTGCATTTCTAATATATTACAGGAGATTAATAATGTTTAATATAATTATTACAGGACTTTTACAGTATTTCTAAGGAAAGTCTATGGTGCAACTTGCAGTATGTCCTAGTTACAGGGGCAGGGACCGGTTTATCACTATGTGGGTATAACCAAAACTGTGTATTCTACACTCTGTGTCATTTCTGACGGACTGCTAATAAGGAATCACTTGTAACAGCTGCCCAGGGCACACCTGGCACATTGGGCCACAATAGATAAGGAGAAAGACAAATCTTAAGAGGCAGGGGAGTGTTTCTTTTCACATCAATGACTCAGCTGAGTCACCTCTGGGGTGACATTAACACCTTCACACCCAGCTGGAAGGGTTATGTCTGGTAATGGACCCAGCTGCACTGGTACACTAGGCATTGCCTAGATCATCAAAGTTTACAATAATATGCAGTGACTCACAGAGTTATACCACCCATTGTGAAACCTTCCATCCTGGGGAAGTACTGGGCATTCCCAGCTGAACCTGAGCATATGTAATCTTCAGGGTTTGGGACTTGTGGTACCACTTATCAGATCCAGAGGAGGACCAAAACTTCAACAGGACTGTGACCACCATTCTGGAGGAGACTGCCATCATTGCATTGACAGAACTGCAACCATCATTCTGATCTACAGGTTTCCTTCCTTTCTGCTTTGCACCCAGGGAGACCACATGGTCCTCTGCACAGGAGCTAATGAGCACCATGCTGTTCTTGTCCCAGGGTGCTGGGTTATAATCTGTTGTTATGTGTTAATCTGTATAATTGTATTTATTTTAATCCTTTTAGTAAATTAAACTCTGATTTGTAATCTGTCTTAAACTGGATTCATTTCTTCCACTGGTTTGCTTTCAAACCAGCACACAGTAATAGCTTATTTTGTAAGCTATTTATAAATTGCATTTTTATTTATGCTCAATGCTAATTTGTTCCACAAAGTGCTGCATCAATTATTAAAGAAAAAAAAAGGT
This sequence comes from Serilophus lunatus, assembly GCA_013399895.1. Lineage (NCBI taxonomy): Eukaryota > Metazoa > Chordata > Aves > Passeriformes > Eurylaimidae > Serilophus > Serilophus lunatus. The sequence goes on from VXBA01002234.1 coordinate 53,499, forward strand.
GTATTCATCTCCATTGACAGTACAGAACACACAGAGTGATTAGGAGCCCAATTAGGGCTGCTACTTTTGCCCTTTAGCCATTGTCAGTTTGAAAAAAAAGGTTAAAAAATCATCTTATGTTTCTCTATTATGGGTTTGCATGACATTCGTTGACTGAGGGACAGACTGTTTGATGGGGCCAGTAGAGGGACAAAGATGGTAGAAGACTCCACAGATAGATCAGGTACTGCAAGGTGGATTATGAGCTTTCTTTTCATAGTAGATATGCTTTGTGAGGGTGTCAGCCATTGATGTTCATTACGATCTGGGCTAGAACAATCTTTTCCACAGCCACTCTAAATCTGCATCACCTCTCTGTGGCCATAGTCTGCAAGCAGAAATCTCCAGCTAGAGTTCTGGGATGCATGGCTGGGCTGAGGATGGAAGGGAAGTGTATCAGAGAGGCTTTAGATGCTCCTCAAAACCCTTAGAAAATATGAAAACACAGATTATTTTGAGGTATTATAGAAAGAAACTGGAAATCCATCATTCTAAAATATAGCTAAATGATGGAAATTAATTCAAAGAAGCTTTACTAGGAAAGAAAATCTCTGTATGGTTTCAAGCTCACTTCACAAAATGTATACAGTTTTGATAACCGCACTAGAAATATTGCTCTTTAATTTTGCTAGCATGAATCAATACAACCTTCACCAAATCTATACTGATTTACATGTGCTGCAGACATGACCCATTGTATTTAATTTTAGGCATCTTATTATAAGGATATTCACATATAGGAGGAAGATGAGAAGAAAGCTCAAAAAATTATTAGGCTTCTGGAGTGATTGATGTATGAGGATTGATTGTGAATGCTAAATATGCACATTTTGTGTAAGAAATTACTAAAGGGGGACATGGTAAAAATGTATAAATATTTGAAAGTCTAAATATCAAGGAGGAAAAGCCATTTTCAGGATAGAGAAGAGATGCTGCAGGACAAAATTAGTAAAAGAAAAAAAGAGAGTGGATTTTAAAAGAGCCACTGAAGAAAGACCTTAAAGAGTGGAAGAGAGTTGTCTTTCCAATAGGAAAAAAAAAAAAAAAAGTAGATATAGATGATACATATTTAGATGTAGATGGATAAATTTACAAATCTGGGATCCCTGATCATTCTTCACGTCATTGAAACATAATTTTTAAGGCCAGTTTTCTGCATGTGATCAGATCACATCTCTATTCATATTAAAGTCAGGGCTTGTTTTAATTTTATTTTTAACAACTGTCACTTTACAAGAAACCAGAACATTTTGGGAAAAAATGTGACTAAGTCCATTGTAATTGCAACAAATTTAAATTTAGAACACTACTTTTGGCCAAGCAGTACCACTTTGATGAAAATAAGGAGAGACTAAAGATTTGTATTCTCACTGATTTTATTGTCTCTGGAGCCAATGGCATGATTTAGGAAACAACAAAGGAAAAGGTTGCCTCTGGACTTGCACATTTTTCAGTCCAACACAGAATATTTTCAGAAATCATTGGTGACTTTAGAAAATATCTCTATATAACAATGACGTGATTACTACAACTGTAGACTTACACCTTGCTATGAATTTCATTAAGAGTTGATCTCAGGATTCCAAGTAATGAGAAGTATAGAAAAGATAAAATATATGCAAATGCTTACAACAAGAACTGAGAATCAGGGAAGTGGATTGAAAATTAGAAGAATAAATTAATATTCATCAAGAAAGCATGGTATGTCCCCAATTTTAAACATGAGTGAGATGATGAGAAAACCTGTTTTGGGAAATAGAGAGAGATAACAAAAGAACTGGAAATAAGGAGCCACAGTTCCACATTTCAAAACAGACCTTGTTTTCCTAAAGCTGTAAATGATGTCTAAAAGTGAAAATAAATACTGAATCTAAAAGTAAAATAAAGATGGTTATCTGATTGTATTTCATATTGTCATAGATGTTACAGGTATTGTGCCTTTTTTTTACTTCCAGCACAATAAAGGTTAGAAAATATCATTCATCATTTTTTGCATCAAGTTGAACTAAAGCATATCTTTTAGAACGATTTCCCGCCTAAATTTGAAGACTCTAAATTATGAAGCATTTATGTCATCATTTTGTAATCCATTTTAGCGTATAGAACTTCTCTGAACTAAAATAAATGTGTCTTATTTCAACCTTACCTGTTATTTATTTCAGTTTCTAGCACTTGCACTCTGTCTCAATAATTCCTACCGTGTTTATCTCTCAGGAATCCATTTATGATCACAACACATACTATTTTCTTCTTTGGTTGGAGTTTACCCACAGATATCATATTTCAGAGATTTGGTAAATATGTCTTTAAATCATTTCCTTGAATGCATGATTTAATTTCCTATTATAGAGTCACAATTATTCAGTGAAGATAATATGTATATCTGTATTGACCTGAGAGACTAAAATGGCATGCAAAATATTTTGCAGAAGCTTAACATAGACTGAATTGTTCAGGCAGGAAAAAACCTCAGCTCACCACCACTCATCATTGCAAATTACACCTAGGTAAACACCAACATCTGCTTCCTGTGCAAACAGAGTCTGTCATCACAGGACCCATTATATTATTATGAGCAGATGAGATGGTTTAATATTCATTACAGATATAAAACCTGCAAGAAACTGCTTCATGCACATGCTAATGGGCAGTAAATATATGAAATGAAGTGTACCATGCACCATGGGTAACTACAGCTTTGAAACTTTAACTGATCTAATATGAAGAACTACAATAACATGATTCAGAGGTAATAGGTGTGCTTAGTGAATAGTGTGCTCTAGTTGTACAAACTCAAAAAGACTAGCCCATAAGGAAGTCTAGCAAGTCTGCTTCAGGGTACCAACAATAGTTTACTACTTTTATTGCCCGTATTATAATAATTTGTGCTTCATTTTTTGCCAAAAATAAAAAAAAGAAAAAAAAAAACAGCTACAAGGAGTAATGGTACATGGTTAAAACCAAAAACCATATCTTGTGCAATTCCTGTGCACTTTTGTTGGATTTTAGATTTGGGACATGGGAAAGAACAGTGGAATTACCGTTATGTGCCGGCTCTACTCTTGCCCTTCATGTATGAATCCATCAAGGAAGAGGCAGAACAGAAAATAAGTAGGGCCTTTTGTCACTTCTCATGCACAGTACCCCACCCACAGTACTCCAACATCCATCATGAAAAGTAACAAAAAAAATCATAGAAAATAACTACATGAATCTGTGGAACATTTTGCATAAATCCATTTACTGATACTAGAAGGAGTTTAGTCTATTACATAGACATTTATAGTGGTCACAGATGTAAATGACCCGGTTGCAGACAAGAATTAATATTTTTGACAACTGTTTTGCTATCTAAGGGGTTTTGGCTTCTTTAGGCCTCCTTAGGAACTGAAAAGAAAAAAATAAACAAAACAAAGAAAAAGGAAAGAGGTACCTTAAAGAGATGCCAAACTAAATAGTTCTAAAAGAATCCTCTTCCTGAAAAAAAACTGCAGATGTTCCATGAGGATGGCTGTTCTTCCCTGCTCTAACTACAAGACAAGCAGCGGTCACCTAACGCAAAACCACAAGTTTGACATGGTATGGAAGTTAGGAAGGCTATTTTTTGGGAGGTTTTTTCTTCTTTTTGGATTTTTTCACTTGTTTTTTTACAGTGCAAAATTGCCATGATCAACTAAGATCTTTGAATTCGGCAGGATTCACTCATCACAATGACATATAAGCAAATATTAGTGGCTTGGTTTTTTTTCCAGATTTTGGAACATCAGAGATTGGGACAAAACTTTTACTGATGATCCTATAGATGGTCTCACATTAATCTGGGACATTAACATGGGACTGCATCCTCTGTAGGGCATCTCAGGCCAATCATGTTCTAATTAAAATAGTATGTATAGAGTGCAACAATTATTGTAATTCTCACCTGTGGGAGAGGGTATTATCCTTCACCAAATTATGCCATTCAACTTCAGATTTGGCTTGGCTTCTTCCTATCTAGAGGAATCTGGTTCTGAATTGGAGCCTTAGTTTGCATCAAATGCTACCTCTCCAAAGGAAATAGTCTGTGATTGTCAGAATGTTTTCTGTTATCTATTCAAGTCTACAGCATTAGCAGTGGGTCTGTAAAATCATACTATTGTGATGCAGCAATGTCTAGTCAAGAACAAATCTAAACTGAAATGTTTTCCCATCAGAACTGTCATCTTATCCATGAGAATTTAACATAACGAGTTCTATAATTTACAAGAAAATATGAGTGGAGTGGTGGTTTAATCCACCTTTTAGCGTTCTGGGTGCAGGTTCAATAAAAGTGACGGAAAACTGAATAGAATTTTTCAGCAGATGAACAATTTATTACAAGGGATTTGAATTAGAGAGGTAGAGGTAACCCACCGAAGACCCCAGAATTACATTGAGGGACCCCCAACATGCAAGAAAAAAACACCCAAAAAGGAGAAAAACAAAGAAAGAAAGGGAACTGTTCCTTTCAGTCAGATGACTAGTTGAAAGGGACAGGGAGGAAGGGTAGGAAAGGGTGTCTCTCCCTTCTCTCTCTCTGGAAGCACTTCTGGTCCTCCACACTCTCTGAAAAATACAAACAGAAGTGAAAACGATTTCCTCCCTCCCCAGTCTGAAGGATATTTGCTAGCCAGCTGGAAATAGCTGCCGGGTTGAGAAAAATGGGTGGACTCCCGCCGTGGGGTCTGCAGGTGCTGGACACCGGGGCTGTGACCCTTCTCCTCCCAGTGGCAGCCAAAAAAAAGAATGGGGCGGGGCCGTGCCTCGACTTTTAAGCCTTCGTCTCGCGTGAATATCGTC
>VXBA01002234.1:58391-72557 GCA_013399895.1 Serilophus lunatus
CGTGAATATCGTCGCCTTCTTCCTGGCCAAGCCGGCTTCCCATTCGTCCAGCCTCGGTTTCCGGTGTTTTCCTGATGAAGACCCACACGTCTCAGTCATTAGGCGCCATCTTTGTTTTCATGGCGGCAGCACCTCAGAGCTGCCACAGCGCCAACACGGTGCCAGGGCCAGCCTTCTATCACTGTTCATTAGCAGCCGTAGTGCTGAAATTCCTGGCCATGGCTGGCCCAGGGCTGTGTGCTGCTGCCCGCGCTCCGAGGTGGGGGTAAGGAGCCGTTGCCTCGGAGGGATGCTGGGGCTTCCCCGTAGCCATGCCCCCAGGCTGCTGCTCGCCCTGGGAAGCCACTGTGCCCGTGCGGGAAGGGACGATCCCGGCCGCACACTTCGCAGGGAAGGGCAGGACAGCAAGACGGCCCCGGGGCCATGTGTGCCAAGGGCTGGTTATCAGCCCCCATGCTCCCAGGAGCCCAGGGCCATGAGCTGCCACCCAGCCCGGCCAGGGGTGGCGGGGGAGCAGCCCCAGGAATCGAGGAGCCGTTGCTGCCCGGCCCTGGCCTCGGGGGCACCGGGACTGGCGCAGGCCCCGCTCTGTCCCGGATGGCCTCCCCCCCCCGCTGCTGGGAGCCTGGAGGGCACGGAGCCGCTGTCCGGCCCCGGCCCCGAGGGCACCGGGAGAGCAGCTGGAGGAAGGGTCCCCCTCTCCCCACAGCCCACCACCCAGGTCCTGGACAGGGGCAACCCCCCTGCCCTGCCCAGGACAGGGCTGCCTTCATCTCAGCTTCCCCCCTCCCCCAGCTTTAAGGAAAACAGCTTTGAGGAAAATTGAATTTTAAATCAGGTAGGTGGATTGCTCTCTTACACCCTCCTTCAAAAGCCTTGTTTTTCAAACGGCTACAAGTGGTCATGTCTGACCAAATCAGAGCTTCACCTAGTCCAGGAGCCTGAGTAGTATGGTTTAATACCAAAAACCTAGATAAATAAAATAAACAAGGAGCAATCTTAAGGATTAGCTCCCCAGATAACCTCTCAGTCTGTGAATTAAGTCTTTCCAGACTCAGAGGTATTTTTTAAATAGGTCTTGATGGGATTTTCTTTTCTGAATTTTTTATTACTTTTTGAACTCAGCAATGCCTCTGGCATTGCTAGCACCATGTGGCAGTAAGTTGGACAACTTAATTATGAGTAGCATGCAAAATTAACTTATTTTGTTTGCTTGAAGCCTGCTATCCCATAATTTAATTTCATGTCTGTTAGTTTCTGTGCTGTGAGAAAAAGTAAATAGTTGTTTCCTATTCTGCTTTACAATGGCAGTCATGATACTTCTCTGGATTTTTCAAAGCTATGAGTAAGTACCTGAAGAGCCTGTCCCAGAGCAGAAAAATCTACTGGATGACTTGTCTGAAACAGAAGCATGTGCAAATCATGAGTAAAGGTTTATATTTAAACAGTATTTAACTGTGCCCTTTATTTCTGCCACCATTCCTTACTCCAAGCATAGACTCATAGGACTGCTGAGGGCTAAGTATACTATAAGTAAGTTGTTTTCTCTATCTTGCAATATACTTTTTGGCCAAGTTCTGATAAGTGTATTATCTTTAGATCATCTCCAATAATTGTGACTATATAATCTTTCTATCTTCTGAACAGTATAAAATACATTCATGATAGTGCTTAGCAACCAACTTCAAGATACTAAAACAGTATACGTTTCCTACCCCTTCACTCTTGTCTGCTGCTCCCTACTATTATAATAATGCCATTGATTCATTATTGATATCTTAAAGATAATTAACTTAACTAATTAAGTGACACTTCTAGGAGTTGGCATCAACACATATGAAACAAAATATATTCATTTCAGTTATGACCATCATTATGCTTAGCAGAAATCTATTCTAGATGTCTGAAGGCACGCATAACAGCCTTATTTTATCATGAGTGTTTCTCATTCATAGCATGTTGGAAAACGGTCTACTGTATTTCAACCTAACAGAAAGAAAATACATGAGATAGGAGATTCAGAAACCTCTGCAGTTTCAATTCACATAGTAAATATAGCATACACCATTTATAGGGTTATTTCTGAGATACGTGTATTCTATAAGCTATATTGTGGTGTTAACTGTGCAGAAAGGGATTGCAGTGGTATCAGGTAGCAATGAGAATATGTGGTGATTTGAAATCAGACAAAGCTTTAGCATTTATTTGTTTCCTGTCTTTATTAGTTTAAAATGCTAGACAGACCCTCAATCACCTCAATATTATTTTGTAATTCCACAAAAACTTTATTCGGATATGAAAAACAATAGAATGATTCAAAGTTATGCAATCTCAAACACAACAAATATGAAACACCCATTCATTCTCCAGGAACTGAGCATGGACCTACTTTGAAACCTTGTGAAATCCTTATTTTTTAGCAATTTTTATTGGAGAGAAAGGGGGCTGCAATAATACTGCCTCTATTTTTTTCTGACTGAGAAATTCTGTAAGCATAGAATGCAGATCATAGGAAGTACTTAGAAGGTATAAAATTTCATCCATTTGCTATTATTAGCCATGAAGAGCTTTTATTCTCAAAAATGGAACAAAATGGTAGCCAATTTTATGTGGAAGCAAGTACCAAGAAGCTTTATCTGCATGATAAAAGATGATGTTTTGATACTCCAAAAATAGTCAGCCATTGTAGACTCAACTGTTTAAAATTAGCTATAGTTAGTTTATTAGCACGAAGTTGTAAACAGATAGAAGTCTGCTTGTTCTTTTCAAGTCATTTAGATTTAATTAACATTTAATAAAAACTCAAATAATTTCAACTTTTATAACACACAGCTTAAGTACATTCACAAATTTCAGAATAAACTGTTTGCAAATATGATTATGATTATTATATTGTTTATGAACAATGTAAAAATTCCCTTTTTTAATTGAAACTGATTTGGCAGCAGTTTGAGGACGTATTTCTGTAACATACTTTGATATGATATTTTCAAATGCATGATTAAAGAACATAAGGAAGATCCAAAATACAAGAGCATTATATATTAAAAAGAAATTGATACATAGTTACTCTGTACCTTACGCTTACAGGCAAAATAATTGCGCACATATCCTTCTAAGTAGATTTATTACTGTGCTTAGTCCACTTGGCTATAGAATTGAAACCAGGCACAAGTTTAAGTGTTTGCTGAACCAAAGCCTAGAAAAGGGAGACAAAGAGTTAGAACAAATTTTAATAAAAGGCATAGTCAATCTTTTATAAATCATTTGGCAGGTCCTTCAAATCTGAGCAGCTAACAGAAGACAAACTTTAATAAAAAACCAGATTTTTTAAATTTTGGCTTTAATTCTGCTATCCTCATACAGACTAATCTTTCAAAATAGAAATGGGATATCTCTGTGAATACGAAAAGCCTCTATTTTCTTTCTGCGTTTTCCGCTTCCAAGAACTAAACTGATTTGCGTTAGTAGTATATTGCAGAAATGACTCGCTCAAGGAACATCTGTGCTAAGTACTGAGTGGGCCAACATTTTATAGCAAGTAATATGACACATTTTGCTCTTTTTTGTTTTTTGAATTTTGAACAGATTCTAATTTTTAAGGGTTCTTGTCGACACTCAAGGTGGATACCGTTCTCAGGCTTTGGATCACCTTTGACCTAGCTACCACTGAGGCAGAAGATAACGACTCTACTTCAAGAAACGAGGAAGAAGGGGAATAATGTTCTAATGTATGTTTGCAGCAGCCCTAGCACTAGTGAATAAAGTTCCGCCAGAATATGTTGCCTGACTTTCTTCTCTGAAGAAGCTGCTTGTGAAAGCACAGCTAATGGTGGAGGAGAAAAACTGAAAGGTTTTCTAATCTGTTCCTATACATACACATGGAAACAATCAAACACATTGACTCTTCAGATCTGTCAGGGTTTTGTTGCACTGTCACATTGAAAAAAATACTCTCTGCTTGATTGAAATTCTTGTACTAAAACTTCATTATAAGAATATGCTCAATTTGCTTTCAGCAATATTCAACAGTTTTTGCCAAAAATCTGTTTCTTCCAATAATTCTTAATTAAATAATTCGAATATGTATTCATAGAAGTCCAGTCCCACCAATTGCAAAAAGCACTTTAAAAGGTGGTTTTCCCCATGAAAAATATTGCTGGAACAGTTGGACTAAATATATCTTCCTGCAAGTATGAATGTTTAAAACGCCTTTGTTCATGAATATTTTTCAAGGAAATATTTTCCAGTAGTAATACACAAAAAAAACATGGACTTAGGTGGAAGTCAGTGCAAGATGCAACGAAAGAACCTGTTCTAAATGTTGGACACTGAAGGTGTACAGAAATATTCATTTTCCCAAGTTTTGCTGGCTACACTTTTCCAGATGTCGTTTAGTTTAGAATTAATCTGGATATTTGTTGTGCCTAGCTAGTATCTTCTTATTCCAGTATACTTTTAATGAATGTTCAAGTACATCTCTTGCCTGTTGAGAAAGAGTTTGGAAACTTTTATTGCAACGTATTGTACTAAATGACATGCTAGGGCTAAGATCTAAGAAGGAAATGGGACAAAATTATTTCACAATATCCAGTTTAAAAAAATCTTCCTTTTGATTCAGTTTGATTAGTCAAACAGAGAACTTGAACTTTTTCTGTATTGTCAGGTAAAAACACAGACTACCAAAAGCAAATGAATGTTTGGGGCACTGTAGAGAGTTCTCTGACTATTTTTCATCACACAAGTTGAAATGAGATAAATTAAGCTGTTACCATGACAAAACCCAGGAGGCTTAGAAAGTCTGTGGGAGACAACTAGAAATGCAGAAGATGTATGAACAAATAAGTCTTCTAAATACTGGTACAACACACTGGAGACTGACTATACGACCAGGATTTTAATAATATAAATTTTCTGTTTGGATCCTTCCAGTAATACAGCAGCAATATTTCCCTGTCTAATCATAACTCACATAAAAATCAATTTAGACAAATCCATAGTGCTTTTCTTTCTTCAAGTTCATAAAAAATAATTTATAATATTAACCACTAACTGGTAGTTTATAAGCACAGAAAATGTGAAAGATGTTCAAATGCAGGTTGTATTCAACACAGTAGCTCTTACAAGTTGTCAGTGCTAGTCTTCTTTCTCCCTTTTGCTTTCTTAATGTTTTTAAATTCTAATTTGTACTGAAGCTTTACACTGTTTTGTTTCATGGCACTTAAATATTAATCAATAGGTCACGTCATATCTTCAACTTGTAAACTGGCTTAATAAATGGCATAAGACCTTGCGTAAACTAGTCAACAAGCAGCTACATGCAATTTTAAGGGATTCATTTAAGGGTAACTTAGAGCTACAATGATAAATGGACACACCATATGAAGGGATCTGAAAAGCAAATCCTGGCTTTGGATACTATACATGTTAGTAAATGCTGTGTCTGCTTCATGATCAACACATTATTCATGGATATTACCAACACACAATTCAGTGTTTTCCAATCTAATTGATTCTCTGATTTTGTCAAAGACTAGAGATTTGGGTCATTAATGCTGCAAAGGCACTTCCTCCAGCTGCCTGTAATTCAGTGGAAAACATCAGGATGCTATGAAGACCTCCCAAGGGTGTAGGTCAGGATGAGGCCCAGTGACTGGAATCAGGGTCAGGCAGCCCCAGGATGGTCCCTGGGATGGGGACAGGCTGAAGCTGGATTGGGATATCAGCCTGTGGTTCAGCAGGGCTCTGGTAGGCCCAAGCAGGGCTGCCTCACAGCAGAGCCATCTCCTTAGGCATGAATTGCATCTGGCTATGGCTTCCTCACAGCATATTCAGGAGCTCCTCTGTTTTCTGTGCAATGCAAACCAGTGCTGGCCCTTCTGGGAGAGGAGGGCTGATAGGAATGGGGAACCAGGGTTTGTCATGTGTCTGTATAACTGTGAAAAAATTTTATTCAGAACAAGAGATGGGTACCTGTTAGCCCCTTTTGGGATCTGTTGTAGCAAGTTGAAAAAGTGGGTTAAAACCTGGCAATCTGGCATTCAGCTTCCATGTCTCTCCTCTGGGAAAGGGCTGACTGTTCAGTTGTGTGCCTGAGCACTGGTAAATCTCACCTCTACCTGCATGGCAGGAACAACTATCTTCTCCACTACATAGCTGTACATAGTAATTAAATAAAAAGCTAAAGTTCAGGGATTTAAAAATAGTTTGTGCACATCTGATTGTGCTGCTGTTCACTTACTACTTCATTACACAAACTTCTGCACACCCCAGACAGGTCTATTCTTCTTCTATTTACTTGTCCCTTAAATTTGTTTGGACATAAACCATCAGGATCTTGATGAAATTTCATCCAGCAGCAAAGTCCTTTCAAATACTGTCTTAAGGATTTGGTTTATTATTGATTCACAGAAGAATCGGATAATGAACTTTCTTCTAAAATGGGAACATACAGTTTCCACAAATAATTTTTCCAAGAAAACTGATCAGGTCAACCAGAATGAGAAAATTTGGATTTTTTTTTTTTTTAAACAAATAGAAATACTTTATTTTGTAGTGTGCACTAACTTCAGTCTGTGCTTTGCATTGCAGGACCTCACAGGGGTTATAACTTGAACACATTCCTTCCTCACTTTGTCAAACAAAATAGCTCTGTGAATGGATTACATCTTCCATCACTGCTTTTTTTGAATTCGAAACTACACCATATGATGAAAATTATATGATTATATCTTTAAAATACATAAGAAGGAAAAAAAAATCTTTGCCAGGAAGAGGCATATGTCATCAGAATGATATTATAGTGCCTAGGAGATATCTATTAATCTCTCAGCTGTTCTAATTTTGTTAATATCCAAATAATTTCCTACAATCAAGAAAGATCAAGATTTAACCCTTTTTCTGATTCTTCTGTTTTATGATAATGTAAAAAGTGAAAAAAAATTTCTGCAAAAGAAGATGTAGAAAAAAAACAAATGGGAAAGGATTAGCAACTTCCACAAGGAAGCCATTTCAATATCTAAATACTCTACTTATAGACAAAAAACTATGACATTTTATACAAAACTCAAACTCTTGGAATTTTTTCAGTTGTTTTTGCAGTAACTATTTAGCTTAGGAAACCTGTGAAGTACATTGCTAGAGCTGATCTGGAGCAGCTACAGATTAGAAGGAGGTTAGATAATTTTCACTTTCATAGGTAGAATTACTAAATTGGAAAATGCTTTGAGACATACACATTATGATTTTATGGGGTATATATGTACATATACCTCTTTATATATTGAGATATATATGTGTCAATATTTCTAAACATTAGTGCAGGAAATTATACTAGAAGCAAGCCTATTCTGGGATGAAATTCAAGATGAAGTAGTGTTTCTTGTTTGGAATTTGGCAACTAATTTGTGACTGTGTTGGACAATTTGTAAAAAATCATAAAAGACAGTAAGTCTATTTACATATCCTAAACGGCACTAATACTAAATATTTCAATTTGTCAATTCAGGAAATGCAAACTGATTTCATAACACTGGCAAAATTCATACTTCTTAAGCTATCTGGAAAGTACTTGGCAGTGTGTATGACCCGTGTTTTCAAGGACAGATCTTAAACTACACTTCCAAAAAGCAGAGGCATAAATCAATGACAAAGTGTTCTTGTAATCTGGATACAACTTTGCCTTCTACTCTTTCTCTTCTAATTTTATATGCTTTTCAAGTATCAAATAGAAATGTTGATTTGAGTAAAGTTTTCTAAAGGATAACTTTCAAGGCAATAGGCAGAATAGAATAATAGCACACCTGGCTGACTTTATATTAACATATTGATTCAACTATAAACCATCAGAAATGTTCCTTCAACAAACTTTTATTTAATGCAAATGCAAATATAGTCATATTCTTATCAAACTATTCTTTCATAATCCAAATGCATTGCTAATGAGATAGTAAGGAAACACTGCACGTTTTTTGATTTGTCATTGTTGTTTTACTAATATAGAAAGGGTTATATCATCCCAGAGAGTTCTCATTTTACTTACGAGTACCAGACCTTCTGGCTATATTTATGGGCAGAAGTCGTTGCTCATGAAATTGTCTGAAGATTTGAAATGTTCTAGCTGAAGACGACAAAGGAAAAATTTTTTTTAGGGAACAGACAAACAGACAAAACTCTCATTCAAATTATCCTCTCCTCCCTCCCGCCCTTCCATCTCTTCTAATCTCCTCTTTGTGGTATCATCCAGCATATGGCAAATTTTATCTAGAGTATGACTACAGCCAGGTACACAACTATAGCTGATTCAAGTTCTATTTTCTTTTTGCTTCTGGAAAATCATAAGATAAAAATCCCATACTTTGTTTCTGAGCATCATCATTTTGGGGAATTTCTTCCAGTATCACATCAGAAATTCAACTCAGCAGGTAACATTCTATTAAAATAATACAGTAATCAACCACCTGGCCAAAGTTATAGTTCTAAAAACTGATTTACAGTCTTGCAATTACAAACTATCATATAGCTCTGGGTTTGGGTAAAAATACAGAAGATAGAGATGGATATTTAAATATGGACTACCTTTTCTATTCCCAAACTATGAACATGCATTTACTTCCACTATAATTGCTTATGAAATTTATCTAATTTGTATATTTGCCTGTATTTATATATATATGCCTATATTAAATATATATACCTATATATTTGCCTATATTTATACTTAAAACCATGTCTGAACACCATGTTACACCAGTGTAATACTAGAACATTTCTCTTATAAATCAATTAATCCATAGCTCTACATAAATTGTCTCCAAAATCATTTGTTCTTATATTACTACAGGTTTAAAAAGGAAGTACATATAAGGTCATCATAGGTAGTGAGTTTCTATCATATATACAAATCTCTGATTTCATAAGTCTCTATTTTCCCATTTCTAATAACCAAAATATTACCATATATAGAAAACATTTATTCTGTGAGTTGGGGTTTGTTTTTTTTTTTAGGAGTAGGATTCTCTTTGTTTTGTTTTGTTGGGGCGTTTTTAATAAACAGATTAATAAAAAGATTTCTGGTATAGTTCAAATTTCTAAATGAGACACGCAACCTTCACCTGGGCAAACATTTGGATATTGAACATCTTGTAAAAAAAAAAAAAAAAAAAAGCAGTCAGACCCACCAATCCAACAGTAATAGACTCAAACAAAAGATATATCAGCTCTTGTAAATATCTCTTTATCAGTATAATTTTCAGATATATCATAAAGTATTTAAAAATTGAGTTCATGGTGATTGTAGGAGCATCATAATTTTGACTACTGTGGCTTACGATCTCTAATTATGTCCACTGTGAAATATGAAAATACTGCTCCTGTAATTCCAGAAAAAAATACTATAAACTAGTTATAAGCTATTAGTACTTTCTCTTCTGCTTTTTTTCCTTAATAATTCTTGTTACACAATACAGTAATTTCACTCTCAATCGGTTGGCTGTGTATCAGAACTCAAAGCAAGTATAAAAGTCAGAAAACATTAAATGATCTTGTTTTAGGGATGTGCAAAAAGACTCCTATCAGAGAGGTCCCATTTGTCATGCCAGCCTCATCTCCAATAAAAATAGTGAAGAATTATCAATTGCAGCTTCACTTTAATTCCATTTGAATGTCTGAAGTTTTATATTAGAGCAAGTTCACTGTTGTCTTAAACTGACTACAGAATTATCTAAATATAAGCAATAAACATAGCCCAGGGAATTCTCTTTCATTTTCCTCATGAATGTGTATGTGAGCTGAAGTTCATTGAGGCCAGGTCCTCGTTTCTGACAGCAGTCAGAATACAAGATTCATCATAGGAAGGTATAAAAATCCTGTGGCAGTGGTACGTGATAATGTGGATATATGGATTATCATGGATGCATAGGACTGAGTTGAAATGACTTTCTGTGCCCACAGGCTTTTGTTTTCAGAGAAGAAATAACAGTGCATGATTCAGATATATTGTTGTGATTAAGATTTAATGCAACAGGCAATTAATTAGGAGACATTTTGTCTACTTCTTTATTTTTTAAAGCTTTATAAATTCTATAATATTAAATTTTAATTTATAACACTCTAATAATTATTATGTGTATCCCATTAGTCATCAGGAATGGGCATATTACAATCTAAAGCACAATATGAGACACATCTTGCTCTCTATTGGTAAAGATAGGGCATCCTGTGAGATCTGCGGAGGAACTAACATGTTTGGAGGGGGATTTGGCTTTGCACAGAGAAATACAAAAGAGTTTTTTGCAGGCATAATGAGAATTATTCTGTTTTGCTCAAAGGGGACACATCAAGTTTGTGTTCATTTAAAATACAAAAAATGTAGTCCATGAGATCATTGCAAACATATTATGACTGTTGATAGCATTCCAGTTTGATGAAGGCATTTTTTATTATTAGTGACATTTTAATTCTTTAGAAAAGGCACTGAAAGTATCAAAGTAGAAAAACAAAACCAGGAACTTAAAATTTTTCTGTGAATTTGACTGGAAATGTTTTTCTTTATCAAAGCTAAATACCAGATTAATTTTTAAGCAAAGATAAGATCTGCATTATCTGTAAAAATATTTTATATATACAAATGAATACATGCAATATCTTTGTGAAATGCGAAAATACTGCAGTCTTTACGGACTGGTGGGCTCACTGAATTATGAAACGGTAACAATTTACACAGAATTGTGGAGGTAAATCAATCTGAGAGAATGGTGAAGCATCTGAATTTAATTCTCATGCTTCAACAAAATGCACTGCCTTTTCACAGAATCACAGAATCACAGCCTTTTCCCTCTCATTATTTCTTTCCTCAAGTGACAAGTGCAGGGGAGTATACATTTCCCATACAGAACAGTTAACAATACAATTGGACCTGGAAAACTTCATGAATACCAGCTTGTTCATACCTGAATTGATGTATTCATTCTTGGAATGCTGAGGTGCTACTGCTCTTTCCAGCTCTTTGTTGATTCTTGTAAACAAATGGAGCTCTGAAATTCTTGCCAGTTTCCACAATTGCCTCAGCATGTGCCACCTTTTGATTTTCTCTATTATTTTAGCCTAAATGTCACTAGGTATAGTTTAATTTTATAATAAAACTATACATCATGTTCAGAGATCAATTCAGTCATGAATGAAAAGATATACCAGTACAAATTTGCTTGGGTTAGGTGATCAGCTTTTGTTTGTCTCTATAGCCTCAACTATCCATAGTGCTCACTCACAAGAAGTCAAGTGCCCACCCAACTTCCATTCTAGTTGTTCATTATATGGAAAACCATAGTGTTTCACTGTCAAACAAAAAACAATGTCACAAAATTGAAGAGTTGTGAAAAATTTGTGTTGGAAGCATTGCCTAGTAAAGCACTAGTTTCCCCGATTTAAACATCAAATGCTACAACCACATTTAGTCTGATTCAAAATTTCTGTATAAATACTTTACAGTATTAGAAGTGACATAATACTGGGTCTGATTTGGTGTTAATATGTATCAAAAAAGAGAGGCTATTAAGAAATGTGCTATGAGCCTAGATCTATTTCTAGAAAACAAACCATTCAAATAAAAAAGGCAGATATGTTAGCAACAAGAGGAGGCCTGTATGTTGCTAACAGTGAGAGCTTCAAAGCATTAAAAAGAAATAATCACCACTTTGTTGCTCTTTTTTTTTTTTTCTTTCTGAGCCTACATGACAGACACCCACATCTCTAAGGAGCTTCTCTATCTACGATAAAGACAGATTTTTAAATGCTTTTCAAAATCATATGATGAACCTTTCCTCTAAATCCTAAAATTGCATCAGAAAAAGAGATGAAATTAAGCAGGCTGTAAGGTATTCAAGAATCCACACAGCTATTCAGTTTAAAAGCAGTGAAAGAAAACACTAACAGTATTGAGACATTCCATATCAAAAGGAACTGACACCTTCTCTCATTTTGATCTCTACAAATAAGAAATTGGAATCAGTGAATTTCTATTGACGTAAAAATTACGAAGTGTAAAAGCAAGAAGAAACATCACTGAAGAGTTCTATTACTGCTTTCTGCAGCAGCATAGTCTGCCTTCGTTTGGCAACAATATGTATTAAATAACTTGGGCCTTTTTCATTCAAACACAAAAATGCACATTCCATTGAGCATCCATACCCGAGGCCCTAGCAACCTGAAGGCCTAAACTCAGATGGTAAGAGTATTTTTTAATTACAGAAGACCTGTGTGCAAACTCCATAAATGACCACACATTCTCTGCATCATATGTATGCCCAGACTATCCTGCTAAGGCATATGCCTGGAAAGAGTGTCTTTAAAATGTCAAAACTTTTGAATTACTGAGCCACGTTGACTCTCCCATTCTACCTTGTTGTATTGCTCTGCACTGGAAAACAACTGCTTAGCCATGGGGTCATTCAGCACCATTCGACCATGAATGTCCTGTAAAAAGAAGAAATCAATCAGATATCATCAGAACACTACTCAGGCACTGAATGAAAATGGTCCATGCAAATATTTTATAGTTGCTTCTAAAAAGTAAGGCTACTGTATCTAAACTAAAGTTATTCATAGAAGCATTGTGGTTTCAGACAATTTTTCCAGGTCATAAGCTGTTGGCAACCACACTGTGATATTGTTGCTACATCCCTTTTCAGCACTTTTAAATTTTTTTTTTCCTTAGAAATATATTCTCACTCTGTCGAGAGTAAAATCAGTCAAAAAAAAGAGAAATATTTAAAAATCAAGGTCAAGGTTTAGATTCAAGTATGTCCTTTATGGAAATCTCTGGTGCATTGTTGCTTTCTGACAGACTGTGAGAAGTTAAAAATGAAATTTAAAAAAGATTATTGAATGAAAAAAATACTAGACTTTGACCAATGTCCTTAGAAGCTATTCATATTTTTTACCTTGTTCTATTTTGAAAACTTAGACATTCAAATCCTTAATCATTGGTGCCTGATGACTTTGTACATGGGGCATCCATATGGTGTTATCAAGTATGTCCCAAGAAATGGCCTCAAGGGTCACTAAGGGAAGTTTAAACTGGATATCAGGAACAATTTCTTCACAGACAGGATTACCAAGTATTGGAACAGGCCATACATGGAAGTGGTTGAGTCACCATTCCTGGAGGTATTGAAAAAGGTACATGGTTTAGCGTGAACCTGGCAGTGCTGGATTAACTGTTGGACTCGATGGTCTTAAAGGTTTGTTTTTTTTTTACCTAAACTATTCTATGACTATATGAAGTTGAACGGTTTCTGCTATGTGAATAAATCACAGTAATTCCAATGTTTCTTCTGAAAAGATGAAATTTCATACTTTTACATATTATGGCATTTAATATTAACATTCACAAAAGACTTCTCCACGGACACCCCCTTGTCATAGGAGAGAAGCTTGGGTGCCCTTATGAGTTTGTGAGCTATTCTGGCGTTGGCATATGCCTCCAGTAGGGTCTCGCATGCCAGACCGGTCTCGACTGAAGGGTCAGACTAAGTGTGTCTATGGGTAGGATGGGCTCGCTAGCCTCCTGGCAACCATTCTAGGAGAAGGACAACTCCAACCCCAAAACCCAAGCAGATGGATCTCGTTTAGCCCTGTAAGACCATCCATCTCAGAGGAGGATACTCTAACTAAACCTACATCCTGAGGTCTTCACTGTCACTGTTCAAGCTTGCTAGGCCCTGGCAGATGAATTTTAGGAATAAAGGGTGGAGCCAGATCCGTGCATGCTGAGCCTCATCTAAAAAACCCATTCTGCAGGCTAGAAAAGTACACCCACATTTGTAACGTCCTCTAGTGGCAGATGAGGGACAAAACAGCAGGTGATAAGGTGCACTGGAAGCCACAGACCCAACTGCATGCAGGCGGTTCAGGACATAGGTCGCTCAGGACTGACCCTGGAGAAGACAGACTTTTTCAGCAACATCCTGAATGACTAAGCAGCCTTTTTCAAGGAGAGCATTGCTTGCTCAGCACAGAGAAGGGCCTAGAAAAGGTGGCCCAACCAAAGCTCATCTCCACCCCCCACCTGGTTGGCTAACTGCAGCCAACAGGCATCTTCTGATGCAGTCAAACAAACAAAAAGACACAAACGCATACACCTCCCTCCAGAGGTGTGTCCAGATTGAC
>VXBA01002235.1:0-28412 GCA_013399895.1 Serilophus lunatus
TTCATCTGCTGTATGGCCTTAAGGGTTTCTCTCATACTAGAGGCTATATCCAATTCGTTTTTCACCATCTATGGGATGGTCTTCAAGTCCAGCTTAAAGGTTTACCTGGAAGCTGTGGCTGACTGTAGCTGTTTGAAGATTGTTAACTTGCAGCCTCCTCCTTGGAATGCTGCCCCTCTTAGGTTTGGGCTTAGAGTGGTGGTTAAGTTTGCATTGCACAAGGTGGTGGTCTGTTTGACATTCTGCACTAACCATCACTTGGGTATTATGGACTTTGCGAACACGTCTCTGGTGCACTAAGACATAGTCAATGAGGTGCCAGTGCTTGGATCAAGGATGCATCCAGGTTGTCTTCAAGCTGTCTTTCTGCTGAAAGATAGTGTTGGCAAGGGTGAGCTGCTGCTCTGCACAAAACTTTAGCAAGAGGTGTCCATTGTCATTACAGTTCCCAACACCCTGCTTGCCAAGTGTTACTTTCTAGGCTTCTGAATTCTTTCCTACTCTGGCATTGAAGTCATCAAGGATTATGACCTTGTCATCTGAGGCAGCACAGGTCAGTGTAGAGTTTGTCCTTTTCTGTAGGGTCAGCTTGGAGCGTTGAGGCTTACACACTGAAGAGAACAACATGTTGCTTGCTGCATAGTGGGAGACGTTGGGAGACAATGTGGTCAGAATGGCCTATTGGCAAGTTTTCAAGTTTGGAGGTAGTGGAGTTTCTAATCATGAAACCAGCTCCTGAAAACTGACTTTTAGTTTTGGGTTTGCCTGACCAATGGAGTGTGCCGCTGGCACTGTGTTCTTTGAGGCTGCCTTCCTCATGGAGACAAACTTGACTGAGAGCAGCAATGTTGATGTTAAATCGTGATAGTTCATGGGCAAATAGAGCAGAATGATGGTCAGGATGTCCACTATCCACAGTATCAAGCATGATTCTAATGTTCCAACATGCAATTGTCAATCTGAACACACCTTTGGAGGGAGGTGTATGCTTTTGTCTCTTTTTATTTGTTCGACTGCATCAGAAGATTCCCACTGGCCATGGTTCGTCAACCATGGAGAGGGTGGAGATCAGCTTTGGTTAGGCCACCTTTTCTAGGCCCCTCTCCATGTCAAGCAAGCAGTGCTTTTCTTGAAAAAGGCTGCTTGGTCATTCAAGGTGTTGCCGAACAAGACTGTAATCTCTGGGGTCAGTCTTTGACAACGAATGTCCTTGTGGTGGTGTGAACTACTACATCACTTGGGGTGTGCAAGAGTGACAAAAGACTGAACAGAATTCAACAGCAAGTGACAGATTTATTGTCTAGGGCTCAACTAAAATCTTTATGGGATCCCAAGACAAAACACACACTATAACACTTCACAATGTCACACCAAAAAGCAAAAAAATCAAACTGCTCTTCAAAGCTAGCTGGTTAGCCGAGAAGCAGAGGAAGGAAAAGGGAATCCGCCACATTGATGGTACACTCTTGGCCTTCGGACCCTCCTGCAAGACAAAGAAGGTGAAAACACCTTCCTCCAGGGACACCCACAGGGGAACTATCATTTGCGGTTTGACTGGGTTGGCTCTGGTGGGCACTGTGCTGCTGCCTTTGCCAATGGAGGTGAGTGGAAGCAGGCCACGTGGTCTGGGAACTGGGAGGAGAGGGACCGTGCCATTCTCAGCTCGAGAGAAAGCCGAAGAGAGACAGGACTTCCATGCTTGCAGCTTTTATGTCCTGGAAGTCTTGTGCAAACTCGGTGACTTCTTTCCGGCCAAGCTGTTTTCTGATTGGCTGGTAGCATTGGGCTCCTCTTCTCCTTCAGGATCTTCACTCCAGCCAAAATGGTGGACAGGACGTGGGCGGCAGGGGCTGCCTGTGGGGGCAGTTGCTGCCACACACTTTCCGGCAGCAAGGGGTGGGGGGCTGCACAGCCATGGCCACTCCTGGTGGGGCTCTTGCCAGCTGCCTGATAGAAGAAGCCATCGCCCTGCACCACTCCCCAATGCTGTTGCACATGGGACCTGGGCCCTGTGCCCAAGGAACCGCCAAGCCCAGCCCAACTTGCTGTGGTGCAGGGCAAGCGCCAGCATCACGGGTGCAGCCACTGAGCCCCGCCACTGCTCACTGCTGATGCTGGCACCACCGAGAAAAAAATGAAGAAACGGCGAGAGTGGCCTCACGCTCCCAGCTCCCCAGCTAGTGGGGAGGCACCACGCTGTTCCGCACAGCCCATTACCCTTCTGCTCTGCCCACCACCGTGAGCTGGGAGCTGCCACTGCTGCCAGCACCACTGGAAAAAGTGGAGAAACAGCGGGAGCGGCTCTGCATGCTTGGCTCCATGCCCACCGCGCCGTATGGCCACTCAACTGCAGGCACAGCAGGAGTGCAGATACCGTCCCTGTCTCTCTGCTTCCACCCCACTGCGTGAACTGGACAGTGGCAGAGCAGGGAGAACCCTCAGGGGAGAGCCCCACCGCTCTGGGAGTAGTGGCTTTGTTCCCACGGGACTTCCATGCCATCCCCCAGCATGAAACCGGGCGATGAGGGAATGGGGGAGAGCCTCGCTGTTTCGCGGACAATGCAATTTTGGTCTTTTCTTCAGGTTTCTAAAAAAACCGGTTTTACGAACAGGCAAACAATCTAAACAATCCANTGCTTTCAGTGCACCTCATCCGCTGCTGTTTCGTCTCTTGTCTGTCACTACAGGACTTTACAAATGTGGGTGTACCCTTCTATCTTGCACAATGGACTTTTTAGGTGAGGCTCAGCATGTGCAGAACTGGCCCCACTCTTTACTCCTAAGATTCATCTGCCAGAGCCTAGCAAGGTTGGATGACCTCAAGCGAAGACCTCAGGATGTAGGTTTAGTTAGAGTAACCTTCTCTGAGATGGATGGCCTTACAGAGCTAAATGAGCTCCATTTATCCAGATTTGGGGTTAGAGTTGTCCTTCTCCTAGGATGGTTGCCAGGAGGCTAGTGAGCCCATCCTATCCATGGACACACCTAGTCTGGCCCCTCAGTTGAGATGTCTCTGCTGTGGGAGACCCTACCAGAGGCATATGCCAATGCCAGCATAGCTCGCAAATTCATAACAGCATGCAAGCTTCTCCCCTGTCCCGTGACAAGGGGGTATCTGTGGAGAAGAGAATAAGACACTAGTAAGCAGATATAAGGATACTGTGAGTTACCAATAGCATGGGCTTTGTGCTGTTTAGGAAATATTGATAGGCTTTCCTTCCTTTTATTTTTTCTCATGAAGGGGAAAAATACATATAGAAAACAAAACAAAAAAAAAAAAAGATGGACTTTTCAAATAGGAAAAAATACTTCAAACGAACACCCTGTAAAAGTAACAGTGTCAAGAATATGACTTTGGAACTTCAAGTCCAAATTTAGTTTACTGAGCTACAGCTCATAAAATGCCATTACTGTGTACACTACCATATGTTGTTCAAATATCTTCACATATAGAATTCTATTGTTGCATGACTTTCTGAATATTTTCCCTAAATGCAATTTTTTCCTTAGCACACAAAATATAGATGCTGTGATTTAGCATGCACAAGGAGGTCTCAGTAGGTCACTGGAATTTAAAGAGAATTGAATAGGCTTACTGTTAACACCAAATTGATTTTGAAATTGTGATAAGACAATCTAGAGCCTAACGTTCTGCATAATTTGGAATCTCTATTTTCATCTGGCCTATTATCTTTAAGCTTGTAGAGGATGTTGAGACCATCTGAAGTTGGCCATTTCAAAGACGTGCACATAACATTCAGTTATTATGATTGTCAATTTGAAATCCATTTCTAGCTGAGGTCTAGAACACAGATTCAGGTTCAGTTAAACATAAACTTCTATGTTTTCAGTCTGACACCTTCAGAAACTGAGCACGTGTGCTTTGTATTTTACGTAGCCAAAAGTAAAAATATAAACAAACCAAAAGAAATTACTTAGCAAAGAAACATTTTGTATCAAAAATATTCTTCTTGTTTGTCATGGTGCTGTAAATAAACTTGAAGCAGTTGTTAAGTTCTAGAGATTGCTTCCAACATTATTTTGGAAGAACTGTTTCTTTAAGAATGAATGCCTTCCTTTGCTGGAGCCAGGGAACAGGGTGGGGGGAAGAGGAAAACAGTACAGTAGTGGAAACAGAGCATGCCCTCCACCTTCGCATCATATTTTTGGTCAGAGGGTCACACAGACATGGCGGATGCTGCTCTGCCTTCTGGGGGGTTGTGCGAGGTCGTAACTGTTACCAAAACAGGCAAACTGTAACTATTCCCAGGTAGGTTTGTGGGAGGATTGGAGCAGCTCCAAGACTTGTGCAATGGCTAACTGGTATTTTATTAGCTGTTGTGCAACTGAGTGGAGTCAAGTCAGAATTAGCAGCTAAGACACGAGAAGCCACTGCAGGAGTGGACACAGCAGCTGAGAGAGAAAATAAAAATGAAACTAACTCTGACCACTGCTCCACTTTGCAGTCCCTGCCACCCTCTGGCCTCCTGGGAGCCGAGCTGGAAGGGACCTGAGCCTCACTGGGTGACTTGCACTGAGAAGCTTAGCAGTATAATCGGCTTCCATGGACAAACGGTTTTGCTTTTGTGCCTGGAATTTTGGGAGTGGGAGGGGAGCAGGGAGAAACTAGAGGTGATCTCTGTCTGTTGGTGGTTTGAACTGTTCCATTTGTATTGCTGTTATTGTTGCTATATTGTTAGCAAACTCTTATTTTTCACTTGTCTGTCCTCACATTTTGTCTCTGTATTGGTGAAAAGGGAAGAGGTTTTAATAAAAAGGGAAAGAGCTCATTTATTGGAGTCTCCAGCTCAACATTTGTGTTAAAGAAAGACATATGGATTTTTCTTCAAAGCATCTTCTGACTATATGTAGGTCCAATAGTCTTGCAATCCTAAAATGATATATATCCACTTAAAATATATGTTTTGTGAAAGGGACATACTGCTTATGAAGTGACTTTTGGAAATACTTGGAAAAACATATATTTTGGTATTGTTTTTTTATAAGAAACATGATTATGCTTCTGCCTGAAACACCTGATAGAATGACAATAGGCTCAAAATATATTACCAGAATCACTCCTTCATTAGTTATTTATTCAAACCTCTGAGGAATATCTAGATCTCCAATACTATTCTTTCAGCCATTACAAATTAACTACGATCGTCATTCTTAAGATGAAGAAATTTAGCCCAATGTTTTCAAAATATATAGTAATTTTCACAAAAAATTTAGAAAACCACAGATGAATTCTCACAGTTAAAATCTTATTACTGATCAAATTTATTTGAGTATACAGAAGGTTACTGTCAAGAAAGATATTGCTTATTTTTCTGAAGATTTTTCCTGCACAGTATATTATTATATTAAGACTCAGTAACCAGTGCTACAATAACTTAGCAGCCTATAAAAAATTTAGTTTGCCGAATTTGTATGTCATACATATATAATATCTGGGTACTTAACTCCACATTGTCACCATGAACACAAATATGCCTTCAGAGAGATAGTTAACAGCATATTTCAAATTGTCCCAACAAAAACATGGGGTTTATCCTGCAAATTCTTTTGCGGATTATTTTACACACAGAATTAACAAGGTTGGAAAAGACCACAGAGATTATGAAGTCCAACATTTTACCTAACTTAACAACCTATACAACACCAATCCATCATCTAAACCATCTACACCATCTAAACCATCTAAATCATGTCACTAAGTTCATCATCCAACCTATCTTTAAACACATCCAGGAACAGTGACTCCACCACCTCCCTGGGAAGCCCATTCCAATGGGTAATCACTCTCTGTGAAAAAGTCTCTCCTAACATCCAACTTAAACCTCCCCTGATGCAGCCTAAGACTGTGTCCTCTAGTTCTGTCACTGAGAGCCTGAGAGAAGAGACCGACCCCCACCTGACTACAACCTCCTTTCAGGTAGTTATAGACGGTGATAAGGTCACCCTTGAGCCTCCTCTTCTCCAGGCTGAACAATCCCAGCTCCCTCAGCCGCTCCTCACAGGGCTTGTGCTCCAGTCCCTTCACCATCCTCATTGCCTTTCTCTGAACACATTCCAGCAGCTCAGCATCTTTCTGAAACTGAGAGGACCAGAACTGGACACAGTACTCATGCTGCAGCCTAACCAGTGCCAAGTACAAGGGAAGGATAACTTCCCTGGTCCTACTGGCAACACTATTCTTGATACAGGCCAGGATGCCATTGGCCTTCTTGGCTGTCTGGGCACACTGCTGGCTCATACTGAGTTTCCTACCAACCAACACTCTCAAGTCCCTCTCTGCCTGGCCATTCTCCAGCCACACCGTCCCCAGCCTATAATTCTGCATGGGGTTATTGCAGTCAAAATGCAAAACCTGGCACTTAGATTTATTAAACCTCATGCTATTGGACTCAGCCCATTGATCAAGGTCTCTCTGCAAAGCCCTCCTACCCTCTAACAGATTGACACTCATGCTAAGCTTGGTGTCATCTGCAAACTTACTAATAATGGATTCCATCCCCTCATCCAGGTCATCAACAAAGATATTGAGCAAAACCAGCCCCAAAACTGAACCCTGGGGAACCCCGCTGGTGACAGGCCTCCAGCTGGACATGACACTGCTCACCACTACTCTCTGAGATTGACCATCCAGCCAATTCTTAACCCTGGACAGAGTAAGCCTGTCTAAGCCACAATCCACCAGTTTCACCAGGAGTTTACTATGGGAGACATTGTC
This sequence comes from Serilophus lunatus, assembly GCA_013399895.1. Taxonomy (NCBI): domain Eukaryota; kingdom Metazoa; phylum Chordata; class Aves; order Passeriformes; family Eurylaimidae; genus Serilophus; species Serilophus lunatus. The sequence continues at coordinate 6,737 of VXBA01002235.1, forward strand.
AAAGGCTTTGCTAAAATCCAGGTACACCACATCCACAGGTTTCCCTTCATCGATCAGACAAGTTACCTGATTGTAAAAGGAGACTAAATTGGTTAAGCAGGATCTTCCCCTCTTGAATCTATGCTGACTAGTCTGATCTCCTTATTATCCTGTAGATGCAGCATAATTTCCCTTGAGATGATTCGCTCCATCATTTGCCCTGGTACTGAGATCAGGCTGACTGGTCTATAATTCTCTTGCCCTTCTTATAGATAGGTGCCACATTAGCCGACTTCCAATCATCTGGAACCTCTCCAATAAGCCATGACTGTTGAAAGATGATCGAAAGAGGCTTAGCAAGCACATCTGCCAGCTCTCTCAGCACCCTAGGATGAATCACATCAGGTCCCATAGTCTTATGAGGATCTAGGTGGAACAGCAGGTCTCTAACATCTTCCACCTGGATCATAGGGGTGCAACACTGTTCCCTATATGTATCAACTAGTTTAAGCAACCACTTGTCCTGTAGACCATCAGTGTTACTATTAAAAATAGAGGCATAAAAGGTATTGAGTGCCTCTGCCTTTTCCTCATCTTCAATAACTATATTCCCTTCCTTTTTTAATAAAGAATGGAGAGTGTCCTTATCCTTCCTTTTACCATTAATGTATTTATAGAAACACTTCTTGGTATCCCCATTTTTGTTTTTCTGATAAAATTGTTAATTCAATAACTAATAACTAATATAATAGTTCATACACTAACTAAAACAATAATACAAGAATACATAATAACTTACACAATAACAATACAGCAATACAAAAATATAGCAAGAACACTGAACACTAACTTTAATTTCTAAATTATTAATATTAGAACAATTACAGCATCCTAAAACAGTTGAAATGCTGGATGGTTTATATACATATATAAAGTGGTCAGCTCCTGTCCACTGAGGATGTCTGCTTTTCAGGTCTTTCTAATATAGGGCGTGCACTTTGAGTTGGTACCCATTTTGTCCCAGCATCTGTTAAAATACACGCATAGCCTCTTCCTTATGTAAGCAAATTGTATGGACCTTCTGACCGGGTTGATTATAATGATTTAACAAAGACTTTGGCCTTTTTTGGTGTTGCTCTGAGATCTCTGGACTGTAAGGATGCAGAATGAGAAAAAATAGCAGGCAAGTCTGCTTCAGAGATCAAAAGAAAATTGTTTGTTAAGCTTACTTTGAGGAATTTCTCCCTGCATTTCCCCTTTTGGTTTCTCTAACATCTCTTTTAGTGTTCGCTCGACAATGGCTTGCCCCTATGGAGAGTGTAGTATCCCTGTGATGTGTGTGATACCCCAACGATTAGAAAATTGCTATGTTTTTAAGGCTGTATATCCAGAGGTATTATCTGTTTTTATAGTCTGTGGTATACATAATATTGCAAATGCAGAAAGCCAGTGCCTGATGACATCACAACTTTCCTCACCAGAATGAGCTGTAGCCCGCATGGCACGTGAATAGGTGTCTATGGATACATGGATGTATTTTAAATTTCCAAAAGCAGCTATGTGTGTGATGTCTGTTTGACATATCTGTAAGGCTTGTAGACCCCTGAGACTGACATCACCTGAAAGGATAGCTGCAAATTGTTGGCAATCTGGGGAGGAGCAGATGATGTTTTTGGCATCTGCTCAGGAGAGATCAAATTGTTTTTTTAATGCCTTTGCATTTTGACAAAAGAAGTCGTGTGACAAACGAGCTTGCTGTAAGGTGTTAGGAACAGGTGTTACATGCACTGCCATGGTAAACTGATCAGCATGGGCATTACTATCACTTAAAAATCCAGGGAGATTCATATGATTTCTTATATGCAACACATAGTATGAGTGCTTGTGGTAGGTGAGTAAAACTATAGATGTTTAAAAAGTAAAAATAGCTGTTTGTTGTTAATATATTTAAGCCACAACTTCTCTAATCTTTGTACCACATTTGCAACACAAAGGGAATCTGTAACCAAGGCACATCCTGCCATAATATAAAACCTGCACGACTGCAAAGAGCTCGATCATTTGAGTTGACCCTGTGGTATGGAAAATATGGTCCATCCATTTTTTGCCATCATACCATGTCACCACTGCCTTTCCTGTTTTCCCTCTGTAAATACCATAGTTCCTGATGTAGGGGTTATTCTGCAGAGAGGAAAAGAAACAATTACCATATCCTTGCGCAGCTGTAAGAGTTTATGAAAGGGACAGTGGATTTTGCCATCTCCTTCAAAGCCTTCCAGGGCTACCTGCAGTGGAAAGCTGTTAGCCATACACCACTCAGTCTTGAAAGGTATGGTAAAAAAGCAATCCTTTAAATCAATTATGACTATGTCCCAACTCTGGGGAATCACTATAGGAGAGAGCATCTCGTGTTGGAGGGGTCCCATATTTTCCTTTATCTCATTGACTCTATGCAAATCATGTAACATACACCAGGCACCTCTCTTCCTTTTGATCACAAAAACTGGAGTGTTACACGGGCTATTATAGGAATGACATGTCCCTGTCTCAACTGCTCTTCAACTAGTTTTTCTAATGCATGGCTCTTCTCTTCATTCAGGGGCCATTGGTCAATCCAGAATAGGGGTATGTATTAGCCATTTGAGCTTTGGTGTTGTACAGGGGATTTGCCGTGCCTCAACGGCCCCTATTAAAAAGGCAATTGTGACCTTATTGCAGTTCCTCAAGCTGATAAAACATCTCATCTCTATAAGTTAAGAGGAGCAGTTGAGACAAAGGGACGTATTCTTGCCCTCTGGTCTGATCACTTGAATAAGATGCTGACTTTGTTTCCTGATGCAGTCCCTCCAGTGCCTGATAGAGTACCTTGTGGTTCTACTTTTGGCCATTGAGAGGGCCACTGCTGTGCTGATAACATAGTAACGTCCGCCCCTGTGTCAACCATGCCCTGTAACTTCACTGATTTTTGTTTCCTCTCCTTTAAATATAGTTGACAGGTTAATAAAGGGCAGGAAACAGTAAGGTTTAGGGTCCAATAAATTTCAGGTGGTCTCATGGACCCAAAGCCTTGATCCCCCCTTTCTGTAGCATCTAATGCTAGGCCAACTTTAACTTTGAATGGTATTAACAGGGCAATGTAACTGCGCTGCGGGATATAAACAGGTGGGGACGGAGTATAAACTGGAGCTTGGATTTGGCCTTTAAAGTCAGCATCTATTACCTCAGGCCATATAAAAATTCCCTGTAACGTGGTGGATAATTGCCTCACTAACCAGGCACTTAGCCCATTATCAATTGGCCTGAAAGCCTGGAGTGGCACTTTATGCACCGATTGACTAGATATTATGACTGGGGAGGCTGTGGCAATATCCAGTCCAGCGCTCCCACCTGTTGCAGGCTTGATGGTACAGATGATGTCATGGCAGGGTCATGCCTCTGCACAGTGTTGTGCTATGAGTTTCCCTGCTTTTGGGGTGGTAGAGGCCTTCCATTAGTATCAAACTTAGAATGGCACTGGCTGGCATGGTGTCTTCCTTTTCTACATCTATGACAAAAATCATGGACTGGTGACACAGCTACATGTGGTGGTCTTACCCCTCTGTTGTTCTTGAGGACAGTTTTTCCTAATGTGGCCATCTTGTCCACAGCTAAAACACCTTTCCCTTATACGTAGAACTGCAGCAACTCCAGAGGCAACAGCAGATGAGACAGTTGCAGCTATGATTTGCATGCTGTGTTAGACAGAATTAATTTTTTCACATGCCTCTACCATCTCTACCAGTGCTGGATTTTTTAAAGGCAGGATTATCTTCCTACAGTCTAAATTACAATTCTCAAGAGCCAGTATGTGCATAAGGGATTCTCTTGCTTCAGGGTTCTCCACCTGTTTCTCCAGTGCATCTTTAAGTTGGTTCAGAAATTGAATGAATGTTTCCAGGGATCCTTGCTTAATGGAGGTGAATGATTGGGTTGGCTTTTTTAAATCTGGGACCATGTTAAGAGCTGGTAGTGCTAGGTCTTTACTCTGTCTGCAGACTTCTCTATGCCAAATAGCTTGTATGGTGGGATATGACTATTGTGCAGATCCTAAAAGCTGCTCTACGGGGACTGCACATAGTGGGTCATCTAGTGGCTGCTGTAGGTTATTAGCAGCGGCTGTTTGGCAGTGTTGATGCCACTTGGCATCAAAAACGGACAATTGCATAGGGGATAAGATGGTTCCGGCTACACAGGTTATATCAAATGGGCACAAATCCTCTGCAAAGATGGATTTAAGCAGGGACTGCGTAGATGGTGTGAAAAGCCCGTTCTCTGTAGCTGTTTTTCTAAGGGTCCTTAGGAATGGCCAAGCTACAGGGTCATGTTATGGGTGGTCCTGCAGGCTGTGTAGCACTGGAAATGCCCCCAGGTCTACTTCCACTGCTACCTCTTCTCAGACCTTTGCCCATGTATTTAGTGGGTTATGGGTTGGGATGGGAGGTTACAGCGCCTAGGACGGGAGGAGGGGTTGAGGATTATACATCGCCTCTGTGGCTGGTGGACTAGCTATGCTGTACACTTGTGGGTTGAAGGGGGGCGCTGACAGCTTTACCAGGATGGGTGAATAATTCCTGATCTTAAATGGGAATCTATTTCGTCCACTGAGACAGCTACGACGCTGTGGTGGGCCCACCCAAAGGAATCTAAATGCAGCGGCGAGTGGGTTTCTGCTGGCTGCAGCCAGCCAGCTATGCGCTCAGTTCCGCCCAGCCCCTCAGTCACCAGTCCGCTCCCTAAGGGAACTTTGCATGGTGGGCCTGGGCCTGGAACTGGATGGCACCCAGGCTGAACCAGGGCTGGAACGGGACTGGATCGGAGTGCTGAGTCTGGTTGTGGCCTCCTCCTGCTTTAATTTGAGCTTCTGTAACATGTCTCTGACCATCTTCCACGTGGTTAATAGCCTCAAAGCTGTCTGATTGCCCCGTGTTGCCACATCAAATAAGGTATAGCCACCCACATCCCACGTGTTCAATTGTATTGAATTAATAGTTTTGTATGGTGTCTCATTCTGGCATAACCATAAGAGCAGCGCGCAAATTTTCTGTATGTTATGATTTATGTCTGCTGATTTAAGCATTCATGTGAGGATATCTAGAATTAGATCCTCCTCTTTTGTGATAAATTGTCCCATTTTTTCGACACTCTTGGCTGAAGTGCTTACCTCTTCTAGAGGTGAAAAAAACTTTTCCGGAATTCTTTAGTAGCTTTCTGTGCCTCTTCACTTTTTACCTAAGCTGACCTCTGTCACCTGACCCCTTCCTGACTCCTTCCTTGGTCCCAAGGTTCCCACTCATGTCTGTTAGTCACCAGTTGATGTCAGACAACTGTCACATTCCCCACTGCCAGCAGTGAAAAATATTTATTAACAGAAAAATGCAGTTTTTATAATATCTTAATGTGTCAGTTGGTAACAATCAGTCTTTTCTTATTGGCTGCTTGTCCTATTACATAAGTTTCTCAGGACCATCTTGTATGGGTTTCTTATTTAAGTTCCTTGAGGTCCTCTTTTCTGCAATCTGATTGGCTGCCTGTGCTCTCATGCTCTTCTATTCAGTTGGGTCTCCAATACATAAGTGTATTCAACAGCTGTAATTCTACTTACGAAATGGGTAAGAAGAGTAATAGGGAAATTGAAGGCACATGAAGCATCCAGAAACCCTGCATTTATCTGCTGCAAAACTAACTAGCAGATGTCCTCTGGTGATTGTAATTGGGTCCTTTCCATCCATCAAAGTTCCTAGCAAAAAATGCTGAAAATAAGCTCTTCTTAGGAGGTAAGTTGTTGCTAACTCGGGAAGGTGTAATTTCCACTTTTCTGCACCAACATTATGGACTTTTTTTCCCCTGTACCCGTATGCATTAAGATTATATGATCCTTGAGATATCTTAGTAATCTGCAACAACGACTAGAAATTGCAGTTTATAGTCCTAGCACAATGATAGGTGAAAACTGCTTAAGTGTGTTTTTCAGAAAGTCCTATTCAGTTCATGAGCTAAATCTATGGAAAACAAAACCCTGAGATGTACATGTGCCTATTTCTCTTTTGCATCAGTCAATATTAGCCTTGCCTTAAAAAAAACACAACCCTTAAGTCTGCAGTGGTCTCCTATCTCATCTGATTAAGGCATTATTGTAATATAATCTGACTTTATGTTCTGAATATTGGAGTTAGGAATGGTGTAAGTCCTATAATAAAGGTTATATATTTAAGCTTCAGGTAGATTAAGCTATTGCTAACTTTTTTCCTTGGGTATATTAAGCTTCTAATTAACATAATTTGCATTTATGTCACAAATCCCCAACAATAAGTAGCAAACTTTAAAGATGTGCTTACAAACTCAAGACATAAATTGTCCAACTTTACACTATGAAAAGCTCCATAGACTTTTAAAGGTTTGTCATATTCAGGTCAGTCAGACCAGAACATACTATGAAGACTCAAAGTTTCATCTTTGAGTTAAGGACTATAGAGTTGCCCTCATTTGTGCCACAAAGAAATGGGCATGTACCATGTAGTGTCTCAGTAACATACATGTAGAAATTACATATACTACAGATGGCATATGCATAAAATCAGTGCTTCTGAGACATCACTGTCACTGCATACATAATATACTGATACATATATGCAGAGAAGGTCAGCCTAAAGCATTTCAAAATATTGCAAGAAATATTGCACAAAATCATTAGCAGTACTTTCAGAAAGAGTGACAGGCTTTGAGTATAGTCACTGTATATGTTCACTAGACCTCATAGGGGGTGTGCACAACAATGACAAAAGACTGAACAGAATTCAACAGCAAGTGACAGTTTTATTGCCTAGGGCTTGACCAGAATAACCTTATGGGACCCCAGACCTTAAACAAAATACACAATACAACTCTCAACAATGTCACGCAAAAAAAAAACCGAACTGCTTATCAAAGCCAGGTGACTGTCCGAGAAGTAAGGGAAGAAAGGGAAGTCACCTCTATGACAGTACACTCCCGGACTTCAGAGCCTCCTGCAAGACAAAAATGGTGAAAAATACCCCCTCCCCCACCCCTACCTNTGTCCCAATGGAGGTGAATTGAAACTAGCTGCGCAGTTCGGGAGCTGGGAGAGTGGGATCCGCAATCCTCTCAGCTCAAGAGACAGCTGAAAAGAGGGGGAGAACTTCTGTGTCCGTGGCTTTTTAAGTCCAGCAGGAATCTGACATCTTCTTCTCAGCCAGGCTGTCCTCTGGTTGGCTGGCAGTGCTGGGCTCCACCTCTCCTTTGGGATCTTCACTCTGAGCAAAATGGCAGTTCCCACTGAAACCCAAGTGGCCAGGGCCCAGAGGTGCCATTAAGCCCCCAGCCATGGGCCACTCACTGCCCATGGGAACTCCCAAGCAGGGTCCCCGGGGCCAGTGGCTGCTGGAGCTGCTGCTGTGGGGCCATCTGCTCCAGCCACCTCAAAAGAGGCTGCCACCACCCCAAGGACCCTGCAGGAGGGATCCCTGGGCCAGCAGGACCACAGGAGCCATCCGCGGGCCAGGGAGTCACTGCCGCCAGCACCGCTGGGACTGCATCACCCACGCTGCCTCACCAGCCAGCCAAATCTCTGCTGCTGACTGCTGGTGCACCGGGGTCCAATGCCAGTGCTCACAGCGTGGCCCTGCCCACCACCCTGTTCTGCCTGCCACCACTGGCACCGCTGCTTCTGCTCCATCAGCCAGCTGCAAGTGCATGGGGTCCAGCGTCACCAAGGCAGGCGGCAACTGGGGAGGGGCTCCACACATGCCATGGCGGAACAGGCAGCCCCCTTTGTCTGGTGCTGTGGGTGTGTGTGCCAGAACACTGGTTCCATTTGGTGTGTCTCCACTGCCGTGAGCTGGGAGCTGCCACCAGCACCTCCGGGAAAAGCGGAAAAATGACAGAAGTGGCTTCACGTGCTGAGCTCCATGCCCACCACGCCAAATGGCCTCAAAACCACAGGCACGCCTACCCCGCTCCCATCCCTCCGCTGCGAAGCCAGATGCCAGGGGAAGAGGGAAGAGCCCCGTCACTCCGTGGACACTGCGATCTTGATCATTCCTTCAAGTTTCTTAAAAATACCCCAGTTTTATGAACAGGGCAAAGCAAACAAACAATCCAAGCAAATCCAAACACCCTCCCAAACACCCTTCCCTCCCCACTTCCCCCCAGAAACCCCCAAGCCCCCCGAAACAACACCCCCTCCCCCCAAACCCATAACACATGTGGTGACTGCAGGGAAGAAATGCAGAAGTTTTTTTACTATATTTAATAATACTATTGACTGGTATGTTTTAAAAAAGCAAAGCAAAACATATTTTTCCATTTGGAACTAATGTTAATAAGAAAGTAGTTCAGACACTGTGACATTATCTAAAAGACCCTTCCTCTTAGTAACAAGTCAGACATCAGAGAACATGGGTGATTTTTCATACTTTGTCTCTCAAAAGGAGCACAATAAGGTAAACAAATAATTATTTTCAGGTATCATAACTGATTATTTAGGCTTATATTCCCCACAGAAAGAGGAAAATAAAAAGAAGGACTAATTCAAAGCAATATCCATTTATCACAATGTTATACTAAAAGATTCTTCATGCTGCCCTGCCCCCAGGCCTTTGTAGAAATAACACCTTTGAAGTTTGGGATAAAAATACCTTATAGTCGATGATTAACTTGTTCTTATTCTTTCCTTGTTGTTCCAAAATATGTCTTTGGTTAACTTTTTAATTGGAAAGATTTTTAGCATTCATGTTATGCTAGAATCATAATTAAAGCTGTTTATATTACTGTAATTGCATGCTGGCATATATAAAACATTTATATATTCTCAAGACAATGTCTGCTTATAGCTACTATGAATTATAAATTTAATTCCACATATATGTTTAGATGCAAACATATTCAACGCTTTAACGTTACTATAAGTATTGCTGAATATCATGTAGTTGGTTTTAGCAAACATTTTTACTGCAAAAAATGTAGGTTTAGCTGAGGCAGTGGTATAAGAAGGAATTAGATACTTGATTTTCTGTGAACATTGTGGCTTCTACTGTCCAATTCAGAGAAGTGCCAAAACATCTAAAAATGCTTCTGTGATTCTCCAAATAAGACTGGCATTTTCTAGGTAATTCATCAGACTGTGCCAGACATGGCAAAAAACTTTATCTCTGTAGGCATACTTCCTATGCACACACCTTTATACACATGCACATACATATACGTATAATCTGTTTGTGTATTTGTATGTATGCCAGGCTTTCCAGAAGTTATATAGACATGTTATCATCACTCCACACAGCAAGATACACAGTTCTGAGCCAAACAGAAACACTTACAGGTCCTGACAGTCACTGCCCAGTGTCACCTATGACATCTATATAACTTCTTTGGACATTCAAACTAGCTGAGTTGTACCAAGTTAAGAGAGATCCATATGTGCTCTATTTCATAGCATAAATGTACTGATTAAATTAGCACAGAAATATTAACACCATTAAGTTCCATTTGAATAGAGGTAAATCTTCTTCCTTAGTCTTCTGTCAGTCCATCCAAGGACTTCCTAATTTTATACTGAATTTTTGCCATATTTTTCCTTTCTACAGAAATATAATGTCCAAAAACTAACCTAGGTGATTAGTCATATGGTGTGCAACTGCAAAAAGAAGTATAATAGCTTTGCTTTACTTCAGAAAGATGCAACAATAAAAAGCTTGGAGGAAAATTCAATATTTTGTTTCTGAATGTGTCTTATACTTCTGTTACAGAAACTTAAAGTGCCCACTATCATTTAAGATGACTGCTTCTAAAACTTAAGCCTTGACAAATAGTTTTAAAAGACACTATGTCTCAATCCTTTAAGTTCTCATTAGTCATTCTGGTTTAAAACATTATTAAATCAAACTTTAGTGAAGCATTAGAAGGAATTTTTCTCAAAAAAGTGTAGTAAAAAGACATCTTACTATGGGAGTTGAATAATTTATCCAATATCTGTGTTGTTCCCTTTTTCAACTTTGGATATGTCAAACTCCATCAATTAGTCTGCAAGATCCTTCTCGATGTTGCAGAATTTACCATACAGTTACAAGAAATAAAAAATTACAATAGGAAAAAGCATCCACAACAAGGATTAGATAAAAGACAGCAGACATAGCCAGAGAGCTATTTTACTCAAACTAATATAATAATTAGGATAAACAGCACAGAATGAGAAAATGCGGGAAGTAACTTTTTTACAGTGATTTCCTCAGTGAGCATACAGGATAGCCAAGTCTAGGGAATGTCCATGGAAGAGGAAAGAGTCTATACAGGCAGAGATTGTAGTAGTTCTATCAGCAATTGACTTGAGGAAACCAAACTCACAACGTAGGCTTTGTTATGAGAGAGGTGTGTTTATTCTGCACAGGGAGCAGGGTTACAGACTTATTCTAAATGACCCACTCCCTGATCACATGACTGCTTCAGGCTTATATCCCCCTTTTGAGTGACAGGCGTCACACATCTCTGATTGGCCTCACTGCTCTAAGTTCACTTTCTTCACCGCCTCGTCTCTTTGAGGGCTGGGCTGTTGCTGCTATCGTCTCGTTGCAGAGAGGCACGTCTTCTTTTAGGAGACCTTGAGATGTTGTTGTAAGCTGTTGTGATGTCTGGTTTTTGCTGTCTCAGTCCCCTTTATCTGATGTTTGTGTTTAGTGTTTACAGAACTTGCTTTATCTTAGCCCTGTGTCTCAGCAGGGCACTAAGTTCTTTTTTTGAATCTAACTGAATTATACTCTTTTTTTTTTTTTTTTAATTAACAATTTTTTTTGTTTGGGTTATGTTTGTTTTTTAAAGTTACTTTTAAGCATATTTTTTATTTTTAATTTTTTAGCTTTAACTTGTGTCTCACTGTCTCTCGTAGTTGTCTGTTTTATGTGTACTCATTCACACAAAGCAGTATGTTTCATTTTTATATTTTTTTTTTACAATTACAAAAATGATTGCAAAAAGAAAGGGTTAATTACTAGGAAGGGTTAGGCAACTTAATTAAGTTTATTTTACAGTTTTTAAGGGTTTATTTTCATATGGAGTTTTAATTTGATTTTTAGTGTTTTCTAAATTTATGTGTGGTGGCTTATGTTTGTTTACATGCACACTTTTTTAATATATTATATTTAAACTTAATTTATTTTATAGTCCTTTTTTTGGATAGGCTAGGAGTCTTTTTTGAGGTGTTTGTAGAGCATTATTTGTTTTATTTTTGATGCTTGATTTGTTTCATATTGTGGTAGAAATTACTCTACTGCCTGGGAAACTTATTTGCTTTTTAAATTCGTTTGGGGAGGTTTTGAGCTACTCTTTGTAGGGGTGATGACGCCTTAAGGGCATCAACAGTGAAGGGTGTTGTGCATCACTGACACACAAATTTTGAGTTTTAATTACATTTTTTATACTGTTTTATTGCACTGTTAATTGCTACTTTTGGTTTTTTAGCAATGGTGAAGGCAGGGGGGTGAGAATTATAGATATATAAGTAGGCTCTACATTTAGGGCAATTTTAGTGTTTTTGAAATTTTATGAATGTAGTGAGGAGATTACTTACTTTTTTTTTAGGAGACATTTTCCTTTCTCTATACCTTATTATTGCACGAATATTTGTACTATTCAGACTACAATTTTTGTAACAGCTGCTTCTTCAAGAATAAGTACTTTTTTCTTTCCTTTTTTTTTTTCTTAGAACTAAATTTTTATTTCGGATTGTATTATCTACTGATGTCTTCTTCACAGACACCCCCTTGTCGCAGGGGAGAAGCTTGTGTACCCGTATGAGTTTGTGAGCTATATTGATGTTGACATATGCCTCCAGTAGGGTCTCCAATGGCAGACATGTCTCAACTGAAGGGTCAGACTAAGTGTGTCCATGGATAGGATGGGCTCACTAGCCTCCTGGCAACCATCCTAGGAGAAGGACAACTCTAACCCCAAATCTGGACAGATGGAGCTCATTTAGCCCTGTAAGGCCATCTATCTCAGAGAAGGTTACTCTAACTCAACCTACATCCTGAGGTCTTTGCTGTCACAATTCAGCCTTGCTAGGCCCTGGCAGATGAATCTTAGAAGAAAAGGGTGACGCCAGTTCTGCACATTCTGAGCCTCACTTAAAAAATTCATTGCGCAGGATAGAAGGGTACATCCACATTTGTAAAGCCCTGTAGTGACAGACAAGGAATGAAACAGCAGTGGATAAGCTGCACTGGAAGCCACAGACCCAACTCTGTATGCGGGTGCCCAAGACTGACCCTGGAGATGACAGTCTTGTTTGGCAACATCCTGATTGACCAAGCAGCCTTTTTCAAGGAGACCATGGCTTGCTCCACACAGAGGGGGGCCTAGAAAAGGTGGCCTAACCAAAGTTGATCACCACCCTCCACTCAGTTGGCTAGCCATCACCAACAGGCGTCTTCTGATGTGGTCAAGTAAACAAAAAGAGACAAATGCGCATGCCTTCCTCCAAAGGTGTGTTCAGATTGACAATTGCATGTTGGAACATTAGAACTGAGGAGAGTGGATGTCCTGAGTGATGTTCTGAAGAAGAAAAGACAATGCAGAAGGAACTGTGCCTCACCAATACCACCTAAGGAGACTTTCCTCTGGGCCTTTTGCAATCAGACTTGCCTATCCTGCATCGGCCTTTTTAGCCATCTGTGTTCTTCCAGCAAGCGTGGGTAGAGCCCTTCCCATATCTTTGTTCGTGAAGCCTAGCCATGATGATGATCTACTGATGTTCACTTTTAAAAAGGTAACTTCAGAAAGCATGTCACATTTTGCTTGTAAGAGTAAATGGGCAGAGAATTAAATTACTTCCTGCATACCTCTAGCTCAAACTGAGTTGAGAATAAAGGTCTTTGATTAAACAATGGCAGGACTGACTTTGTATCACTCTAAAAAACAAGGAATCCACACCTATTGTTAACAGGATGCTGGAGATGGCTCTGTTATTTGCCCATCAATGTTGAACATGGGTCTGGGTGTCATCCATTGGCTACTCAAAAATCAAGGACATACCTGTTCATGAGATCATGCCTGGGTGGAGTTTGGGGCAGAGGCTGGGGGGCGTCTGGGCGGGGACTGAGCAGAGACTGAGTGGAGACTGGGCAGAGATAGGGATGTCTGTTCCTGGAACTCTTCTCCATTAATTCCACCTATTCTGGGAAATACAGGTTTTTTATACTTAAGAAACTACGATTGCAAGGGAAGGCATGCAAGTTTGACTGTGATTTATCTCCCTTGCTTTGCAATGCTGTTTATAAACCTACCTGCTTCATAACTTTCATGGAGTTTGTTTCTGCAAAACAGTATGCAAGCCAGCCAGGAGAAGACTTCTGTGCTTGGCTGCAGGGCCAGTGAAGACCACGGAACATCCTAGAGGTGTGCATCCTGAGATTTCTTGGAGTACTTACCCTGATCCACCAATCCCTTGTGGGGGCAGACAAGGACCTTTTCCAGCAGACCAGGTACATTTTTTCAGGGTGCACCAAAAGGGTTTTTATTGGTAATTTCGTGCAAGGATGCTTGGCATACAGTGAGCAGACCCTTATCCTGGCCCCAAGGGATGATATCAATACATAGGCATACAGTCAGATGGACTGTGTGAAAGGTAGGAGGTGGTGTATTGTCCTTTCTGTAGCACACAATCAAAAACTTAGATGTGTGAATGGTCAGAAATGACTGTGTGGTTGGGAAGGAAATGGAGTATTGTTTTCCCTGCCCTGGCTACAGTAACTGAAACCATGGTTTAATGTAACATCTCTGTATTTTAATCTCATAAATCTTAGTACGCTGTTAATTTTTGGTTTCTGTTTTGCTTTTGACCATAAGAAAGCAAAACCTTTGAAACGGATGGGTCAAACTCTCAATAAGAAAGCTTTGAACTGCATGTTATCAAGAAATCAATTCAATCGATCATTTTAAATTTACTGTAATCTGGAGGGGAGGTTGTTCTTTTCACATTTTAAGTTGTTTATTGATATTACAAAATGGTATGTTGTGTGATGCTGGGTTTTATTGTCACTGTAAATTGTATGTGTCTATTTGTGGGAGAGTGTGCTCCCCTGCTGTAGAAGAGTCATATCAGTTGTGTTGTGAGAGTACTTCTCTGCTTTTGTTACTACCGCAGACCTGAAGTTACAGATTTCAGGAGGAGAGCACTCCTCAACTTTTGCCTCTGCTGCAGAGTTGAAGTTGTAGGGGAAAGAGCTTTTCTGCTTTTTTTGCTGCTGCTTTTGCTGCTGCTGTGAATTTGGCTGGGATATGGGTTTTGGGACGAGAGCATTTCTCTGCTTTTGCTGCTGCCATGGAGTCAAAGTCGAAGGGGAAAGAGCTTCTCTGCCTTTTTGTCACCACTTTTGGTGCTGCCGTGAATTCAGTTGGGTTTCAGGAGGAGAGCGCTTCTCTGCTTTTGCTGCTGTTGTGAACCAGAAGTTGCAGGGGAAAGTGCTTCTCCACTTTTTCACCACCACTTTTGCTGCTGCAATCTGTGTTTACAGGTTTTGCGAGGGGAGAGTTTCTCCACTTTTCTGTGTTGTCATGGAACTGGTGCTGTGACCTTTGGAAGGGTATTTCCTTGCTTGTCGTGTCACTGCAGGGTGCAGCTGCTTCAGGAAAATAAGCAGCAGTGCCAGGGCCACCTAAGATGGGACTGCAGGCTGCTCAGACATGTTTGGACTTGGGTAGGATACCTCAAACAAGCTGCTTGGGCATGTTTTGGCTTAGTTGAAACACCTCAAACAGGGAGCAACAGTCTCATGTTTTGCTTGTTACTGCCAAAACTGTATATTGTTAGGTTAAAACTCTGTATTTTATATGTGTTAAAAGTGTGGCTGCAAATGAGTGAGATATGTCTCAGTCACGAAGTGAGTGTGGATTTCAGACCTGCAGTTCCCACCTTCTGCGAGGAAACGGGTCAGGGATTAATGAAGCGAGTGTCACTGAATGGGTGGACAAAATATGCATTTGAAATATGGAGATATTCAACTTGTCGGGGAAAGGGACTAGCTTGTGTCCTATTTGCCGAAGGTGTTGTAGCTACATTATAGCTATGGGCTTTGTATTGTTAAGAAATATATAGTATCACACAGTAGTAACCTATGGGTGAACCTAAATAAGTGTTTGAATCCTTTTTGCATACAGTGTGGAAAGACCACTCCCCTACCCTCCTTTCTGTGGATATTGTATAAGACCATGGGAACAAGGCAAAACAAGGGAGCTGACCTTAAGAGCCCTCTGGAATGTATTTTAACTAACTGGAAGAAAATCAAGGGAATTCCAGGAGGGATTACAAATAAAAAACCCTCATTAAATGTTGCAACCAATGATGGCCTCTATATAGATTAGGAGAATGGGAGAGATGACCTCTTAACGGAACCTTGAATTATTATACCATGCTACAATTAATGCTGTTTTTATGAAGGGAGGTTAAGTGGAATGAGGTTATATATGCTGATATGGGTTTTTTCCCTGCATAACCACCCTGAATACCAAAAGGATAGTGGGTTGGACTCATCCAGTGACCCCTTTGTTTTAGCACTAGAAAAAGAATATCAGAAAAACAAAAAAGAGAAAACAGACTGGTGTTGTTCCTTGTGCAGTATCCATGAGAGATATAAAAACCCCAACGAAGAAAAAAAATGGATGACTTGGGAGAGGATTCTCTTCATTTTTGTCCTTGCTGCTCTCCCCCTTCACCTTCCCAAATTCCCCTACCAGTAGATAATAAGGTAGCAGAATTCTCAAAGGGAATATTGGGGTCAGATGATCTTCCATCACCACCAGCAAGCCCTCCTAGTAGCGCTGTGTCCTCCTGGACCAGGAGCAAGGATCAGGCTAAAAGACCAGATCCTCTGGAAGTAATACAGGCACCCCTAAGGGAAGCTGTGGGCCCAGGGGGGCAGCTCAATTTAATCAAAATCCCATTTTCCTCCTTTGATCTTGAAACTTGGAAAGAGGTTGCTAAAAATTATAGAGATGACCCTTTGGAAGTTACTAAACACTTTCAGTTTATGGTAATGCAACATAATCCAGACTGGAATGATATTCAGTTTTTGTTAGATGCTGTGAGTGAAACTGAGAGGCAACTTGTTTTAAAAGTAGCTTTGGACCTAGATACAGATTGGGTCAAAGGGACCCAGAATGATGTAAAGGAACATTTGCCTTTGCAAGATCCAAAATGAGACCCAAATAGAAGAGCTCATTTAACCAAGTTAGCAAGATATCGGGATTATATGATTACAGGAATAGAAAGGACAATTCCAAAGTCGATTAATTGGGTGGGGTTGTGCAGTGTAAAGCAGGGGCCAAAGGAATCCCCTTCAGAGTTTCTAGAAAAGCTGCGAGATACTATGAGGTGGGTAACACCTTTGGACCCAAACTTGGAGGTGGGAACCCAACAATTACTGTCTTTGTCTATAGGACATTCAACTAAGGATATAAGATGGAAACTCCAGAAAATGAAAATGCCAAGGGGATGTAACTTAGAAAGTTTGCTTGATGAATCGTGGAAGGATTAGATAGGAATAGAAGACAGGAGGAAAGGAAGAAGGATAAGAGAATGATAGTGGCAGCTTTACAAGAGTCTAGGGAACCTGAAAAGAGGGGGCCCTGAAAGACTTTGGATCCAAACCATGGTGCAAGAAGCAGGGCCACTGGATGCGAGACTGCTCAGAAAGGAAAAAGGAGAGTAGCAAAATACAGGCTCATGTGAAATCAGACTGACGAGGGCTTGGAGGATCTGCCCTGGTGGACCCACTTGTTACAATAAAGCTGCGGAAACAAGAAGAAGTAAAGTTTTCAGTGGATACTGGGCAACATTTTTGGTTTTAAACCAAGTTTTAACACTTATAGATGAAGAATTTATAATAGTAAGAGGGGCAACAGGGCAATTTGGAAAGAAAGAGGGCTTTTGTCTTCAAAAGCTAAAAATAATAAACATGCAGAAGAAATCCTTAAACAATTGGAAACAGTCCAACTACCCACAAAACTGGCCACTGTGCACTGTAAAGCACACCAGAAAGGGAACACAGACCAAGAGATCGGTAACTCTAAAGAAGACCAAGAGGCAAAAAGGGCAGCAGAGAAAAGTGATGTAACTATCCTGTCTTAGATGCCAGATGGTAAACTACAAATTGACTGGGACAAAACAGCAAAATACCCAAAAGAAGACCAAAAGCTGAAAGAGGACCTAAGGGCAGAAGGAGAGCCAGGTAAATGAGCCAAAACACCAGAAGGTAAGCTTGGAGTTCGTTCAACACTACCATAGGCCATAATTATGGCAGAGTGTAAGAAAACCCACTGGGGTTTGGAAGCCTATATAAACATTTAAATCAATATATTACACCCTGAAATCTATACACAACCATAAGACAAGTCACCCAACAATGTGAAATTTGCTTGCAGAATAATCCTCATCCCAATCACCCTATAAGGCTGGAACAAATAGGCAAAGGAAATTATCCTGGACAACAATGGCAGATCAATTTTTCAGTACTGCCAAGAAAAAGGGGATACAGATACCTGTTAGTTCTAACAGATACCTTTTCGGGCTGGCACAAAGCATTCCCTTGCAAGTCTAACAAAGCCAAGGAAGTCACAAAGATTTTATTAAAAGAAATAATACCCAGATTAGAGGTACCTGCAGTGATGTCCTCAGATAGAGGATCTCAATTTCTGGCCAAAGCTGTCCAGCAAGTCACGAAATACTGAGAATTAACTGGCAACTACACACTTTATAGACCCCATGCGAGTGGCCAAGTAGAAAAAATGAACTGTTTTCCCAAACAACAAAGAGTAAAGTTGGGCCAAGAATCAGGGTTATCTAGGGCCCAGTCTTTATCTTTGGCTTTTCTCAGAACAAGAATTAAACCAAGGGTAAAAGAGTGACTTAGTTCCTTTGAAATACTATGTGGAAGATCCTACAATTTGGGGCTTCCACAGAAATAGGAAATGAGATCTTGACAGAATATGTGGTATCCCTGCAAAAAAAACCCCCAAAAACTTAGAGAAATTGAAAATCAGGTTTTCAATATGCAGGCTAGGGATTTGGATCATGTGGTTCATAATATAAAGCCTGGGGACTATATATACCTTAAGTCTCTCTCAGACTTGCCTCTGGAGCCAAGATAGGAAGGATTATTCCAACTTTTGATGACACATCAAACTGCTGTCCGGATTAGAGAACAAAACACCTGGATTCATCACACTCAAGTCAAGAAGGCCCCAGCAAGAAAATGGAAACTCTAAAATCATGGACCTTTAAAGCTCAGACTGTATCACTGATTGTTTTAATATCTGCTAATGTAAACATAAGTCAAACCTTAGCAACAGAGGCAATCTGTCCAACCGTTGGATTTGTACTGAACTCCCTCAGAGACATCTAAAAACTCCATTATACAGAGTAGTCGCAATTAGCTGGGTGGTAAACCAGTTAACTACCATAAAAAGTAATTTTAAAGAATGGGAAAACAGACTTTCATAAACTAGGTCCAAAATTTGACTTAAAGACAGTAGACCCAGATGTTACCCTTTTTGTAGACAGTAACTCAGATTTCCTATACAAAGTGGGATGGCGAAACCTTACAGGTCTGGGCTGCAGTTGGGATTGTTCTATGCTCAAACACAGTAATGAGAAGTGAATACAGAAAGGTGTTAAGTGTTCTTCGGATAGAGAAAAGAAACACCAAGTAATAGTAGCAGCCCTGGCAGTGAGTGGGCAGTTTGGGTGTCTGCTGCCCTCTGGATACTGGTGGCTATGTTGAGATGGCTATGCATGGAAGAGCTTACCTCAAGACTGAACAGGGGTCTGTACAGTAGGATACTTGACCCACAAATCACCATTCACATGGATGGGCTGCCTAAAGGATATTGGTGGTCCTAGTGGATAAGACACGAAAAAGTAGCAAACCTAACCAGGTATAATACTGGATATCATAGCGCTTTTTTAAGCCCTTATTCCTAGGAAAAAGTCATGAAGAAGTAAATTCCCTGAAAAGTATAGTACTCCAGAACAGAATGGATTCAGATTTACTCACAGATGGGAGTGGTTTGTAAATTAATCAACACAACCTGCTGCACCTATATAGACCATTCGCGGCAAATTGAAACAGATACACAGAATTTGTCAGATCAAGGAAAAATTTTACATGGAGTAGCAAAAGATGATACTTCATGGACCACCAGTATATGGAACATATTGACCTCCTGGCTACCAGATTTGGCTTGGTTAAAACATATTTTTTGTTTTATAGTTGGAATTATTATATTAGGAATGTTTATTTTTTTGTATCTTTAAATATTTTATATGCCTATGCAAAGATATGACTGAGGCTCATGAGAAATGGAAAATGTACTAGTTAAGGCAAAGAGTAGAAAATGGAAGTTACTTCCATGAAACATTGAACCCAGTAGTAGGCAAAAGAATTTGCCTAGGGGAAAAATAAAAGGGAGAAATTGAGTTGAGAACAAAGGTCTCTGATTAAACAATGAGGGTAGAACTGACACTGGATCACACCAATCAACAAGGAATCCATGCCTATTATTACCAGAATGACAGAGATGGATCTTCTCATTGCCCATCTATGTTGGAGATGGGTCTGAATGTCGCCCATTGACTACTTAAAGATCAAGGACACACCTGTTCATGAGATGACGCATGGATGGACTTTGGGGCGGAAACTTTGTGGAGTCTGGGTGGGGACTAGGCAGAAATGGGGAGGTCTGTTCCTGGAACTCACCTCCATTAGCTCCGCCTATTCTGGGAAATACAATTTTTTTGTACTTAAGGAACTGCGATGGCGAGAGAGGGCATGCAAGTCTGGCTTGGATTTACCTCCCTTACTTCACAGTGCTACAAATAAATCTACCTTCTTCATAACTTTCATGAGTTCTGAAGTTTGCTTCCACAAAACAAAATGAAGAAAATGGTCAGGATTTTTTCAACAAGCTTTGTGTAATTCATTGTATATCCCACTTCTCCACTGTCATGGGGCAGAAAGCTCCATTGTCTTTTGGTTGGAGAACTAATAGCCCTTGACAGCAGGCACATTCCTGCCCTGATTTCTGTGCAAGGGAGGGGATGGAATATAGCCTCCTTCCTCCCCCTCCCTGCTTTCTCAGGACAATAGAAGGTCTCTGTGAGGGACCAAAGGGTCTAACTGGTTTTTTGGCTGCTATCTTGGAAGTGTGCTCAGTGCTGCCTTGCTAGTGTGGCTTCTCCCATCTGTGGCCTCAGGACTAAGATCACTTCTTACTGCTGCTTCCGTCTCCTCACCTCAGCTCCCATGCCCAGGTGGGCCCTGCAGCAGCTCCACAAAGAGAGAGTAGAAATCACCTGTCTGTACTGCCTGAGCCAGCCTATCCATTTTTTCTTCCCATCTCCTGCTGTTCCTGTATCGGATAAGTGACTCAGCAGCAAAACTGGGGGAAACCCCATTTCGTGTTTGGCATGCAGAACTTGCCTGTTCCTCCACAGCTGTGACTACACCAAGAAAAAAAATACATGGTGGGAGCAAAGGGGAGGTGGGGATTGTTGGGCTGATTTTTCTTGTAACTGTTGTTTTCTGTTTTTTCCTTTGTAATATAGATATAAAAGTAAATAATTGTTGCTTCCTTTTTCTACATTTTTGACTGTAAACCTCTTGATTCAAAGGGTACAGAAAGTGGAGCAGTTTTGCTTTTCCACTCCATGAAGATTACCACCCTTCCTGGAAGGTATTGTTCTAACCTGGGACACTCCCCCTTCCTCATCAGATAAAAAGTAGCATTCATTACAGACATAGCATTATTAGCAATAAGACTCTAATGAGACATTATTTTATAAATATGTAAATTGAAAACTATCCATGGCTTCTGATTAATGACTTGAACTGTCACAATCATATTTCTATTTGAAAAATCTAGTTACCCATTTTATATGTTTCAATTTTAATATCTGCTGTAATTAAGTTAAATAACATTCAGTTTGCTAAATGTTGCAGTTACTTCCTATTGCTTTTGATTCAAGAACAGCTGGAGGTTACCCTGCAGCAAGCATAATATACATAGTTGTTATAATCAAAACTGACTACAGTTCTTTAGTATTCGGTGGTCATTTACAACTAATGTGCAAGTTTTTTCTCAGTGATTTCTCTTCTTTACACAAAGTACAGATTTTCATGTTCTGCTATTTCACTTTAATATAGCCATTATAAAGACTATCATACCCAAGACTCTGTTTTATGAATAATATTTTTTCTTTCCTTATATAAAATTATTGAAATGTTGCAATTACCAGTATGTCATGAACAAGCAATAAATGTGAAAACTGTAACTGGAATAAAGAATTGGTGTTTAGAATGAGAATGGATAAAGGCATTCTTTAAAACTTCCACTTATTGCTCTGTGCTGTCAGAATGGAATTATCCAAATATTTTTATATTTATATTTTTACATTTATATTTTTATTTCTATAATGATGGTAAAGACTTTAAAGTTCAAGGCGGAAGAAAAGTCGTTTAACTAAAGGTAACTGTCATGAGCTAGATAAATACAGATTCAGTTTCCATCATCAGGGCACCAACCTTAGTAAGAACCAAGATTCTCCTTCAAATGCTCTCATCCTTGATGACTCATGTGTTGCTGGCCTGGCTGGAGC
>VXBA01002237.1:0-12394 GCA_013399895.1 Serilophus lunatus
AAGATCCTGGATGAGGAGGCCTACATCGAGGTGAGGCGGCGGGCCCGGGAGGCCCCGCTCCGCCGGTACCGGCCCAAGGCCCGCCCGTGGGCTGCTCGTGACGTCTGTCTGTCTGTCTGTTTGTAGAGCTTAGAGAAGATCATCCAGCGGGACTTCTTTCCCGACGTGGAGAAGCTGCGAGCGCAGAAGGAATATCTGGAGGCGGAGGAAAACGGCGACTTGGAGAAAATGAGGCAAATCGCGATCAAGTTTGGCTCGTCCTTGAGCAAATCGTCGAGGGACACCCCCGCACCCTGTAAGGACCGGCTCTGGGGCGTTGGGGTTTGTGTCTGATGTCGCTGCTCTGCTTCATCGAGGGATATTATTGTGCCAGGCTGGGCAGGAGTCTGGTGGCTGATGCTGAATTTCTCCTTGATGGTGTCTGAGAGCTCCTTATGAAGGCTGTAGGGAAAAGCAGCTCATGGGCATCTTTTGCCAAGTTCCTGCTCCCTGGGGGTGCCATGGGCTCTGATGTGCAATGCCAGCACTGTCAGAAGCTCTGAGCTGTGTTTTGAATCCTTATTGTTGCTGTACCTACAGATGTCTGAGATATTCATGTACAAGTGACAGAAGGTGTGGGGAGCTTGTGGTTGTCAGAGGCTCCCACAGGAGGCCTCCAATGCCCTGTTTTGTGTTTCCTTTCGCCTTCAGTTCAGGAGTTTCTTGTGTCAAAGCCCAGCCCCTGGCTGAGCTCTTGATTTGGGTCAGTGGCTTTCTTGTGACAAAGGGAATGTGCCAGCAGGTGCTTTCCCCTCCTCCCCCACTGCAGGTGCTGGCCCTGGCCTGAGAGAAGGTTGTTCTGCTGCTTCTTCTGTTGGTGGAAGCAGGGGGAGGGTGACAAATATCCTGGGCTGTGGCTCTCCTGGAAATTCCTCCCAGCAGGAGAAAAACAATGTCTTGGAAGAGACCAAAATGTAGTTCAGAGCTGAGACAGAACTGAGTAGAATCTTTTGGAGTTCTTTTCACAAGTTTTTAATTAAACTGTTGTTCTTTTGATGTGTCTTCTGTGGCTTGTTTGGCACATGAGCAGCAAGTGTTCTGTGCTCAGGGAGTGAGTGAACCTTTTCTTCCCTGTGACAGATGTTACCCCAGCCACGTTTGAAACCCCAGAAGTGCATCCAGGTGGCCTTTCACTGGGAAATAAACCCAAAGCTGGCATCAAATCTGCAGAGGAAGGTAGGAGAATGTTGTTTCTCTAGCTGAGTTCTTCAGCAGCCTGAAAATGTTATAGTGAGCCCTGTCTCCTGAAAGGGTTTTGGGTTCTTAGCAGATGTTTAAGTGTTTCCTTTAACCTTCTGGTGGGTGAAAATGATCCCTCTGAGGTGGAACTCGATGTGATGTTTTTACACCATGTGTGTGAATTCTCTTCATGGCTGTGTAAATTCTTAAGTCAGTTGATCTCTTCAAAGGCAGTAAATTTTTCCCTGTGTCACCTGAAATAAATTCTGTAAGTCAGTAAAGCCTGTAAGGGCAGAACTGTCCATAGAGCACATGACAAAAGTCTGCTGGCAGCTGCCCACTTGTGCATCTTACCTTTGAAACAAATGGATAAAAATGCCACAGAGGGTTTTATGTGAAAGTTATTCCTTCCAAAAGAGATCTATTACTGTACCACTCTGTATGAGTACATTTTTTTTCACCAAATTTCCTGTTGGTTACCTGTGTGTCCATGGAAGGTTTGCTGCCAGGAGGATTAGGAGTTATACATAGTGCTCTCACAGAGAGGCATTTACCTTTCTCAGCCTTCTTCTCTCTTCCTGTTAGGAGAAGCAGAAAAAGAAGATAAAGATGCCCTTCCCAGCCTGGACAGCTTCTTGGCAAAGCACACAAGTGAAGATAATGCCTCGTTTGAGCAGATCATGGAAGTGGCCAAGGAGAAGGAGAAGGTCAAGCATGCTTGGCTGTACAGTGCAGAGGAGGAGTACACCAGGGTAGGGAGCCTTGCCCTTCCAAAGGGACACAGCAGGGAAATGCCATTGTACTCTGTTTTCTTGCTTGTGTCTTGTGTGAGAAAGCACTGCTCAAACCTTGCATTTCCTTGCACCATGGGCTTCATAAGGAATGGGAATGATTGTTTGCAAGCTCACCTGGGAACAGGATGGTCTCTCAAATGCCAGTTGCCAAAGAGAAGGTGCTTGTGCTGTGCCTGATGCAGTGTGTGCTGGGGCAGGTGGCTGAGCTTGTGGTGGAGCTCTCCAAGTTGTGTCTGCCTGAATGAAAGATCCCAGGAGGCTGTTTCAGAGCTGATTGTTTTTTTTTTTACCTTTTCAGCGACAAAATGAAAACCTGGCACTTCCTTCAGCAGAGCAGCAAGCTGTGGAGAATGTGAAAGCTGGGCTGGATACCTGGGAATACACAGCTCGGAACACCCTCATGTATTATCCCACAGGTGAGGAGGCAGTTCTCCTGGGAAAGGCACTGGGTTTAGGTGGGTTGGCTCCAAACAATGCTTACAGCATTTCTGTACATGACTGAGCAGCTCTTACAGGTAATTCTGCACTTTTTCTCCTGTGAAGCTCAGATATGTAAAGTTGCTTTTTAAAAAGTGGTTTTTTTCTTTTTTTTCCCCTTTTCTTTCTTGCTTTTTTGGTCCTTTGTGTCTGATTCCAAAGTTTGATCGTGTTCAATTTCTCATTGAGAAGCTCATTATCTGATTACAAAAGCACTTGTTTTCAGGAGCCAAAGCTCTTTTCACTTTGGTCTGTCTTCTTTATAGGGACTTCCTTGCCATCTATTCATTCTTTGCATCTTCTCAAAGAAGTGCTTCTTGAGCTTGTTGGTTTGTTGCTACAGAAAAACACATACTTTTGTAAATGCAGCTTTCTTTTTTGGCTGTAAAGGTACAAATGATAGGTGTGCATTTGGTGTACATTTTGTACAATTGATAGTTGTAAATGTACAATTGATAGTGAACCAGCAAAGCAGGGAAAAGAAAGTCTTGTTGACTTTTTTAAGTTTGGATTTTTTTTTTATTCATATGCTTTGTACCACCTCAAATCTATAGATACTGCAACTGCTGCTATGTTCTGTGTTGTGTAGGAATGTGTGGCAAGTGTCACATTGATCAGGAGCTTTAGAGCAGCTGCCTGGTGCTACCTGAGCCCTTTCTTAAAAGACATTTTGCTTTTGCAGGTGTACCTGATGAGAGTGATGTCTTTAAGAAGCCCAGGGAAATTGTCCATCGAAACACTCGCTTTGTGAAGGACCCTTTTAGCCAAGCTGTCAGCAAATCACAGCTGCAACAAGCTGCAGCCCTCAATGCTCAGGTTGGATAATTTTGCTTCTTCTGGCTAAAACCTGGTTAGGCTCAGCTCTCTGCTGTGGTTCATCCACCAGCAGAACTGTGAGAGTGTGCAGGATCCAGCTGACACAACTTACTCCACTTGAATAGCATTGTCCTTTTTATTTCAGTACAAACAGGGCAAAGTGGGACCAGATGGGAAAGAACTGATACCCCAAGAGTCTCCAAAAGTGAATGGATATGGATTTGTGGCTACTCCCTCTCCTGCCCCAGGTAAGAGGGTTTAGTTATTCCTCTACAGCACTTACTTTGATGCTCTGTTTGTTCAACAGTGGGGTGTCATTACTGGGTTAGACAAGGAGGTAAAGCCTTTCTGTCTGTGTGTGTCTCATGAGCTGGTAACATTTTGTGTGCTGTGTATGGCAGCTTGATGCAGGGCTGAAATCCCAGCCCAATACACTGGTAGGACAAGTCACTCTGTACTGAGAGGCCCTGAGCAAGCTGCTGTGCCATGGCTCAGGAATCATCTGCAGCATGATGAGCCTTCCTTGGCAACTGCTGTGCTGTGACTGCTTGCTTTATCCATGAATAACATGATAAGAATTCAAACATTTCACAAACATTAACCTTCCAGCTATTCAAAATGAGGAGCATTTGTGTCAGTGTGTCCTGACTTAGTGATGGTTCAGCCTGGCTCAAAAGGGATGTGGCCTATCTCTCTTCCTTCCAAGTCTTACCTACTCTTTTCCTCCAGGTCTTTTTAGGTTCTTCTTTTGTCTGGATGCACTTGTGTATTATAGGTTCCTTTTACTCAGATGTAGTAGCTGTGGGATGCTTTCAATAGGAACAAACATTATTTTTCTTCCAGTTAGAATGTGGTATCTGAATTTGTAGCTGTTCTTCACCAGCCATGCTGTTTCTCTGGGTTTTTTTTGTCATCATGCCAAAGACTGAACGTACTGAGACTTTCCCTCTGGAAAGCCTGTAGGTGGCGTTTGGAGTGCATGTCCTTTATCCATTGTAAATGCCTTTTCCAAACCCTGGACAGCAGGATTTTCTAGCCAGAGATTTAATCGGGCTCATAGAATCCATTCTGCAGCTGTTGGCCAAGGGGCAGTCATTGTTTGCTACAGGCTGGCCTCAAGGTGAACGAAGGGTACCTTTGGCTATTACCTATTTCTTAAATCCTCTGCCCTTTTTTCCTATTTTTAAAGAGTTCCCTTTTCAAAGAGGGAATTTTCATACAGTGACAGAGAGAAACACTAACACTGTAAAGGGAAAATTTAAAAATAGAGCAAAAACTCACCACATGGAAAAATAAACAGTGCTTGGTTATTGAAACCAAGGGGGTGACACAGCTATAGACAATCCTGTGAGTTTAAGGTTCCCTTTTAATGGGAACCAACATGTCACTACTCCCATCAGCTGTGACTTCCTCTGCAGTGGAGGGGCTCCTTTGTGTGTTGATGAATTTGCTACATTTCCTAATTGGCTTCTCTGTTCTTTTCTGTGGTGAATGAACAGTCAAACGTTCTTGCATGGGCATGACTTTTGAAATTTGTTTTTAGGTGTGAATGAGTCTCCTTTTATGACCTGGGGTGAAATCGAAAGCACCCCTTTGCGTCTGGAAGGGTCAGAAACACCCTATGTGGACAGAACACCTGGACCAGCCTTCAAGGTATTTCATGTCAGGAATTCAGCATCCCATTCTTTTTTGGGGTAAAGGACTAAGAAGGGAAAGGCAAGTAAGTAAGTAAGAGATGAACGTTGTTGTGGAGTGTGATGCATCTCTGGGTGGTGTTCCCACTCCTTGAGACCAATAAACTGGTTTGTGCTTGGAAGGTGGGGGTGGGCGTGGATCCATGTGAAAGCCACTTGGTGGAGGTACCTGAGGTGGAATCCACACTCTTGGGAGGAAAATGAGATTCTGTATTTGATGGTGGGGTGCAGACAGAGGGCCTTTCAGAGGAAGCTGAAGAGATGCTCAGTTTCTCTGATTTTAATGTACAAATGGATAGAAATTGTAAGATTTCCCTTTGTCTGGATCTTCTGGCTGTCACAGCCTGAGGCAAGTGTATCTTTTGAGAGTAGAAAAGACACTCTGGCTTTTCTAATGGCACGTAACCCTGCATGCCACCTGTCTCCTGCTGGTGTCATTGAATGTGAGCTGAGACTCTGAGTTTAAGAAAGTTGTAATTTGCTGTATGTGCCTCTGTTTTGTCAGACTCCAAAGCCTTTGATTGGTTCTCCTGCTGTTTAGCAATGTCTGTGTTTGCCTGAGAGCTGGCTGGCTACAGGCCAGGCAAGACACAGGTGACATTGTTTGTCTAGGAGAGACAGCAGGAGGAAATGCCAGAGGTAATGGCTGCTTCCTTGACTAGACTGGTTTTACCATTTTTGTTACTTGCCAAGGCAGGTTGAAGGTCTCTCTGTCCTCACTGGCTTTTATGTAGCAGCAGAGAGGTGCAGGCTGACCCAACTTCTCAGTGGTTCAGATGCTTGTACACTGGAATCCAGCTGTGAAGGTGCTTGGAGTCATTTTTACAGCACTCATTAGGGCCTTGGTGAGTGAACTGTGTGATGCCTTTCTAGATCCTGGAGCCTGGGCGCCGTGAGAGGTTGGGACTCAAGATGGCCAATGAAGTGGCAGCTAAAAACAGAGCAAAGAAGCAGGAGGCACTTCGAAAAGTGACAGAAAACCTGGCCAGGTGAGACTTGTGTTTTGACAGCAGAACTGGGAATGGGTATTATCTGGTGGGATTTAAATCAACTGATGTGGAAAGGGAAGAATGATGGAAAGGAAGGATACTGGCAGGTAGAGGTACATTGAGACTGGAAGTTTTTAGAAATTAAATGTTTAGAAATTAAAAAATCTAATTCCTGAGGGAAGGTGGCTGGTGGCTGATACTCCCTCTTGTCAGCATTGCTGTTCTGCCCTACAGCCACCCAGCAGTGTCTCTGGATCAGTGACTTGCCTCATTGCAAAGAGGAGATATGGTACAAGCTGGGTCAAGGGAAAGACAGAACAGGCTCAGAGGAAGGTCAGGCAGTGCCACTCAGGTTTGGGAGGGATGTAGGAGGTTTCTCTGTCACTTATCTTTTTAGAGAGACCTGCAGGTAGAAGGACTTCTGCAGGCAGTGGGCCTGGTCTGTGAGGGGAGTAGATACTGAGCTCACCTGTGGAGGCAATAAAGCTTTTCCTGGTAAAGGCCATTTTTTTTTAACTGTAAAATCTTTTTATTCTATTTCAGCCTCACTCCAAAAGGACTAAGCCCAGCCATGTCACCAGCTTTGCAAAGACTGGTAAACAGGACTGCAAGTAAATACACAGACAAAGCCCTGCGAGCCAGCTATACTCCTTCCCCAGCCCACACAGGAACTCCTGGCTACAAGACCCCAGCCAGTGGGCCTCAAACACCCCAAAGCACCCCCCAGTCTGGGGCAGTATCTCAGACACCAGTATCTCAAGATACCACATCGATCACAGACAATTTACTGCAGCTCCCTAAAAGAAGAAAAGTATCTGATTTCCTCTGAATCCAATCTCCACCAAGGTGATAGTGACCTGACTGTGCTCAGTGGACTGCAGACTGGTTGTTGGAAGCTGGGAAAATGGAGATAATTTTTTTCTTTTTGAGATGGCCATGCATTTAAATTTGTTTTTGTATGGCCACATCTATTTCTAGAACTGGACTGGACTGAATTGAACTGGACTTTGTTCCAGCCTGTCACACTTCTAGGGTTTGTACTTTGCAGAAAAGGGGACTCAACTCTGTATACTGAGACATGACACAGAATGTTAGGGAGATTCTCTTTAATTTGTATTTAAACTGATGTAGTTCACAAGTCAGACCAACTTTGTGATTTTGTTAAAACCAGCAATCCTTAAGAGGATCCCATTTCCTCCACTCCTTACCCTTGTGCAGAATGGGATTTGCCTTGCTGCTGTTTCTCAGGCTTTTCTTCCCACAGATTTTGGTCTCAGCCTCTTCTGCAGCTGGCAGAGGGGAGGGAATCAGATTTGTTTTTATAGCTGCTCTGTGTGTGACTCAAAGGACTTGATGATGGTGATAGTCACGGCGCAGGGGCTGGGGACAGCCCTGAGTTATCCACCAGGATGACATTGCCCTTCTGAAGGACACAAGTGATAGTTCTGGTAGCCACACTGGGGCTTTTGTTTGGTGTTTTTGTCACATTCTTTGAAATTTTTGGCTAATTTTTAGAATTTTCCCAGAAAAAGAAAAGCAATTTCAACCATTCATAACTGCCCTCAGATCTGTGGTTGGTCCAGCATGAGCTGACCTCTGTGTGTGGTGTGATCCAGCCTGGAGAAGCACTGTGCACCTTTCAGGAGGAAGCTGGCACAGCCAGATGTGCACACTTCTTGTACCACACCTGAGCACGAGACAGCCTGTTTAACACTTGGCAGCGTCGACATTTGTTGTCATCAGTTGATGTTTTACTGAGGGAATATCCATGGAAAGTTATGTAAAAACTCTGAGGAGTTTCTGCCACCTTCTCTGAGGTCTGGGGTGTTGGATGCTGTTTGTCTCAGTGGAGAGCTTCCTCTTACAGAATTACTAGGTTACTCCAAGACCTCTTGTGTGGTTTCTTCTGCCACTTCCAAAACTGTGTTTCTGACTCTGAAAAACCCCTCCAAGGGACTTGGTTTTTATAGTGCACTTTGTAAAAATAAATTAATACAGCATTTCTAAGGATTGTGACTCAAGAAAATAGTAATTTTTTGCCTTTTTTAGTCCAGAAATAATCAAAAGCTGTTTTTTTCTTTAAGCTGAAAAAATTATTCTCAGGTATTCATTAATGAATGTAAAAGGAGTCCATTTACTAAAGTTTCCACACTTTCAGAGATGTTCTTTAGGGATTGAACTGGCTAAATACCAATCAAGTTCTTAGATAATTTCAAATACTAATTATTTCACAGTGAAATGCTAATCTCCATTAAATATAGGACCTCTCTATTAGGGTATGTGGGTTAGTGGTCAGGCCCTGGCCTGGAGTTTGGATTACTGAGGTGACCAGGAGCAAGGGTGTGAGATTCCAACCCATCTGTGTGTGGGGGGACCTCTCTCTTTTGAGTGTGGGATGCATATGAAGACTGGGCAACGTTCAATGGACCATGGAAAGAGTGTACACATGGATCAGGGGTGGGATGTGACATGTGTCAAACTAGTGGTGCTCATCCCAAGGTGTAGCTGGAACAATGGAAAGGGGAGCATGATACCTGAGAGTGGTTAGTTCCGTGTTGTGTAATTCATGCTTAAAAGCAGATTGCATTAAACATCCTATGGATGGTGTTGGTTTTGTGTTTGCCCTCAAGTGAATTAACCCAGACAGCTGTACAAGAACCACAGTCTTGATTCTGCTGCACTGAAGGGCTTTCACATGTTTGCTGGAAATGAAATGTATTTTCAGTTGAATGCTATAAAACTGGATCTCTTGAAGGGGCTGTAGTGCTCTTCAGATAGGCTGTTCCTGTAATGCTGCTGTAATGTCTGGTCTCTGCTTCCTGCTGCAGTTCAGCTCCTGCTATCTGTAATTAGGGAATCAGTAAATTCTTTGTTGCCAGATATTTTTGCTCCTGTAGCAGTAGCAGAAAATGTACCTAACAGGGCCAAATCCAGGGTGAAAAATCTTGGTTCTTGATGACTTGGGGTTTTTCCCCCCCCCCGATTTTTCAGGTTGTTTTTTTGCTGTTCAGTATATCTGCATTTTCCTATGTGCAAGGCCCAAGTATGCTTCCTCCCTCAGCCAAAATAGCACCTGGAGCTCTCCTAACACTGCAGAGGTAGTTGCTGGTGAGCAGTGGTGGCTGTGGGGCTCTCCTGGGTGGCAGGGCTGGCTGCTAGGGGTTACAGGCTGCTTGGAAATTGCAGGAGTCTCAGTGGACCTGGGGCTGTGTGAGGTGACATGGAGCTGTAATACCACATGCAGAGCCTGTGGGCGCTTGCATGTGCAGCCTGGGCCTTGGCTATTTGCTCTATGCAGGAAAGGAGAGACCACAAGAGATTGTTGTTCTTATTGCTGAGCCCAGAGCTGGTTCCCTGAGCCCTTCGGGGCCAAGAACCTGTCCATGGGCCAGGGGTAACTACCCCTGCCATGGTGCAGAGGCTGCAGCTTTTCATCCTCCCAGAAACTGGTCCTGGTAGCTGGGGCTCTCTGCTGCTTTCTACTTCTCTGATTATTTGGCTGAGAAAGGAAGCTGTGGTTGGAGATACTTCATTTTTTTTGAGGATGGGGCTATTTCTCTGCAAAAATAAAGGAAACGGGTCTGCTCGCTCAGAGGAATGGGAAATTAAGCAATTCCCACTTCCTCATATTTGCATTTGTTGCCTCAACCTCAGCTCACTGCTGCTGGCCCAACAGCATCTGGCTACAAACTCGGTCAGGCAAGGGCCAGAGCCAGGTTCAGCCACAGTCCCCATGAGCCCCTTCCCTCCACCTGCCCCAGCCAGAGCAGCACGGGTGCTCTACACTTGCTGTTTGGAGAAATGCTGGGACATGCCAGCTCCTGCACCCCCTGGGCAGAGGTACTTTGCATATTTTGACCAGCGCTCTCCATCCTCACCCCTCACTTCAGGGGCCTTGGCTGATCTTGGCTGCCCCAAACACAACCCCTGGTGCTCCAGCCTCTGTCTTGGGGGCTTGGGGCTGGTATGGCCACACAGAGTGGCTCTGCCTCACACCTTCCTGTGGTTTGGTTGGGGCATTTGGGACCTGGCACACCCTGGCACCTCTCACCCTTCACTTTTGTTTTGCTGGGCCATTCCCTGCCTGTTTGCTTAAGGATGCTGGTGGATGTGGGGCTTATGGGGACATGTGTGTGCTCCGAACCCACCTCTGGCCAGAGCTGGGGGGTGCTGTGGGAAACAAAGCCTACCTTTCCTTGGGACAAAAGCCAGGGACAAGCAGCCTGTGCTCTCTTCTCATAGTGGAGGCATTGTAGATACTTATTTATGCATCATCACGTGTGGTGCAATGTCCAGGCCCTGGGTGTTGTGGGTTTGGGGTGGATAAGGAGTGCCCTGGATCAGCTTAGGGTTGGCCTATGAGGCTGTGCTGCAGAAAGAGAGGCTTAGAACAGCCTGTCCCCACAGCATCCCACGGGAGGAACAAAGCTGGGGAGTTTGCCCGTGCGTTGTGCTGGGGTATGTTGTCATGCTTTTGGTTCCCCACAGACACTTGGATGTGACAGGATTTGGCAGGACACGCGAGTTGACAAAGTGGGTTTTGGCCTAAATCTTTAAGCACCGTCCTGCTGCTTGTGACGCACTCCAGAGGGTCCCCAGGCACGTGTCCCTGGCCAGGCAGTGCTTTGGGGGCCCCCCAGGGCCCACAGCTCCAGGCTCACACTTGCAGCTACCCCAGCTCCAGGGAGATCTGCCACGTTAAACTTCAATTCTACGCCTGGAAAAAGCATCTCCCTGGTGCTGCTGACCTGAGGACAATGACAGCTCCTAGATGCCAGAGGTGGTTATTGCTCAAATCCCACAGAAGCCCCTATTCCCTGCCTGCAGGTTGGCAGCTGGCACGTGGCCTGGGCAGTGGCTGAGGGGGAGCAGAAGCCATGTGAGAGCAGAAGTATCTGTGCATTCATCAGGAATACCCCTGGGGGAAGTTCGTGGCTGAGAATAATGAGTAACTGGTATTAACAGGGAAACAAGGAGTGTGTAGAATTGGGTCAAAATGGTCCCTATTAGAATGTCAGTGTTTTATTTGAGAACTTCAAATTGTAGGATAAGAGTGGAAAACACCTTGTTTAAAAAAAAAATTGAAAATATATAAAAATGTCCCAGGCAGCTTCCTGGGTTTTGACTTTGTATAGGATTATAGTTAGAAGCTGGAATTCCCTGCAGAGGAAGGTGATGTCTCTCTGCTGACTCCAGCAGCCACTCGGCTGAGCTCGTGTCCTGGCACTCCCCAAACACTTCCAGTTATCAGAGGAAACTCCCGATCACTTTGAGAAGTGGGCGTTTGTGCTAAAACTACCTTTTGATCCCCAAAGCCACCTGGGTCTGACCTCCATCTGGCACCAGGACAGTTGTGGCACCAGGCTGCTGCCTCCTCCCCAGGCCGGACTCCTGGCGGGGAGAGCCACCACCCTGCCCGACCGCAGCAACATCCAGGGTCAAATTCCTACAGGCACCTGTCACTCGCAGGGCCACTGACAATGACCTGAGCTGCACAATTGGCTTTCCTTATGCATCTGCTCTCTGCTCCTGGGAGCTGGGAACGCAGTGTTTCCAGGAGGTATGGAAACACCAGCCGTCCCAGAACTGGCTGCGGGGACATCCCAGCACAGGGTGCTGCTTGTTGGTGGCAGCCCTGTGAGGACAGGGACTGTCTCCCCCTGCCCAGGGCAAGGACGGGCAAACCACGGTGAACCTGGGAGCCCGCTGGGACAGGCAGGGTGGTGGCACTGGGGAGTCCCTGCAGAGTCTGGGAAATGCCATTGCAGCAGGGATGGAGGGGACCTGGAAAAGCCATCCTAAGGGACAGAGGAGCTGTTCTGGAGGGGAAGGGGAAAGGCCGTCTGGCGGTGATGGAGGTGAGCGGGAAAGGACACACCAGCTGGAGACCAGAAAGATGCTTGTTCCCCCTGAAACAGGCAGTGGGACCCTGAACTGGAGGAACAGAGCGGACTGGAAGAGCCTGTCCCAGGGAGATGGAGGGAACTGAGCAAGGCCGTCCCAGGGGGATGGAGAGACTGGCATTGCCATTATGGCGATGACTGAGGTGACTGGCAATGGCCATCGCGGAGGGCTGGCGGTGGCCGGTACTGGCCATCGCGGGGGGCTGGTGGCGGCCGGTACTAACCATCCTGGGGGGCTGGTGGCGGCCGGTAATGGCCATCCCGGGGGCTGGCGGCGGCCGGTAATGGCTATCCCGGGGGGCTGGCGGTGGCCGGTACTGACCATCGCGGGGACGACAGAGCGGCCGGTGCGGGCGGCCCCCGCGGGCTCTGAGGGGACTCTGCGCACGGCCCCGACCCCGACCCCCCGCGGCCGCTCGTGAGTGGGCGGGACCCCCCGCGGCTCCGGTCGCTCGGCCCCGCCCCCCTCGCTGCCGATTGGGCGGGCGGCGCGCGGCGGGCGG
>VXBA01002237.1:12717-105575 GCA_013399895.1 Serilophus lunatus
GCCGGGGCTGCTCCGTGGCGGGGGGAGCCCCGGGCCGGGCGGAGGGGAGCCGGGGGACAGCCCGGACCGAGGGCGGCGTGTCCCGGAGCCAGCCCCGGCCCGAGGGAGGTTTGGGCTCTGCCGCCGCTTTGTGCCTTTAAACGGAGCCGGGCCCCGGCCGAGCCCCGTGCCCTGTGCCTGGGTTGACCCCGGTAAAGTGTGAGAGCTTGGGGAAAAAATCTACATAAACCCCCCGGGCAGCGAGCGCTGGAAGTGTGGCGCCGTGACTAAGTTTTCAGGTGCTTCTTACTTACCCTGCGTTTGTGCTCTGGGCCTTGGGTGCCGACACAGAACATTCGCCTTCGAGGTGCCGTTCGGTCCTGCCCGAAGGAGAAAAAGTCCTGCTGCGCCTGGGTCGTATGTGAACTCTCTAGTCGTGTTTGTGCTCTTTTTAGGGAAATAATTTAGCGGTGGAGTTGATGTGCTAACTCCTCGGCACGGTGCTCAGAACCTTGAGGTGATTAACTTTGGAGAAGTGGTTGATGTTTGCAGGCTGAAATCTGCAGCTTTTCTGGGTACGTCTCTCGACTGGGATATTTTTTGGGGGTGTTGAGCTGTCTTGGAGCTCGACAGAGCCCTGAGGTGTCTCAGGCTGGTTTTGCTGAAATGCATCAGTAGCCAAAGTGTGAGGATGCCTGGAGTGGCTTTGCAGGTTTGGGAACTGTCCTCCCGTCCCACAGTGCTCCCGGGTGGCACTTGCTTCTTGTAAATGGGTGAATAAGAACCACGGTGTACTTGGAAAGCCCCTTGTTCTTTCTCTCCAAAATAAATTTTATGA
Source organism: Serilophus lunatus (assembly GCA_013399895.1). NCBI lineage: Eukaryota > Metazoa > Chordata > Aves > Passeriformes > Eurylaimidae > Serilophus > Serilophus lunatus. The sequence continues at coordinate 13,535 of VXBA01002237.1, forward strand.
CCCAGACTAATAAAAGGTGAACTGCATCTAAGGCAGTTCCCAGCAGAGCTGGAACACAATTGGGTCAGTGTAGGCAGAGTTATTTCAATAACTCACTTAGGTGTTGAAACTGCTCTGTGTCTGCCTTGTTTTGTTTTAGCTTGTTGTTTTGGCAGTGCAGTGTATATATACAGGGCTTATAATACACGCTTAAAGTAGCCAAAAAAAAAGATACATGGTGTTGCTAGCCCAGTATTACTACAGCCAGAGGCTTTTATGGCTGAGAAGGTACTATGTAAAACTGATTTCAGGCAGCTCCTTTGTAGCTGGCACCAAGTGCTACAGGCAGCTGTAGCAGGCTGGAGAGGTTCAGCAGATTCCTGGCTGTCTGGGTGCTTTTACAGGTGGGCAGACTTGACCCTGAGCTCTGGTGTTGAGCATTGTAGCCTCCCAGAATCTAGAAAATGGCATTTTTCATATTGTGTCAGCTCATTAGTTCCTCCGGTTTGATATTGAACCTCTGTCAGCAGCTGATGCTTGATGGATGAAGGCAAGTTCTTCACTGAGGTTTGCTTCTTTAAGACAAATGATGCTTTTTTCCTCTGGTGTTCTAATGTACCTACTTCAGAGATTTGTGGTGCTCTTATCTCCCTGGCAGGAGTGTCCTTCTTGTGAGCAAACCTTAACTCAGCTACTCACATTCTGCACCACTGGCTTTTAAACCTGTAGCATTAGGATTCCCCTGTGGCAGCTCCACGTGCATTCCACGAATTTTGCTCAAACCCTGTGTATTCCTGAACCTAATGTGAACTAATCCAAGTGGCTGTGGCTGCAGCTGGAATTCCTTGCTGTTTGAGGCGTTTCTGAGTTCATTTGGAACACACCCATCCATCCTGTTTACGTGGTGGCTGAGCTGTCCATGGTGATGCCTCTCCTTCCCATCACTTCGGGGTGGCCTCACAGCTTTTTGCCAATGTCATTTGTTTTTGGTTTTTTTTGGTTTGCTTTGTTTAGTGTCTTTTGCTGTCTCAAGTGGATCACCCCTTTGATAGATTAAATAGGATCTGGTTTGATCCTGAAACACACGGTGCAAATGGGGAAAACCTGTTTCATGCAAGTACCATTTTAATCCATCATAAAGCCTCCCTATTCTTTGAGGAGAGAGAGATTTCCTCAAAAAGAGAAGAGTATTTGGACTTAAAATTTATTTCCCTAGTGGTATTTGCTTTTCCTTTTGCTTCTTTCAACCTGTGTGTTGTAGCAACTCCGTAGAAAGGATGCCTGCAGCTTGCTTAGCTGAAATCTGTGCTTGGAGCTATCAGATGAGTGCTGCAGAGTGATGGGGGGTTTCCTGCACTCTGAGATGAATGTGTAGTCCCTTCACAATTCAGTCCCAGTGGATCAGGCATCTCTTTGTATTTCCATGTTAATTTGACACTGGCTTTGTATCCGTGTTCTTGCTGTGCTCTTCAGATAAATAAAACCTTCTTTTAAGCCTCCTCAACTGTAGTATCTTTTCATGCAATTTGAAAGGCAGTGATTTCACATGGACTTATTTTTCCTGCATTTAGGATGAGATGGGTTTTAGTAAATTAAGAGAGAAATTAACTGAAATTTTTTTTTTCCCCCCTGATTTTTCTGCCTTGATTACATGAGTGTTTCATGCTCCTGCCTTTGCTAACAGAGTGAGGTACTTTCAGCATATCATGATATGAGCCTCAGTTGTGGACACTTGTGTTCCTGAAGAGTTATTTTTTTCTGAGCCTGTGGACTTTTCGTGGTCATTCTGTGCCTTTGAGAATCTCTAGTTGGACTTTTTTTTTTGTTCCAGTGTTTCCATCTTTCCCTTTCTGTTTTGATCAGAACCTGCTTGTTCTGACTAGTTGCCTGCTTTATATTGCCTGTTTGAAAGAGTTCTTGTCTTTAAAATAGGGCATTTCTGTTGGAGTTGTTAACTCATTATGTGTTTGGAATCTGTTAATCTGGATTGAAGCTGAATGTATCAGACACTTCCAAGTATATGGGTGTGGAGTGAGGGACTAATTTAGTATTTTCTTCAAACACTTAGTGAATTTACTCTTATCTGGCATTCAGACACTTGCTTTTTAGGGATAGTTACCACAGTGGGGTTTGGTTTAATAATATCTTTTTCCAGGACGGCTCAAAACATCTGCCTCAGGTTATTTGATTAGCTGGCTGAGAGCTGATTTCTTGAAGTGAAGAAATATTTCTGTGGTCACAATAAGCTGTTCTGGTGCTGGCTTGGATTTGGGCTGAGTTTCTGAACCCCAGAGCATTTCTGTTGCTTATCAAAAGAACATCAGAGATTTTAGCTGTTATGAATTCAGTTTTCCACAGTGTGAGAATGTGCAGTAAGTTCCTCTTTCTGTCAGCATCCCATTACACCCACCAAAACCCAAGGATTTTGCTGTCTTTGTGTAGCAGTCTGCAACAATCAAGCCAACATGTTTCAGAAGTGTTTAGAGGATTAATTAACATCATCATCTCTAAAGACAATAAGGTTTTCATATTTCTCTAACAAGATACTGCTGTGTGCTAGTGGAAAACACTTAAACATGGTCCAGCTTTGTATTGGCTTTTGTAACAGTGGTTTAGTACAGAGCCTTGTGAATGTAGGTCATCAGGCTTTCTTATTAGAGCATTTGCCAGGCAGCTAAAAGCCAATTGAGTTCTTGTTCTTGCAGCATTTTTCCTCCACTTCAAAGCCAGCTAGAGGAAGTAATTTTATTACCCAAGGTCTGTTTTAAAAAATACTGCACAATGTACCTAATCTTGCCAGTGCAGGTGGTCTGGTTAAAGCCCTGCACTCCAGCTCACAGTTTGAACTTCCCAAATGCTTTGGAGCCCCTCACAGCTGCAGTTGTGCTCCTACAGGTGGGATGGTGGTGGTTTGACACCATACAACTGACAAGTGTGTTTAAACTGCCAACTCTTTCCTGTCTTTGAGTCAAAAGTTGTGGGTCTTAAGTTAAGTGCAAGGCAGAGCTGGATGGAGTAGAGGCATAAACAAACCAGCAGTCAGCACAGTTTCCAGATGTGCTGTGGCTGGATGTGTCTGGTTTTGTCCAGCTGAAGGATGTTGGTTAATTCAGTTGGAGACCCAAACACATGGATCAGAATGTTTGCTCTGGCCCAGCATTCCTCTGCTCTAAAGGGAGTTTGTTGGTAGGCAGATGAAGCCCTTATTTTGCTCTTTGTTCACTGTCTCTACCTCAGTGAGAGCTGTGGTGAGTGATACTCATTTGGGTTCATGTTTTTGCTCACTGCAGCCCCTGTTTGTGTATTTAGCTGAATTCCCAAGTGAAAGGTTCTAGGTGTGAGGGGCAAAATGGTTTTTATCACACCTCCTCAGTTATTTATGCTGAAAGTGGGGCCTGACCAGTCTGGTGTTTTTCCCCTCATTCCCTTCTTAATCTACTGGTTTTAAGTTTGGTTTGTGTTTTTTTTTTTTCATCCTACTGTTGTCTATTAGTGAGCTGCTGTCCTGGTGTTCCTTGCTCTGCTGTTTGCTGTTACAGCTGCAGATCAAGGCTGGACATGGAAAGGCTTTCTTGTGGCTGCTCTCAGTGTAGCAGAGACAAAGCAGAAGGTACCAGACTTCATTAGCAGGTCTGACACTGGTAATTCCTGATGTTAATTATAAAGCAAAATTTTTGAAGTGCAAGTGGGTTTGCTTCTAGCCATGGCTACAAAGTAAAGGAGAAGAAAGGAGTCAGTAGGCAGAGGGCTGTTTGTGGGCACTGCTCCGGCTCTGAGAGGTAACAAACCAGGAGGGCACTGTAGGGGTTTGCAAACACATGACTTTTTTGTCCCTAGAGTGGATTTGGGGGCAGAGGGAGGTTGATCCAGAACAGCAGAGGTGATGGAAAAGAGAGCACTGCATCAGGAGGAGGAGGCAGCTCTGCTTCTTTCTCAGCAATTGAGAAAGGCCCAGCTAGCTTTAAGAGAGAGGAATTTTAGATACTGAGTATGAAAGATGTAAAATCCCCCAGTGAAAGCCAGAAAACCAGCTGAGACTTCAGTGAACCATTCCATCCCCTGGAATTAGCTTTGTTAGGGCTGGTTTTGATGTTGAATTGTAATGCAAGAGTAGTAGCTGCCTCTGTGGTCCATCTTTGAGTAAAGCCAAGGTCTCTGGGTTTTTACCTGGTGATTTCTTGCAACTTTCAGAAGTTCCTGTTTGATGCTGTGGGGTGCACATTAATAACCTCTCCTGTGAGGAGCAGGACATGCTGTGATGCTGTGCAGAGTGGAGCTCCTGGTACAGAGCAGAACCTAGAAACGACTCGATGGGGTCTCTTCTCCCTTCAAGGGCTAATGTGGGTGCTGGAGTTTGGTTTGTATTTTGGAATTAAATGAGTGTGAGAGGGTTCTTGTATTGACAGGCTGGACAAGGAAGCGCTTGCCATAAGGGAACAGATGCCAGCTAATGGCAGGGTCAGTGAGAGGCTCTGTGTGTTCTCAAGGGTTAACCTGTGATGGGAAGAGCCTTGATAATCTTCTGTTCTGCAGTTGGCCTGTCATCCCAAAACAAAATCTGGCAAATCCAGGCAATTCCTGAAGGATATTTGTCTAGCACATTGTTAATGATTTCCTTTGATAGAGACTCCAAATCCCAGATTCTTGTGGTAAGTCTGGTGCCAGTCTGTTGTTTGTTCTGCAGTTGTACCTTGTTATTCGTGTCTAGATGCAGTCCAATGCACGTGTCCCTCTTAAGCCGCAGCTTTAAAGAACAGATTGACAGTTTCCCAAGGCTGTTCAGGTGTCAGGACCCAGGACTTTTTATCCAGTGGAAAGTGTGGTGGGTGCCTGGCAGTGCCCATTTCTTCCTGGCTTTTCACTCTCTGCAAGGGTTTCTGTTCCATTCAGGATCCTTGCACAGCAGGCTCACCCCTGAGTGTGTCACACTGGACTGGTGGCTTTGTAGAGGACCCCCTGAGTTGAGAAGAAATCATGATCATTTGGTGAATTCATTGAGCAGCTGCAGCAGAACTGAAGTAACTGAGTTGTTGAAAAACGTGAGTTTGGGATTAAAGGTTAATCTGCATTCCTTGAACTGTGAAATCCTCTGGCATCTTGTGGTTTCCTGTGAAACTTGAATTTTTTCTTTGTTTTAAAGGGTCAGCCTGTTCATTCTGGGCTTGATGAACAGTGTTTTAATGGTATTTGCTACATGGAACTCCTAAGGAAGTTATAATTAGTGTTTGCCTACCATTCAGAGAATTTAGAAATACAGTATTTAGTTTAATGGCAATTGATAGCTGCTTCATTAACTATGGTTAAACAAAATAACATTCCACTTCCTAGTTAATTAAAGTGGGTTGATCTCCCCATTGTGTTTAGCTTCTGTTCTGTTTATTAACTATTGTGCTTGAGAATTGTCAGCCAGCTTGTGGGGGGAAATGTAAAATTAGCTTTTAGTGGCTGCTTTTGGGACATTTCCTTCTCTTTTGTCCTTTAGCTTTATGATTTTTCTTTGTCATACTTTTTTGTGTAACTCTCTTTTTTTGCCTATTTGTCTTCTCTTTCACAATATCTCTGTTTTCTTTTCTGTGCTAATATTTCTTTGGCAATGTAAATAAAAAGATTTCTTCTGGCTTAGAAGTAACTTGTGTTCTTTTATACATTTTAAAAGAAAACAAGTAATCTTGCTTCTCACACCTGCTTGTGTATTTTGCCTTGTGTGTGCTAAATTTCTAATACTTGTTACAGCTTGTTTTTATCAAGGGATGGTCAAGACTGTATTTGTGTTTTCTCCCTGAATTAGTGAAATTATGTGAGACACTTCTATTACTCCTTGGCAATTAAAATCAGTAACATAAGTGTTCTCTATTAATGAGATCTTGGCAAATCATTATGAAATATTGGAAATATTGCAGGAGTGAGCTCCAAGACTTAATTAGAAGCACTGTCCCTCCTCAATTCTGGTAGTAAGCAGGTTGGAGAGGAATGATTCAGAGATGCTGTAGTGCTCATCTCTGTCTTTCTGAGCAACAATGGAGTTGAATGTAAGTTTTCTATTGATGTGGCAGAGATCAAGTTTTGTGGTGTGGTGCCTGGCACACCTGCAGGTGGGACACAAACAGGGGCTGGTTGAAGAGTGCTGACAGTGCTCGAGTTGTTAGAAGGTATGGGGAATGAGAAAACTGCTCTCAAGGGCTTCAGTGGCTTTTTGTAAATGCTTTATTTGCTGATTTCTGTCAGAACTGTAAAACGAAGGAGTTTGATATGTGGGAAAAGCCCAGGGTCTGACACAGTGGCAGTGGCCACATTCCTGCTGAGCAGGGGAATGCTCTTTATTCAGAGCATGAGCCATTTGCTGCAGTTCAGGGCAGCCACTGCACCAGCTCCTGGCAAAGCAGAGAGCAACGTTTCTGTACTTGAGGTTGTGGTATTTCTGTATATTGAAGTGTTGTAGGTGCTTGCTCATCAAGTCTTCTACACGATGTGAAGGTTAAAAAATAATCAAGAGCAAAAGCTTCTTTTAGTATGGCCTGTATTTGAATAATGCTCAGGCACTGCTTTCCTGTCTCCCTGAGTTGTTGGATTCTTGTTTAAGACCTTGACCTTTCTTAGGGCCATTTAGGAACTTCCATGCTCATTTGGTTTTGGAATTAAGAAATGCTGTTGGTTTTTGGAGAGAGGAATGGTTAACTTATACATGATTTCATGGGTAGAACTCTGTCAGCTATTTGGCTTTAAGGACTCTCTCCATTCCACATGTTTTAATTCAGCAAAGAATTCTAAATGCACATTTAGCTTTCACTTATGTATTTCCATTAGATTTGTTAGGATTGCTCACGTGCTGAAAGTTTTTAAGGATATGCTTAAATACTGCTGAATCCTGTACCAAAAAAAAAAAAAGATGAGACAGGAACTTTTTTTGTTTTCCTGTAAAGTAGGAACATGTGTTGTCTTGCTGAAAGCAAATGGCCTTGCTAAGTAATACTGCTGAAATCTGGCAATTCCTACTTTCAGTATAATGGTGGCTACAAATTAGCCTTGATTGCTCTGACAGTTCTTGAATTGCTATTATCGTGTTTCATCTGAGTACTCTTCTTGTTGAAACCTGATCTAAAGAAAGTACTACAACAGCTCATGTAAAATTTTGCATTTTGTTTTCCTCTGAGGGAAACAGTTCTCTCTATAGGGTATTTGTTGGGTTTTAGTTGTTTGGTTGGGTTTTTTTGAATCACTTTTTTAGACCCTTCATTTGGTTAAAGGGAATGCAGCTTCTTTCTCTGGTGATTTTTCATAAGTGAAAACTGTTTTGCATATGAACAAATATTGCTACAAACTGACTTGATTGATATGTGTTTATCCTGAGAATACAGGAAGAGGAGAGGAACCATCTCACATGTCCACAGGTTTTTTGTAGTTCTGGGTAGGCAGCTACTTGGTAATAGCTTTAAACACACAAGTCCTTTCTGGTTTACTTTTATTGATAGTTTCTCTAGATCATTTTAGAGACTTTCCAACAAGCAGCTTGTGCAGAGACTGTCAGAAAATGAGGGGAAAAATGAGTACCAGGGTTCCTGGTACTCAAATCCCCCTGACTTCCAGGCTGGTCCTTCTTGGTTTGCTGGCACTGTAGTGCTGGACATGACTCTCAAATGTATTGGTGAAGGACCTGTGCAGGTGCCTCTTGAGGGGAAAGAGGTGCAGGTAATGCTGAAAACTTGTGAAAACAGAGCTGAGAACCAAGTGCTGTTTCATTATTTGGAATGACCCCAGCTCCGTGAAGAACTGCAAATGAAGAAGAAGAAGAGTATGAGTACATTAATGGGGTGTTTGAAGGGTTTAGATGCAATGCAGTATGAGAATCTTGTAAGAGCTGTGTTTAGAAGAAGGTAAAGGTTTAAAGTGAGGATTGAGGGTAGAATCTGGAAGTAGCTGAGCTGAGGTATCCAGTCAGTTTAAGTGTTTGTGATGTGTGTGGGATAATCCATCTGCCCCGACCTGGATGTGTGGGTTGTAGGGAGAAAGCACTGGTGGTGGTGGTGCTCTTTTCTGGACACAGGTGGTGTGACTTGCTGAGTCTGTCACTGCTGGTGTCATTCTTCCTGGACATTTTCTCTGTTGCTGCATTTGTTGGGAGAATTAGTGTGTTGTGTGTGTGTGACTGTGTTTAAATTCTGTGTGAGGAATAGTGTTATTTCCTTAGCACCCCATGAGCAATGCTTCATAACCACTGGGGTTTAATGAAACCTGGATTCCAGTGGGCTTGTCCCTGATGTTGCCTGCTGTAGTACCTTTGCCTGACACTGATTTAACAAGGCCCCATGTCCCCTCTGTGTGTCCACAGTAGGCAGGAGGGAGCTGGGAGTCCTGCAGGCGAGGCTCAGTTACCCCAGCTCAGCACTTCCCTGCAGCTGGGAACCACCTCACTGGTGTGCTGGCACCTGCTGAAGGGTGAAGCCACACGGGGGTTTCCTGCCCTCTGAAGCTCAAGAGTTTCCTTCCCTTGTGTGAGCTTTGGAAAGCTTAGAACCACACTGTATGTTATATTTTCCTAGTCTTGACTTTTCTCAAGCTTGCTTGAGATTGTTTATAGTGAATTTGTGAGACGTGGTTGGCACTTTTACTGATCCTTTGATCAGCTTTCTTTAGGGAAGGGGTAAAATATTTGGTGCTGCACAGGTTTAGGTCACTGGTCGTGGTTATGCTGGAACACTGAAGTCTCACCTAAGGCTGTACAAAACATCTGAAGTCCTGAGGAGCTGTAGGCTTTAGTTTTGAGCCATATTAAAAGCATCTCAAGTACCCATGTTTGTACTGAGTGCTCTTTGTGCCTGTGCTGTATTTTGCTTTCCCCTTCTGCCTATTTACTTATTATCATAATATAACAGTTTCTTAGGGGGAGAAAAAGTGCAAGCCTGTTGCTTAGCCTGGTATTCTCACTGCTAAGAAAATAAACTGGTTTTCAGTCTGGAATGCTGCATTGCCTAATTCACAGTATTCTTTCAGCTTAGTTCAAGTAGCAAGTTTGGTTTTCTCTTTGGTTTTAGCAGTATTGGAGTATTGGGAAATACATTTTTTTCCTGTTTCAGTCTTAGGAATGTATCCATATTCAAAAAGCACAAAGTCTGTATTTACTAAGTCTTAAGAAATTATAGCCAGGGATCCAGTTTAAGAAGCTCTGATGTTGCTGTTCTCTTGCTCTGCCTTTGCCTTTTTTTTTTTTTTTTTCTTCTCTTTTTCCCCCATCCTTACTGGCATTGAGTTTGCCCTCCAGACAAAGAGCAGACAATGAACTGCAGTGAATGGCACTTGTGAGCAAGATAAAACTGGGTCAGTTCCAAGCTCGTGCAGGGTGTAGGTATAATAAATACAGAATAACAGAATTGTTGTGTTTGGAAAAGACCTTTGAGACTATTGAGTCCAACCATTAACCCAGCACTGCCAAGTCCACCACTAAAGCATGTCCCCAAGTGCCACATCTACACGTCTCCACCATTTCCCTGAGCAGCCTGTTCCAGTGCTTGGCAACTGTCTTGGTGAAGAAATGTTTCCTAATGCCCAATCTGAACCTCCTCTGGTGCAGCTTGAGGCCATTTCCCCTTGTTCATTGCTTGCTACTTGGGAGAAGAGGCCAACCCCCATCTGACTGCAGCTCCTTCTAGGGAGTTGTAGAGAGTGATAAGTCTCTCCCCTGAGCCTCCTTTTCTCCAGGATAAACACCCTCAGCTCCTTCAGCTTCTCATCAGACCTTTGCTCCAGACCCTTTGCCAGCTCTATTGCCCTTCTCTAGACTTGTTCCAGCACCTCAATGTCCTTCTTGAAGTGAGGGGCCCGAAACTGAGCACAGGATTTAAGGTGTGGCCTCACCAGTGCCCAGTACAGGGGGTCCCTGCCCAGTCCTGCTGGCCACCCTATTGCTGATACAGGCCAGGATACCAGTGGCTTTTCCACCAAGCAGCTTTCCAGCTGCTCTTCCCCAAGCCTGGAGCAAGTGACCCAAGTGCAGGACCTGGCACTTGGCCTTGTTGAACCTCACACAGTTGGTCTTGGCCTGTCCAGGCCATTCTGCAGAGCCTTCCTGCCCTCCAGCAGATCAACCCTCCCACCCAACTTGGTGCCATCTGTGAACTTAATGAGGATGCTCTTGATCCCCTTCATCCAGAAACAGAGACATTAAACAGGACTGGTTCCCCTGGGGAACACCCTTAGTGACTGACCCCAGTTGGATGTAGCACCTCTTCACCACCACCACATCCTGGCCACCCAGGGAAGAGTACACCCCTCTGAGCCATGAGCAACCAGTTTCTCCAGGAGAGTGTTGTGGGAAATGGTGTCAAAGCTTTGCTAAACTCCAGGTAGATGACATCCACAGGCTTTCCCTTGTCCACTAAGTGGGTCACCTTGTCACAGTAGAAGATCAGGTCAGTCAAGCAGGACCTGCCTTTCATAAACCCCTCCTGGCTGGGCCCAGTCACCTGCTTGTCCTGCACATGGTGTGTGATGGCACGAAGGATGATCAGCCCCAAAACCTTCCCTGGCACTGGGGTCAGACTGACAGGCCTGTGGTTCCCCAGGTCCTCCTTACAGCCCTTCTCTGAGATGGGCATCACATTTGCTAAATTCCAGTCAGCTGGGACTTTGGGGATGGGCCAGGGCTGCTGATAAATGCTGGAAAGGGGCTCAGGGAGCTTCCCTCCAGCTCCACAGATCTGTGTGTGTCTAAGTGGCATAGCAGGTCACTTCTCATTTCCCCTTGGATTATGGGGGCTTCATTCTGCTCCCTGTCCCTGCCTTCCACCTTCTGGGGTTGGATACCCAGGGAACAGAAATGAGGGGGTGAAGGAAAGGAGGCTGCTGCCATTTCTTGCTGTGCTGTAAAAGCTTTTGATGGATGTTGGGGTGATGTAGCATAACTTACTATGGCAGAACACTGAGTAATACTGAATGTTCATTAGAGGTATTCATTAAGGATTTACAGTTGTCAGCTGGAGTGCTGTCACAATTTTAATTACTTCATGAAACAGCATGCTGAGGTCATGCAGAAAATGCCAGTGCCTCTGACATGTGTTATTTATTTATTTTTGGAACCGATACATTCCTATTGAATGTGATTATAACTTCAGAATCACTAATTTTCAGGAGCTGGAATTAAATTTGAGGGGAGGTGAGGGTTGTGTTTTGGCTGTGGACATATTGTAGGGCCCCTTTTTTCCCCCCGGACTCTGTGCTCTTGTGCTTTCATACTCTCCTGCACGTATTCAGGCCATGGAAAACCAAGGCTACAGGATGTAAGGGTAGTTCTCAGGCACATTTTCAGTATCACAGATGAATGGCCAAGGACTTTATCTCCTGTGTAATTGAACATGAAGGCTGAGTGCTCTGTTCTTTTCTAGCTTTTTAATTCCTCCGAAGGTTTTTAATTTTGCTTCTTCTATAGGTTTTTAATTCAAAGAATAGTAAACCAGACCAGCTGTATTGAGGAACTTTAATAAACTTTTTATGTGAAATGGATAATGGTCTGATGGTGACATAGGAGCTTCACAAATAGTTTTCTTCTCTGGAAATAAGTTGGTGTTGTCGTAGTCTCCTTTTCTCCTGCTGTGGCTTTGTTATAAAGTACTGGATGTACTTACTCTGCTACACTGAATGCAGCAGTGGGTGGTGTAATCATAAATGTGAAAACATGTAATAGGAGTCAGATTCACCAAGTGACACGAGGACCTGCTGGGAGCTGAATGGTGAGTGAAAACTTCTCCAGAGCTGGAGCTGAGGGAAGTAGAAACACCTTTTAGGTGTGGCTTTGCTTCTCTGGGAGCAGGGACAACCTCAAAGACAAGTTAAAAACAAGAAACCCTGTTCAAAGACTATCAGAACATCCTCAAGTGCTGTTTGTAGTTGGTGTCTCTGTCACCAAAAACTGTTGAGGCACTGACTTTTGGGCACCACGACCAGGGGTGGGGCAGGACAGCCCTGCTCTTCACAGGCTGCCACATCTTCAGCAGTTTTTGGGAGAGACACACAGCACCTGCTCCAGTGAACTTCACCTGTGGACTTGAGAGATGTCCAAGTTAGGAAAACTGCTTTTCAAGTGCAGAGGACCACCTTAAGGACAGTTTTTCCACTTATCTGCTGAGGGTTATATTATGATAAACGTTGTGGTATTGTTGGGAATACTAAGAATATTATTTATATGTTACTGCAGTAAATGCCAGTCTAGAGAAAATACTGTGTTATGTTTCCTGTTGAGCACAGGTACGGAGCTGTGTGTGTTTCTGTGGTGGTGGGGGGTGTGGTGTTCCTTTTGTTGTTGTTTTGTTTCTGATGCTTGTTTGCAGGCACTTGGTGAGCTCTGGTGTTGAGCACAATCTCCAGGAGCAAAAAAACTTCAGGTTGGGCTGCTTGCTGAGGGGGCTGGGATCTGACCATGCTCATGCAGGGTAGGATGGCTCAGGTTATACAGAAACAGTGATTTAAAAAAAAAATTGAATTTCAGTTTTAGTGAACTTATTCTTAAATGTGTTAATATGAAATGATAGTGCAACGTGTAGTTACAGGCCTTAAGTATGTAGGTTGAGTATTATAAAACATCAGAAAGACCTGTTGGACAAGTTAAAATCTGAATAAGAAGAGTTACTGGTCTAAGCATTTGTAGTTAAGAGTTTTTGTTAATGCTTGATCAGCTTTTGATGGCTCTAATTGCCTCTTGAAATCTGAACAGAATATTCTCTTACAGCTTGGTTCATCTGGTTTATGACAATGAGTGGTTTACACTGAGAAAGCAGGAAGTATTTTTGTCTTTTGTTTTCCTTTGGTCTGTAAATAAAAATGATGCCAGAGGATCTGCCAGATCCAACCTTGAGAAATGTGACCAAAATAAGTGAAGGACATGTGAGGTGCACACAAACCTGCCATTGTTTGTTAAAAGATTGTGTAGAAAACCAAACCATGTACTTCCCAGCTTATCTTTTCCAGTACATACATTTCAGAGTAATAGCTTATAATTGAAATAACATTAAGTATTGGGTTTGTACATTTAATCAAATTCCAATTTCCATACAAATGAAGCTCAGCAACAAGAACAATTAGCATAGGAAATGAAAAACAGCATTTCTTTGTATTAAAAACAAAATAGATTCAAATCTGTACTTGCTGTGTAAATGCTAAAATGTAATGTGCATCTATAGTCTTAGCTACTAAAAGAATATCTTAATGTGTCAGACTTCACTGACTGGTGAATCCTTTAATAAAGAGAAGTTAAGTAATAGCAGCAAGAAAAAGCCAAACTTTGATAATCAGTGTTAACAGTCACTGAGTTTAATTTCTGTATCAAAGCACTTTCCTGAATTGAGACTTATATTTTGGAGACTTTAATTTCAGCCTCTGGCTCCTCCTCTGTACCTCTGAATTTGTGTATTGCCATGACATCAAGGTGTTTGTAGTGCTGATGGTTCGTGTATTAGAGTTAGGAACCCATGGCTTGTAAGTGAGGGGAATCTTTTGTCTGTCAGGGATGCATTTCTGCTTTAGGAGAGATTTGACTTTCTAATGCTCCTTTTTCCACTGGTTCTTGTAATGACAGTTTCCAGTATCTTGAAAATATAAGGTTGAAATTTAGATTTTGAAGACTTTGATGTGTTCACCAAATGCTCTACAGGATGTTTATTTTATGTGCCTGAGACAAAGCCTCTGGCATTTTTATTGGATGTAGCATTTCTTCTGGCTGAATCTTTTATAGCTCTGTCTTCAACTGAAGGAGGGGAAATAATCCTGTGAAGACAGTATCAAAGTTCTCTCATTTACCCACCAGTTTATCTTTGCAGGAGTGTTTTGATGAGTAAGTAGTGCTTGAAGATTAGAAGGGTGCTTTTTGGCTTCTGTCACTGGGCAGAAATGTTTACAGCAGCTGGATTTTGCCCATTCCCGAGAGCTGTTTCCACCCCTGGCCTCTGAAGAGATGCAGAAAATGTCTCTTCTATTAGAGCTGATACTTCAAAAAGCAACATTTAAAAGATAGTGGACATTCTGTCTTTGTTGGCAGACAACTGTTATGGAGCCCCAATTCCACATTAATGGATCCAGGATTTGTACAACTGTGATTCTGCCGAATTAGCTGGAGCATGCAATCTTTCTGGTTGCAGGGGGACAAACCATAGCTGATGTGACTTAATGTGGACAGACAGTAACTAATTTGATGTGAAGTTTGCTGTTTCAAGGCCAACTGATCACATTCATTCAGGAAACTGAACCAGCAAGGTGAACTTGTGTTGAATCAACACTTGTCTCATGTGCCCCTTACAGCCTTGCTTTGGTTTTGGAAGCTCTAAAATGAGATTTGCTGTGTTAAAAAAAAAAAAAAGTAGTTTTAGATACTGGAGATAGATTTGCCTTTCTTTCAAATAAAACAATTGTTTGGAATAACTGATTATCCCTTTTAGGTAAGAGAAGGGGAAGATGAATAAGAAATTAGTTGCAGTTTAAGTGTCAGCAGGAGGTGACTTAGTGAAAATGCACCTCTGAAGGCCTGAAAATAAGGCAAAAAATCCAGGTTTCAAGCAGTGTCATGCCCAGGGCAGCACAATGACCAGTGTGTGACCAGGAGGAATTCACTTGGCTTCCCAGAGCTGGGGCTCCTGAAGGAAAATCTTCTCAATTACACAGAAAGAGTACACGAGATTGTTAAACCTGAAGGGCTTCCTGGATTCTGTTCTAATGGCCCAAATCTGTTTGTTTTGTGAAACACATGAAGCTGGCTGGCAATTAAAGCTCTGTGTGAGTATTTATTTATCATGAAGTCAGTCCTGTGGATAGTGCTTCTTGTAAATGTCTGCTTTGAGTGCTCAGCAGGAAATCTGGAGATCGATGTGTTGTAAAGAAAATTAAAAAGCTGGTTGAGGCCTATGTTGAAATACATGAGGAGTACTGTGAAACACCTGGCATTCAACATGCAGTTGGGAAAATGTTTAGAACAAAAGCTCTCTGTGAGAGTGTAAGCAACCACCATGAAAAATTAAGTTTTTCCTGTCTGAAACCTGCATTTTTCTGTTAGTCAAAAATCTTGTCGGTTTTGTCACTGACTTAGAAAAATATTTGGCAGCTGAAGAAGGTGAAAACTCCCTGTTTGTATGGCACTGTTTGAGTTTATTGATAATCTTGTCTGTTAGTTATTCAAATACCAGAAATGAGTTTCCAACTGTTCTGTAAGTTTTCTTTCACATTTTGAATTACAAGTCCACCAGTAGCTTTGGCAAGACTTCTTTCAGGTGAGTGACTTGTAAACAGGTTGTATTATCTAAATGCCCCCAAAAATTGAGACTGGATTTTCTTGGCCTTCATTTGACTGATATGTTTTGTCTTAGGTTATATCTGAAGCTCGTAGAACTGGTGGTCTGAATTTTTCTTTTTTTTATATAAAAAGTTAAGAGTTTCTTTTTTTTCCTCTGGCCAGTTTATAGTAGAGAATGCAGGTGAGGTGTTACCAGAGAACACACTTTCAGGTAGGGGTGTGCTGGTGAACCAGCAGGTTACTGGGATTTTAGGGACTAAACCCAGAGTGCTCCTGAAAGCCTGGAGCCAGCAGTGAGGACAGCTGACTGCTCAGAGATTCACCTCATCTGCAGCCTTTGGCAAACTGTGCAGTTTGTCTGGACATGGTTGTAACCACTGGCAGGAGGTGCAGGGGTTGGCTGGTGAGGTTGTTGAGGGTTAATGTTGTACAAGTGCTCTGAGATGAAGTGAAGTGACTGTAATGACACCTCAGTGCCTGAAGTGTTTCCACTTTCTCACACTGCTTGAACTTTGTGATGATTTGTAAGTTTATTCTGTGTGCAGTGCAAAAACTACAATTGCTGCTATTTCCAGTGTTTTACTTGCCTCCCTTCTTCCCAGCAAATGCCAGATGAATTTAATTGCTCTGAGGTAAGATTTCAGTGTACTAAATTTTGTGTTGTAGCAAAGCCAAGACTGCATGTGATCCTTAAAAGAAGCAACCTTTTATGTTAGAGTTGCACGTGTGAATCATAATATTGCTGATGTAACTCCTCACATAATATGTGAACACTGAGGGAGGTTGCATTTCCACATTTTCACTTCTAGGCAGCTGTTGATGCCCTCAGCTCAGTGTTGTGTCAGTACCTCTGCTCCAACAGCTGCTTGCTCTTGGCTGAATTTGTGCCATTATGGATTTACTAATGATTTTGAAAACACAAAATGTTTCTTGATTTAACAGCTGGTGGAAGACGTGTGGTTTTAGTGCTGCTACAAGGTGATAATTTAAGATACTTTCTTCTCCATCCTTTGCTGTGATTTACCATCAGTAGTTAAGAACTGAGAGAAATATCTGGCTGTAAGGACAAAAGTGGGAACTGGTATTTTGGAAATTTTTCCTGTGGAAGTCTTCTGTAGGCAGAGGAACAGTTTGAATTTACCACACTCTGGAAAGTACAAAGTCTGACCATGTGTTGAGTGCTTTCCAGGAAAGATGGATGGTCACATAATGTTGTACTTTCACTGCTGCTCATACATCTTCATGACTCCTGTTCTGCTGCTGGCAGGGGGACTGGTCTTTTCTGAGGCAAAGAGATGGGCCTGAAATGTTTTGATTTTTCAGCTGTTTTGATTTAAGAATAGGCTATTAAAATGAAATGCTTGACAGGGTTGTGGAGACCAGCACATCCCCTGTGAGCTCTTGCCTGTCCCAAATTTCCCTGTTCCTTGGCCAAGTCTCTTACAGGCTCATTGTAGACTTGATCTATTTTTATGTCTCTATCTCACCTCTGATGGCTTTGGTTGGGATGACCCAGGAGGGATTATTGACAGCATTTGCAGGATATGGAGGTTTTAATTTCATAATATTTCTCTATGTTACATTTTGCCCCTCTGCAGTAGAATTGTGTAGCAGTTTGTGCCCCTTGGTCTGAAATAATTAGTGCATCTGGCATAGAATGATCTCCATTGGGAGCAATGGTACAGCTGGTTTGAGAGGTGTTTTAATAAAATGTTTTGTACTCTTCCATGTATCCACATTCTTCAGAGAGGAGTGTCACACAGGAAGTAATGACATTGCAGCATGTAGCTGGCATTTTTTTAATGCCCATAATATTGGGATGGAGTCATCCTTTTATCTGCACCAGTCATATGTAATTGTACATAAAATATTAATAGCATGTATGAAATTGCAGACAGACAAAAGTATTCTTGACTGGTTTTCCCCATATGCACTTTGGCATTCCTGGGGGATGCTGCCTGAGAAACCAGAAACCTGCTGAATAACCTTCTTCACAGGGGGTGTGTTTGACTTCCACTGAAAGCAAGCAACTAAAAAAAAATCATGTTTATTTTAAAGTATTAAGTTATGAATTTAATTTTATCACAAGTACAGATGGAGTGGAAACCTGGAGCTGGGCTCATGATAATCTTTCATGTGTTGAAACATCTACCACAGGCTCCAGTGTAAATTCTGCACTTGAAACTGCAGTAGCAGAACTTTCTAAGAAACCCTCCAGTGTGTGCTGACTTTGCACAAGAGTGGTGAAAGAAGCTGCAGTGATTTTCCAAAGAATTGGCACTTTTCTGTGGAGCTGTAATTTGAATAGTTTTAATTTCTGCTTGAGGTTTTGTGTTTATTTGGTTTGGCGGTTTGTGTGTTGATGGAGGTTTGTTTGTTTTTTTTTTCCTCTAAAGAGAGATTTAACTCAAAGATTAGATTTGAAATTATCTAAGTTAAAGATAGATCTTAAATTTTCTCTCTTGGTACATTGGGCAAGTGAAGCTTTTTCCTCCTTGTGTTATTCCCCATTTCTCTCTTCAGGTCAAATAAATGACTTCAGATTTTGTTCTGAGGGGGAAATTATTATGACCTAAGCTGTTAATTCTGTTTTTTTCCCCCCATTTTTTTCCCCTCCCCATTTCCCCTGTGCTCATTCTCTGCTGTTTGGGCTGAGCAGAGCTCTAAAGGGGTGAGAACACCCTCGTCCTGCTGTCAGGTCTGTTGTTGCCTCAGTAGTCTGGCAGGTCCCTGGGAGTTCTAAGCATCTTGTGACCTGAATGTTTGCTCTGAGTAGGTGGTTGCTAAGAGGATGTGCCTGCTTTTATTTTTCCAGAAGAGCAGGTCTGTGCTTTATAGAGAAACCAATAGTAGGGCTGGAGTTTAGTCTGACATCAAATTAGAAGCCTGTTATCAATATCTTATACCAGGCAATTACTAGGTGTATGCATATGGCTTTTATTGAGAGTCCATGATGACTGCTTTTATTATGCCTGGTCATGATGTTTGAGCATTAAATGTGACCTCTGCCTTGATTTAGCTTAGACACGTTTCAAGAAGTAACAAATGCAGTTACAGCTCTGCTCTTAGGTTGTAAACTCTGGATGAGAGAATGCATACTGTATTTTCAATTTTCTTTTAGAGATTTCTTTCTGCAAAACAGTTGCCTACTTGATCCTTTCAAAATCAGGGATGAGTGTGTTTTAAACTTTTTTGTCCTATATTTAAAAGGGTGCTTTTTCTCTAGACATAAATTACCTGGGGGTTTTGTAGCTTGCTGAGAGGAAAACATGCTAAATTGTTCAAAATACTGGTTGGAAAACTGACAACCACTGTCCAGAGGAAAGATGGACAGTGATGGTCTGGTGTGAAAGTGAGCCTTTGGGTGGTGGTGGCATCTGGCAAACCTGCCAGCTGTGAGCAGCTTGGAATTGCTCCCTTATGCAGACAGACTTTTTTTCCCCCCCCTTGCAAAATGTTTTGAGGGATACAAAATGAACCTGAATTATTAGGTTCTGGCATTTGATAGATGGGAATTGATATTAAAAAAAGCTTTGTAAAGAGTTGTACTTTTTATGATGCTAATTAGGTGTGACAGTGTAATGATGGCAGGTAGGCAGTGTGCTCACATGTTTGCAGATACTGGCAGCTGCTTGTAAAGGATATGTTCACATGCAGAAATTCTGCAAAGAGCTTAACCTAGAAAGTGAAAACAGCTTTATGGATACAGAAATTGTTTTACAAGTAGTTCTGTGAAATATCTCTCAATCAGGCTGGACATGTTTGCAAGTCTAGTGGGTGCTGGCAAACGTGGTGGTTAGAATGGAAATAGGGGTCTGAGTTTGTTGCATAATGTAGCACTTAACTAAAGGAACGTGAGCAAGTAGTCCCTCAATGCTCCACAAGAAGTAAATGGGCAGTGCTGTGGTGATGGCTGCTCACGTGGTACCTTTATCAGGAAGATTTTAGGTGTCTTGAGAGAATTACTCCCCAAACCTTCCCGTCTGTTGAAACCACAAGCACACGTTTGAAACCACGACGAGATCCGAAATGAAGCAGTGTTTAAGAGGCTCAGTTATCCAGAGATATTTATCCATGACAGATGACTAATATATGTATAAATTTGCAAGAATGAATAACAAAGCACAGCTTCCTTCCTTCCTTCCCAGAGCTGCGCTGCACCCCGGGGCAGTTTGCGTGTCGGAGCGGGACCATTCAGTGCATCCCTTCCAACTGGCAGTGTGATGGGTGGCCCACCTGTGAGGATGAGAGTGATGAAGTTGACTGTCCAGGTCAGTAAATCTCATATTTTGCAGCAGGGCTTTGGATCATTTGCTTGTTTGTATTTGAAATTGGTGTTTGTTTGGTAGAGCTGTACCCATTGTTGACAAATTTTGAGTTGGCTTCTCTTCCTTTTGAGCAGATAATGCCACAAACAGTTTTTTGGTTGTCTGAATTATCCTTCCATTCTTGCAGTGTAAGCAGGTGTCCTGGGGATGAGGAGAGTTTGTAGTCTAAAAAGAGACTTCTGTGGCAAGTTAAAAATCATGTTGGGATAAAGCAGAAAGGACACATAAGCCTGTGGTTAAATTTGGAGTTTCTGGTTTAGTTGTATGCATATATCACTCAAATGATGCTGGGTGACATTGCTGGACTTGGGTAGGGAGCTTGTTTTATTGCCCCTGTTTTGATTATGCTTCTTGTGCTTAAGTGGAGAACTTTGTTCTTGGAAATGAGCTGATGTATTTCTCCTCATAAACTCCTATGACCTTTTGCTTTCAGCAGTCTGTCACCAGCAGTGGTTCTCTGCTAAAACTCCTGGATACAGTTGTCATCACAGCATTTAGTCTGTCATAATCCTGAGTTTTGAGCCATTTTAGGTGCTACAAAATAGTAACATTGGTGTTTTACAGCAACAAACTCTTAAGTATTCATGTTTTCTAGAGGAATTAAAGAATTAAATCCAGTGCTCAAGCTTTGAAACTGTGCTGGAGTTAGTCATCTCCCCAGCGTGTGCTATGCACAAATAGTTGAAAAAATCAGTGGTGTTTTTAGAATTTTTGTGTAGTTTGTGTGTGTGTGTGTACTTGCAGCAAAGGGGCAAAAGGAGATGGTAGTTTCCTCTGAGATTGGAAATTAAGCTGTGCCACTGATTTAAGGATGTTCCTTACAGTGTAGATGTCCTAAAGAAAGATGCTTTTATAATTGTGCTGTTCTTCTTCTTCCTTTTTAGCTAACTTTGGCCAGAGGAAGAACTGAGGAACTAATAAAATTCTGGAGTTTTAATGGGATTCATTGGCTAGGGGATGGCAGAGGCCTGGTACTGTTTGGATTTTCTCAAAAAGCACCAAAGGCTTCACTTGAATGTTTGAACATCCACATGACTAGAAAACTATTTTTATCTTCCCTTGTTGCCTGGTGTATTAGTCAGCAATTTGTTGATGCATGGAGTGTGCACCAGGATGGTGTTGACTCAAGCTCTGGAGTTCCAAAGAATACTTGGAATATGGATGGGAAGAGGATTTTGTGGAAGTAACACATTGGCTCTGGCTTTGTGTTTGGGGTGTCACTGCCTGACAAAAACTTTTAAGAAATTAAATGTGGGAGAGACTTGATTCACCACCATGTCTGTACCAGGAAAAGGAGAATAAAGACTACTAGATGAACACTAGATAAATGATGGACAGCCCAGAGAAGGAAAGTATTGCACTTGATGAGAGGAGTAATTAGATAAGTAATTGGTGAAAAGGCTGTTCTAAGTAAAACAGCCAGAAAGCAGGTGTGGCATTTGTGAAAGAACTGAGATATTTGCACAGTAATGTGAGGAGTGCAGCCAGCAAACCAGAGGAACAGGAACTACTGGTGTAGGATGTAAAAACTATTATACCTGTAACAAAAAAATTGGTGGGATTGCACTGTGACCTGAAGTTGGTGTTGAAGGGCATGTGTTTGTGGAGCTGTCAGGAGTAAGGAGAGGCTGGTTTGCATGTGAATGGTGTGTTGGAGCATGAAAGGGAATAGCTTCAATGAAAGGAAACCTGAGAGCAGAATCAGTTTGGAAGAGCATGGTTTTCTTATGTTGGGAAAAGCAATACATATGTCACCAGTTGAAGGAGAGACTTAAGTCTTGGGACATGGACTGGGGAGCTAATGCTGCTAATAATAGGAGCACATAGTCACAACTCAGGAGTGGCAACTTTCTTCTTTGGCCACTGAATTTACAAGAAATGATGCAGCTTTAAATTTAGAACATAGCTTTGGATTTAGATGAGCAATTGTGAGATGATTCAGCTAAATATAAATACTTTTTAATTAAAGTTTTAATTTCAATAAAGGCAGGCTAACCACTGAAAGAACTAGTTAGTGAAGCCACCTGGACTTGTGAAACTTGGAGAATTAAAATATCTTTAAATTAAAAGGCATGAAAACTCTCTGAAGCATGAAGAGAAAGCTTGCAAAAAAGGGCCCTGAATCTGGTTAGGAAGCTTGTTAATCTTCAGCCTTTGAGCTACTAATGGCACACTCCAACATGAGCAGCTTGGAAGAGATCAATGCCAGTGAATGAGGGTTTTGTGGTGATGTTGGAGGTGTGTTTCAATGACTACTTAGTCATGTTGGTATTTTGAAAGGGCAAAGCCATTGGAAATTATTTGCCACTGTTGGTTTAGTTCACCTTTTTTAGGCCTTATTTGATTTGTGTTAATAACAAAGGTCCTGTTAAAGGAGGAGAATATGTAATTAATAAATTAGTTTGGTATTCATGTGTTGTTTGAAGTACAAGAAACGCCTCATATCCAAAGACATTTTGTTAGAATAATTTCTTCTGGCATTTTTTCCTGAACACAATTAGGCAAGACATTAATTCATTGACAATCTGAATAAGTGCATGAGATGCCTGTCTTTTGCTAGGCCATGTATTTCTCTGAAGATTGTCATTATAGCTGTTTTTATTTTTATTCTTACTCTTATCAAAATGACCATTTTCCTTTAAAACATGGAATTCTTTCAGTCCCAAACTTGCCATGTGCAGAGTGCTGTTTCCCCTGCCCTTCCCACCAGGCACACACGTGTCCATGGGATCTGCAGCACTGATTACCCTCAGTTCATCTCTCTGGTAGACTCAAACCAGTGGCTGCTTGCTCTTGTGACCACACTAAAAGTTGCTGGGAGGGTTATGTAGTGTGTGCCTGTGACCTGCTTCTGCTTGAGCAGTGGAGCTTCATGAAATTTGTGTCCTGTTCCCTGTCAACAGCACTTGAGCCTAAAAATAGTTTATCCCAAAGTGGTGTATTCTGTGAAATGGTAGAGACAGGCATTAGTATGTTAAACAAGGACTTCTACAAATGAGAATTTATTATTTCTACTCGCTTTCTCTTGTGTTTCTGTTACCTGTATGAACGTAGAAACAGAACTTTTCCACCTTTGTGAAAGTTCTGTGTGTAAACCCATAAGAGAGAAGGGATCTGCAGTTTGCCTCTTGCTGCTTATTGGATTTCCAGCTTTGCTTCTTCCAGAATATCAGATCAGCTTCTGCAGATATCCTGCCTTCTTTGCAGGCCTTCTGCTCTAACTCATTTTCAGAAGGACAAGCAGAGCAGGATTTGATGTAGCTCTGTCTGTTTACCTTTGTTCTCTTGCTACAGGCTTGATGTTTGTTTCTGTTGGCTGTAAGAGTGGATGTTTTAAACAGCAGTGCCTTTCAGAAATCCTATCCACATCAGTTTTTCACCTTGAAATTATATTGCTGATCATTCTATTTCCTCGCTTCGTTTATTTATATTTTTAAAAATAAAATTCTTTCCAGGAATAAATAATTAGATTGTGCTGTCAGCTGTCTTTGGGCTTCTCCCAGCATCTGACTTTGAAAACCTTCAGCTCATCCTGAAGTGCACACCCTTGCCCAATGGCACATTCTTCCTTTAAAAAGTATTTCTCAGTACTGTTTTCTAGACCTGCTTGGCCAGAAACAAGAACACTGGAAGGTGTCAGTGAGCTGAATTCCTGGGGGCTGTTCCCCCCACCTACCTAGGCCTGAGTGAAGTTCAGAAACAGCTTTGTGTGTTGATCCACCAAGGGTTTTGTGTTTGGTTGAAGTGACTGTTGACATTTATGTGCTTTTTAGTACATCTCCTTTTTTAAAGCTAGACAGTAATGATAAAAACCTCTGAGCATTTCCACACTTGTTCTGAGCTCTTGCTGAAGTAATTTTTTTTTTCCCTTACCTTGTGGTGTTTCAATTATAAGCTCTTTTCTGTCAGTCTAATGCCTTGAATAGTGCTTGGCACAGCAGGATGCTGTTCTTGGTTGGCATTGATGTCATGGCATAATACAATTGATAACACATGGTGGGGGAGCTGCTTGATCTGAGCAAAATCACTCCTCTCTGGGAAGTTCTGAGCTGTATTTCAAATACTGAGGCACAAAACTGGACTCATTCTTGAAGTTCTCTCACCTCTCAAATTACCAAAAGGAATTAGAAGCTTTCCAAGCTTTTAGTAGGTCATGTGCTGGACAGAAAACTTGAAGCTTAGGGGACAAGGCAGCTTTTATATAAAATTTGAGAATCAATGTGTTCAAACAGGAACAATTCAAATCTTGAAACTAATAATATATGACAGGACTTGTTTGCTTCACAAGCAGTTTCATTTTGA
Organism: Serilophus lunatus; assembly: GCA_013399895.1. Taxonomy (NCBI): domain Eukaryota; kingdom Metazoa; phylum Chordata; class Aves; order Passeriformes; family Eurylaimidae; genus Serilophus; species Serilophus lunatus. The sequence continues at coordinate 37,409 of VXBA01002237.1, forward strand.
CACAGTACATTCATCCTTGTAGGGGGTTTGCCTTGAGTGACTTGATGTCTATGACACAGTAACTCTGGAAACTAGTTCAAAATCCAACATTCCCCCCCCTTTATGAGTCCTGACCATACAAGGACTTCTCTGTGTTACAGTCAGTGTCATCTGCCTGCCTGCTTGCCCTTTTTTTGGTGCACAGGAGACCTTGGAAAAAAGTGTGAAAGTGTTGCTGAGATCCTGTGGGTAAGTGCTGCAGGGTAATCTCCCTGGAGGTCCACAGTCTTCCAGGTACAATGTAACTGAATTCCTTCCAGCCTCTATGAATCATGGGGCAAGCTCATAGTTCTTTCAGGCTGAAACTTGGCTGCATATGTCCCCTCTTTTATTTCCATGTCCCCAAGAGGAAGAAGCAAAATTTGTATGAATGGGCACAAAGCTCTTTGTAGGAGTTATCAGGGCTGTGACAGCACTTGTTCAACTAAAACATAGAAAGATAAGCAAAATTTCCAGTGTCTTAATTTTTGTCCTGATCAATTGTTGAACTGTTTTGCTTCAGATCTGAAGAGTTTTGCCAGTATAAAAGACAGCAGGAGCCATTAGCATGACCAACTTCTGTTCTGAATAGTTAGCTCTAAGTTTTAAACAACTGAAAATAGTCACAGAATCAGCACTGTTGGGCAACTGTCTTGATGTATAACCCTATACTTAGACTATAATTGTGCTGGAGTGAATTAGAGAGCAACTGTAAATTGGAAGGAGCTTGGTGAATACTAATCATGACTTAATTCATTGGGAAACAGATTGGAAGATGCTCACGTCCACCATGCTACCGTATTTGAGGGGAGAAAAAAATAGCACTCTGAATTTTTCTTTGAGGAGAAGGAAACAATGGTTTCACCAACTAACAAGCAAATTACATTTCAGGAGTAATTATATGAAGTCAAAGGAAACAGATCTCTATCTGTCTTGGCTAGTAAAAATACAATTGTTGCCGTTGCTGATTGCATTTGTAGTCTCTAGAAGAATAAGTATCTTGGAAAATAACTGATCTTCCAAAATTTGATAGCTTTCAGAATATTAAGTATGCACATAAGCACTGAAAAGTATGGCTTTACCTTTCTGAAAACTCACACATGATTAGGTTGTGATCTTCTGACTTAGGTTGTTATCTTAAAGCTTAGTCCATGGCACTCTCAATGTATTTTTAAAGATAAAAGTACGTGTAAAACAAGCAGGAACAGCAAAATGCACGGAAAATTCTTCCACAGAGTATTGTAAAAGAGCAATAGAAAACCAGTCCAATTTCACCTTTGCCACCAGAATCTGCAGCAGCTTTTCATTGCAGTCAAGTGACTTAGAGCCTTGTTAGCATTCCTTTATTGCCCTGGAAAAAGTGGTGATCGTTGCTTTTCTCGGAGACAAAAATTCAGGTCAAATAGGAGCAATTTAATATTTGAAGAGCACCAGTTTATTAAGCAGCTGACAGTGTTGGGCTTTAGAAGTGACTTGTGGTGACTGCTTTGTGCCACTTCAGTCCTGGTTTCAGCAGCAAGTCTGCTGACAGGGGCAGATGCTGAGGAAGGAATGAGAGCCCTGCTTCCTGGGTGCGGATGGACTGAACTCGCTTTGTGCAGCTATTTTTCAAAGCATCTGACACAAATTCTGTCAATTTAAGATGTTAGCCCAAGTAACCCTTTCTTAACCTTGCATGTCAAAACCTGTGAACTTGTGTTTTATTCCTGGGGCAGATAAATTGTTAAGTCCTCGTAGGCGTGCTGTTTAGCCGTGGAGGGTCAGCCATATGGTGCTGCATCTGCTCTCACTTATGAAAGGGAACTAATTCTTCATGTGTTTGGTTCTTACTGGTTCTTTGGGTTTAGCTGTTTAATGCCATGGGAAAATAGAGCTTCCCATGTTGAGCTCAGTGCCATTTGATAGATCATTCTACATTAGTTGGTGTTCTTTTCAATGTCTTGCTGTAATTGAAGATTTGCTTTTTTTAGTAACTCAGTTTTGCTCTGAAAATCACAGTGTAAATACTGCTACCGAACCATTAGGATTAAAAACAAATTTTAAAACTAAATATGGATTGTCCTTTCAAGGAATAAAAAAAATTAATCTTTGCTGTCAAATTATTTTACCATTTTGTGTCCTTTGAAGTGCATGCTGACTGAATTTCTTGGCCTTGACTTCTTTCCTGTGATAGATAGTGTATTCTAATATTGAACACTGGAATTACTGCTTTATTCCTGTAAGGCCATGTGAGTATATTATGCACAGCCCTTTCTTAGTGGGTGATCTCTGTAGACATGTAATTCCTAGGATAACGTGATAATTAAATATCCCTTGCTTATCCCATTAACCCAGGGCAAATTCAGTGTGCTAGAGCCAGATGAATACAAAGTGACTCTGCTGTTCCTGGGCTCCAGCTAGGGATTTTTTTCATTATCAATGCTAACATTTGTTCTAAGGAGTGCAGTTTGATGTTGGATCTTGTGGAGGTCCTGCCCTCAGGTAATGCCCCATCAGCCTCCAACCTGGAGTTTAAATTGTCATGAAATTGCTGAAAACCTCTTGCTTTCTAAAGATAGTTTGAAAAGATAGTTTTATTGACATGGTTTTGTATATATTTCAAACAGATACAGTTAAACCTGTTGAAGTTGAGTATGTAGCTTCTCTTTATTTGGGATCATGACTGTCTATTTGGTTTAGCAAGGCTAAATAGAGCTAATCAGCTTTAAAGGAAAATAAGCTCATTTTTTATGTAGAAATGAATGTCTGCACATCTTTCTGCTGGTTAAATTCTATTACCTTCAGTAACATCTAGTAGTAGTAACATACTAGGAAATATTGCTAATGCTTACATTCTTGGGGTTTTAATTTATTTTTTTTCCTTTTTAAGGTTAATCCCTTGTTTCCAGATTAATCTTTCTCAGTGCTCATTTTGAGCTTTCTCAAAGGTCTCTCCCCACCACCGTGCCAGCCTTCCTGCTTAGGATCCTGCCAGTTTTGCTGGCTGTGGCCCACCCTGCAGTGTCTCCACTTGTAATGTGTGTTCTTTATTTACTCCCGGTAGGCACTGGGAGCCCCTCAACCCCTTTTCTTGAATAACCTCTTGCACCATGTTCTTCCTGAGTTGCTGAACCCAATGGTCATCTGTTAGACCTGGCACTGAGATGAGGGGCTGTGTGGTTTTGTGTCAGAAGTAATGAAATAACATTTCCTTCAGAAGCCTGAAAATGAACAAAAAACCTTGTTCTTCTGGCTGAAGATAGGTTTCCTTTCCTGGTTTTAATTTTGTCCTAGACCTCAGAGAATGTGTTGGAAAATATATTGGAGAAGTTGTCTTATGTCCTTGAACACATAACAAAGCAGCTGGAGAGTGGGTAGTTTTGTTAGCAGGAACAGATAAAATGCACCAGGGATGATACATTTGCTGCAGCAGTTGCAATGATGAGCCTCAAGTCCTTTGTACAACTGCAGGCTATTGAGAATCTGCCAAACTATTTAGTTTATTCTGCATGACTTGTGTAATTGGTTGTTGGTTCTTTTCAACTGAAGGTATTTCAGTTGTGTCCTGGGTAAAATGGCCAAGCTGTTCCTGCAGGGATCTGTCATCTTTGTCACGTGGGACTGTGTGTCACATACCACACGTCTGGAATTAAAACCCAGAGAAAGTTTAATAAAATGAAATCTACCTTTTGCTTGCATCTTCCACCCTTACTGACTATTCCTTCTGGTCCCCAGGCTTGACAGGGGACCAGAGAACTTACCATGGGAAGGAGAACATGGACTCGAGGCACAGCCGAGGGAGAGGAGGAGACACAACCCGCTTTCACACTGTCAACGTGGCACAGCCCGTCCGCTTCAGCAGTAAGTTGCAGACTGGGAAATCTGGGCCATCCCTCTGCTGATTAGTTTAACAATGTTTAGGCTATTTCTTAAAACCAGCCCTCTCACCTGCAGCACTGCTCGTGCCACTGTCGGCATTGTAGTCCCAGCCTTACCTAGAGCATTGTGGATGTCCTGCAAGTGTCCTTCCCATCTCTCCAATCCCCAAGCATCTAAGTCTACCCTGCCTTTTCCCTCTTAGCTTGGTTCCCTGTTTGCTCCAGGGATCATCCAGTGATTTGGGAATGTGAGACTGCACTGATTAGCCTGGGACAGTGGGATGGGACAAGTTAGGAGGAGGACATGGTGGGGAGACATGGGAACATCTGTAATGTGGGAATGATTGTTTGGACTGTGGTGATCTTCTGAAAAAGACAAGTGATTGGTATTTTGATTTATCATGGATTTATAGAGGACAATAAAGCAATTTAGAAATTGATACAGAAATTTCTGGTATGCTTTTCAGTCTGATTAGTACTGTATTGTCTCTCATCTTAGTGATGTGAACAGCAGATCTTACAATGATCCTATATAAATGGAGGATGAGGAAAGGTGTTTAATGAATGGGCTTCAAATCTTAAGTGTGTATATCGTTATTTGATGGTAAAGATCACTGTTTCTGAAGGACTAAAGAGGCTTGAGAACAGAACTGTCAATTGCATACAGTGAGCATAAAACAGTTTCTGAATATGAAGTTTCTCATGTGTGCAAAATTAATAGTGCAGATGTGGGTGCTAAAATCATATTTCACATCTATTTTAAATTTCATCTTCCTGTCTCCCTGATTCTATTAGTCACCTACTGCCTCCAAGAATGTGATAAAAAACCCTTGGGCTGGTTTGATCCAGCAATGCCTCAAGGCTTTTTTTTTTCAGATTCCCTCAGCTGAGTTGAGAGAAAGCAGAGAGAGCAGTACATATTATTCTTCCTAAAGAACCACTTTACAGTGATATTTTTCCAAAGCAACCAAGAATTTCACCATAACCCCCACCATCTTTTGTGATTGACTGTGGAAGCAGGATTATGTGACTACTGCTGAGATTGTAAGAGTAGGTTGAAAATTTCACAGCAAGTTGGATGTATTGCTAACCACCTCACAGAAAGACACAGTCATTAAATTGGCCACCTCTGTTTTTTCTTCCTACTTCTTACTGCTTTATTTGATTAATCTGAGGTGAAACAATTTGATTTATAAAAACGAGAAGGAATGTCTACCACAGTAGATGATCAATCTTAATTAAAGATTTTAAGGGCTATCCCAGTGTGATGAAACTTTACTAGGAATTGCATCTTCCAACATTTATCAGAAGCTGTAGTAACATAAGCCTTCACAGATGTGTAATGTGTGCACCTCCTCTGCAGAGGTGAGGTGTACACAGCACGAGGCGTGTACTCATCCAAGCAATGATTCACTGCGCTGTCATAAACTGATCAGGATACATTATCTTAAAGATCCTAATTTGGGGGGAATGGTTTCCCTTCTATTCTTCATGTTTCCTAGGAAAGTGCCCAACAGGGTGGCACCACTATGAGGGCACAGCCAGCTGCTACAGGGTGTATCTAAATGGGGAGAACTACTGGGACGCTGTGCAGACATGTCAGCGGGTGAACGGATCCCTCGCCACCTTCACTGCAGACCAGGAGCTGAGGTTCATCCTGGCTCAGGAGTGGGACTTGGAGGAGAAAACATTTGTAAGGAAGGACCAGCGTAGGTGAGTAGGAAGGAAAGGACAAAGTTCTCCTGCAACATAAGAATGGTTTCTGTGTGATACAAGTGCTGTTTGTTCTGTTCGTGTAGAAAATGTAATGGTAAAATTGACATCAGATGAATAACCCAGTATGAACATGCTGGTTGGCTGTTTGGTAGTGGCCATCTGTATTTTATGTTTTAATCAACATTAAAAGATAATTCAGTTCAGCAGAGTCTTTATCAGCAGAGTCTTTTTATCTTCAGGTGTCTCAGTAATGTACAATTGCTCTTGAACTGCAACAGGGAAGGTGGACTGCCACACTACCTTGTATAGAAATAATTCTTTAAATTTTTCAAGAGGATTTGATCTCCATTAAGTACCTGCAGCTCTAAAAAAGACTGCAACTTTGAGATAGGAATTAAATAAAAAGCCATTTTGAGTTGCAACAACTGTGTTCTGGCAGCTTTAGATATTTCTTTCTAGGAGTTCACAACAAACAATTCCTTTTTTTCTGCCTTTGGGTTTTTTTGTCAGACTCACAGGCTGCCATGACAGACCACCAGGAGTGGTTCAGTAAAGATGTATCTCTGTCTAAGGAGAATTAGATGGTTTGATCCAGAACAGTCTGACATAAGTACACCTTTAGAAATATTTGACTTCTGGTGCTGTTGTGTGATTTTTAGGTTCGAGGTACTGAAGAGCTGCCATAACAACAGAATAAGATGTTTATTATGAGTAGAAATAAAAGACATAGTTATAATTTGTAAACACAGAAAACTATCAAATATTTTATCAAATATTTCCCTCTGTTCCTCAAGTGTAGTCTCTACATTGCCAACCCATGGGCTGAAATGTAAGGAAAAAATCATCAGAATGTTTTGAAAATCAGCTTTTACTTATAAAGACATTGGAAGTATGATTTTGGCCTGTATCTTTAGAATGTAACTTAATTTTTTGTGTAGGTTCTGGGTCGGATATCAGTATGTGATCACCAATCGAAATCACTCCCTGGAAGGTCACTGGGAAGTAGCTTATAAAGGTAGGCCTCTCAAATTACTGCTTAGTTCAGTGGCCCATGGAAACTATCTTGAAGCTTGAATATGAATATAATTTGCAAGAACAACATAAACTTCTTACAGTGATAGTGTTGAAATAGTGTAGGGGAACTGCTTTGCTTTAGAGTATGGAAAGGAAGAGTTTAATACTCAATGCGTTGTCTTAGTTTAACATTTAACAAGTCTAATGGTTTTCACTTTGTCCTGTGGAAAGACCATGTTTCAGGTTATTTGGGCTTCCCCTTGATTAAGATGAGAAAAAGGAAACTACTCTGTAGTTTCTTGATTTTTGTGGTGAGTGTCTGGATGAACTGCTGATTCCTGATTCTAGTATTTGCACAGACTACTGTAGCATGTTTGGAGGAGTTAGCTTTTTAAAAATTGGTAGAGTTTATTTACTTAAAAAAAACCCCACTTGGATTTTGCAAAATTACTCAGATTTTTTTCTTTTAAAGTATTTCAGTGAGTTCACTTAAACCAAATTAAAACTTACATAATCCCCCAAAATACATCCCAATTCACATGAAAAACTGAACATGCATCTGATGGGCTTCACTGGCTGAGCTCTTTCAATTGCAAAACAAGCAGCTCCCTCTGCTGAAAATGCAACATTATGTTTCTACACCTTTTATCTTTAACTAATCCCTCAGCTGAATTAGTTAGTCTTAAAGTCATTATATGAACTCTTATGTGTACAGTTGCATGTCTAATTGCTGTACCGGTTTAGGTAATGGAAAATTTAAAGCAAAGGTGGGGGTGTGTGTTTTTTTTAGACACCATCACTGTGAATTCCAGTGTAGCATTTGAAAACCAACCTGAACAGGTTTTTTCTCAAACACAACTTTTGATAACCATGGCAAATCTGGAAGGAAAACTGTTAGGTACAGATACATAATTATGAACAGAATTTTGCTGAACAGTTGGGTCTTGAAAAACACTTCCTTTGACATGAATACAAACATTCTCCTTAAAAGGACCTTTCTTTGCTCTTTGGAAAGCTGACTGCACTGCCATCTGCTGACAGTGTTAACAGCCAAGGAGGTACAAATTAGAGAAAAATCATGGGAACTTTATCATAAGTTTTATATAATGGGCCAAATTAAGTTTAAGCTTTCTCAATACCATATATTCTTTTGTTTTCAATCAGCTTTTTGAAGAAGTTTTCTTAGGTTTCACTGACTTAAATTGAAACAGACTCTGAATTCCATATACCTGTTTGAAAAGTGATTTAGGGTTCTAGAGCTTTGAAATTTTATTTTCTTGTTGGGACATGTGAAACGTAAGTCCTTGAAAAAACGCCCTCAGCACCCTCAGCAGTGTTTGGAGCCCATCACAGTACAGTTTGTTAACAGTTAGGTGAGTTGGAAGGACCATACAATGGATGTCCCCAGTGGAGCTGCAGCAGCGGTGTTGAAACCTTGTTCTCATCACTCAAAACGAATGTGGATGCACAGGCATCTTTGGAAGCATTAGTGGGTGGTTGGTGCCAGGCAGAAGATTGGTGTGTGGGTTCTTGCTTTGCTGGTAGCAAGTGTAGCCAAACTCAGTGTGGTTTGATGAGGGGCACAACTATTGTCAAGCAAACTCCATGAGACTCTGAAAAACAGCACTTGTGCAGATAGCAGAATATCACTTCTCCTAGTTCAGAGTGGCAGAATTACTTTGAAAACAGCAGGCTCCTTTCTCTGTGAGTCACCCCTTCCCTCCCAGCTGTTTGCCTTCCCAGGAGCAGTGTTGCTAATGGAAGCTGGAGCACAGCAGCCTTGGTGTGCAGGAAATGAGTGACATTACAAAGCCTTTCTAAACCTTTGCATACCCACAGGCTGCTTACAGCAATGTATCTTGTTCCAGGCTCTTCAGAAGTGTTTTTACCCCCTGACCCTATCTTTGGTTCGGCTATGTCTGAAAAGGAAAATGTCCTTTGTGCCCAGCTTCAGTGTTTCCATTTTCCTACCCTCCGGCACCACGGTTTGCACAGCTGGTATGCTGAAAACTGCTATGAGAAATCTTCATTCCTCTGCAAAAGGAGTAAGTGGGTTTCAGTTCAGTGTTAACTGTGTTGTGTGTTTAAATATGCATATAAAAAATCCCATGTGGAAATTGTTTCATTATCCTTTCTAAACCTTGCCCACTGAATTCAAAATAAAAGGATGGAGCTTCTGCTTGGGCTTAATAAATAAGAGCATCGTATCATATGTGTGGCTGTCCATTATCTTCCCCATTCCTTGGAGATCTGTTTTCAAAGTTGCTTTAATGTGAAGGCATGGATTTTAACTGGTGATCTCCTCGTGCTTCCAAATCACTTAATGCAACAGAACAAACTGGATTCCATCGATACTGATGTGAGTTTCTGTTGCAGGCCAGACTTGTGTTGATATCAAAGACAACATTGTGGATGAAGGCTACTATTTCACTCCAAAAGGGAATGATCCCTGTCTGAGCTGCACGTGTCACAACGGTGAACCCGAGATGTGTGTGGCTGCTTTGTGTGAACGGCCCCAGGGGTGTCAGCAGTATCGCAAGGACCCAAAGGAGTGCTGCAAATTTACCTGCCTGGACCCAGGTGAGAGTTGACTGCCACAATGTTGTCAAGAAAAATCAGTTGAGTGCTCAACTCGGGTATAGTTTTTTTTTTGAAACAATACATATTTGCAGTGCCTTGACAGTGCTGGATACAACAGCCTTGTGAGGGAAGACCTCAAATCACAGGAAAGGAAACACTTCACGCTGTGGCTGGTAAAACTTAAGTTTTCCTTTGTTGCTACTTAGAAAGGGAGAAACAGTAGCTTATTCTCAGTATGGAGATTGACAATACTGTGAGTTTAAGTAGAGCATCTTGCACCATTCCTTTGTCGTGTTTAGTTGTCATGAAAAGAAAACACTCCTCTTGAGCACTCATTAAGTATCTTTTTCTGGACAGGAGCATTTATGTGTATGTAAGTTTGCATGCAGGTATTGCATAGGGAGAGGAGTTTTTTAATTATATAGAGTTTCAACAATCATCAGGACATACAACCCTGCTTACTGGATCTGCATGTCAGTGCAGTTTTGGAAAAGTAAAGGCTTCAGTTGACTTTAAACTGTTAGTCACTATTCAAAGGTGTAGATTTTGGGGGGTTTTTTTTCTGTACAGATTCCTATGAAAAGAATGGAGCTCACTTGGATTTTACTGTGAGGGTGGAAACGTAGCTTACTTGGAGTTTTGCTTGTGGAATCTCCATCTGTGGGGATATTCAGTGCCTGATGTATCTGTCTGTCCTGGGCAACCTGCTCTATCTGACACTGCTTGAGCAGGGGTTGGACTGGGTTATCTTAGGATGTTCCTTTCAACTTCAGCCATTCTGTGACCCTGTTATTTTTTAGTATTTTAAAAGAATCTAATCTTATCTGAGTGCACTAAGAAACTCTTGTTCTGAACTCCTGTAGAAAATTCAGGTCAACTCTTCCCATCAGGGGCTTCTATTTCAATCTGTTAGAAATTCCAAATTTGCTTATTGGCTCTCAAATTTTCAGTCTTTCTTATTGGTCTTAACTAGAGAAGGTAATCATTAAAGGCCACTGGCTCCTCCTTGTGTCATTCACAATTGTTCTGAGGGTTACACTTAACAGATGTTCTCAGCTTGTGCTGCAGGTCGGTCGGTGAAAGGGGGGGGAGAAAGCAGGAGTCTTCCTCCCACTCTTATCAGCTGAGTTAAGACTTAGGCTTCACTTTTTTTATCTTCAGGAACAGTGTTAGCAAAGCATCATCCAGCAGACAGGATAAGATGACCTGGGATAACCTCATGTCGTGTTCTTTAATCCGTCCTCATTGCTATGGGTCTTAACTATTGATGAATACTGATTTGAAGAGTGTATTTTACCACATCCTTTCTCATCCTTAAGCTCTTCCTTCTGTACTGATGCTAAACAAGACTGTTTCATTATACCCTTGCTTGAAGTGTTCTCATGGGTTTTTTTAGTAACTTAGTTTTTGAGAAGAATTGTCAATCAGTCCTCCAACTTCCTTCACACTAGTGATAAACACTCAGATTTTCAAATGAAACATTTCTGTTTTTCTTCTGGGTGTTTCTAAATTACTATTCCTGATGACAAAAGTTAATTAATTACTTTCTTTAATCAGCATGCATTTATCTTTGTCCAATTCCTTCATACATCTTCCCTAAGGTCTGTTGCAAAGGAAGGAAAACAGTTTACTGATCAACAGTCAGTGAATTAATCACCCAAGGAGAGACTGGGGGGAAATAAATCCTGCTGTTGGGTTGGCAGGTGCTCAGCTTTTGCAATGTGAGTGGGTGAACAATGATTACAAATGGGTAACGAATATTACACAAGGATTTGGTAGTAGGGGAGATTTTCAGTGTTAGGAGTAAGCTGAGCAATCACAGCTATACTCTCTTGAAAGATGCTTCTCCTCATTTAGTGGAAGATAAATAGCAGAGGAATCTCTTTCATGTACTAATGCTGAAACCAAGATAGTCTGAATTAAAGAGGGAAAGATGAATTACAGAAAGAGCAAAAAGAGAAACTGAAGAAAGAAAAGAGAGGAGAAGAGAGGGAGAATAAGATCACCAGTCCTGGTTCCAGTGTCGATCCAGGTGAAGGAATTCCAATCCTATTTTCATTGTCAATCCAGCTGATAAACATCAATCAATGCACTGTCTGTTCTTTCTGGAAATGGGTCAGAGGCCTTCAGGCACCTTTGGTGGTCTCAGTCCCACCCTGTAGTCCATGCCCACTTGCTGCCAATCATTCTCGTGTTTGCCCTGTGCTGTGTTGTGGTTTTTTTTTCACAGAAAAGTGCTGCCCTATCTACCCCTCCCCCCCTTCTCCAGCCAAATCTTGTTCTTTGTCATGGCATGTTAATACCAATAGTCCTTGGTTATTACCAACAATTCTTGTCTTTTATTACCAACAGTCCTTGAATGGCTCCACAGCCATCCATTTATCAGTGCTTGAGACATACACATTAGCCCCTTATCATCTGGAAATGAGAGTTCAAAAGGATCTCACTTTGGACTGCTGCTTGTAGGAGAGAGTGGGAGAGCTAGAGAGTGGGCTTCAGACACAGTAATTTTCCATCCTGACAGCAGTTTGAGTGGGTAACTTTCTTTGAAGGTTGAGTAACAAAAATGTTATTCCACTTGGGTTGTTATTCTAACAAGAAAAGTAGGTTTCTAAGGCTGTTCATTAAAAAACAGTTTTCCATTAGACACCTGTTAGTTCCTGGGAACAGACAGTGTTTCTGATAAGCTCAGGAGGGGCTTAGTCTGCAAGTGCAGATCATCAAGGCCGAGGCCTAATGAAAATTTCTCAGATCACAGTGCAGCCTGGGAAGGGGGATGCCCCCCTACAGTCCATCCCATGACCAAAGTCAGCTTCTCTGGGCCTCTACACCTCTGAGTGTATTTTATTAAAGTCACTTTAGTGCAATTAACAGCCTTAAATAATGTATTATATTCACAAAGTTGGCACTGCCATAAGGTGGAGGAGGAACAAGGGCAGGTCAGTGGTGTTGAGGAGGGTGTGTTGGTAGGTGTGTGGCTGAAGCTCTGGCAGCCCAAGTTGCTAAAAGATTTGACAGCACACAGATTTTTGTACTGCACACCCGGATTTGAGAGGGTGTGATGTTCAAGCTGTATGCATAGTGCACTATTAAATGAATTTCTTGTTGCCAAGAATGCTTATGTAATAAACTCCAGCCTGTTAGCCATGTACTGTAGCAATGTGTAAATCAGGTGAATTTTTCTGTTACTAGCATGCCAGTACTCTGCATTTTTGTGGGGCTTTTATCCTTGCTTTTATAAGGAATCTTTGCTAAAACTTTTGAAAGGAAAAGTATGGAGGGAGCTCCTGCAGCTGGAGTGGGTGCAGGAAGGGTAAGTGGCCAGGATCTGGCTGGTTCCTCTGAGAAGTGTGATGGCACTGCAGTGACTGGTAAGAGGGCTTATACCTGGTGGTGCTTGTGCTCTGCCAGCAGTAGGTGACCAGGCCATGAAGCCACCTCATCAGTTTCTTACCCACTCCTCACTTGGGTGTGTTTCTCATTCAGAACTCTTTAATGGTAAGTAGATGCAAAGAACACAACCCAGTCACCTTCAGGTCATTCTACTTTGTGTAGAGTATCTGTGTGTGCTGCTTAAGCATAACCAAGTGTGATTAGATGTCTCTAGTGCCTGATACAATGGTAATTTGCTCTAAACAGCCTTTCAAGTGTGGATCTGGTTAGCAGTGGTATAGAGCTCTTTAGGTTCTAAGCTCCTGGATCTGTTTCTTTTTTTCTTCCACTTGCTTTCAGTATGACTCTAGGAAAAGATTTAATTCATGTTCACCATCATGTCTTCAGTTTCTGAAAGATGATTATCGTGTTGATTCACTTCTTTAAGGTATTTTTAGTTCCTGTCCCTTGGTGATGCTAACCAGTGTACCAATGGCACGTGGAATTTAGGTGGCCACATCTTGGTAATAATGACAATGTTTAGAGATTTTGTCGTTGGAAATGTAAAAGTTAAGGTGTCCAGAAGTCACATAGTGAGTAGATATGCCAGTTCTCAGGCCTTTCCCAAAGCCTTAAGGCTTGCTTTCCTCTTCAGTATAACTTGATCTGCCATGCCAGGGAAACAAGTGGATGTGCAAACAGCTGTTAACCTCTTCTTTGTCCCATTTTCAGAGACCTGAAACCTTCAACATTTTGTCCCTTCTCCTGAGGAAGATATCCTTAAAACTTTTAGATCTTCTTGCAATAAAAAAAATCACCTGATGATTCATGATTTTCACATATATTTGAAATACGGAGAAGTGTTAAACCAGGCTAATGAATCCCCACTCTGCATTTATCTCTCCATTACTGACAGAAGAACATCAAGAAAAATGAGTCTTGGACAAAAATAACAGGCTGCTTTTACATGTTTTATGTAACAGATGGCAACAGTTTGTTTGACTCCATGGCCGGTGGGATGCGTCTGATCGTGAGCTGCATCTCCTCCTTCCTCATCCTCTCTCTGCTGCTTTTCATGGTCCACCGCCTGCGCCAGAGGCGGAGAGAGCGCATAGAGTCCTTGATTGGAGCAAACTGTGAGTGCCATCTTGTGCCTCGTGCTCATTATTGACAGGCTGATGTATGTGAAGGTGGGAAATGTCCTGGCCTTGCTTGCCTGTGCCTCTCTGTGTGTTGGTAGGTTCTTCAAACTTGGAACTTTTTTTAGTGGATGGTGGAAAAATATATTTATTTTTTTTTTTTGGTATGTGGTCAAAATCTGAAATGCCTTCTTTGTGAATGGGGTCTGTAGTTTGGAGAGGATAGAGTCAAATTTAGATGTAAGGCAGGACAAACAGACTGGGAGCAGGTGGGCCTGGGTATGGTTGTGTAACTGCAGCAAGCTGACTTGTATGAGTTATGCAGGCTTTTTTAGGTCTTTGGGAGACATGAGTTCCTTAAGTGGAAAAAGGTGTTGAGATCTGACTTCAACTGAAGAAGAATGCATGGGCTAAAGTCATTCTTTCTCTTGTCTTGAGCTAGTGCACCATTTTAACTTGGGCCGCAGGATGCCTGGTTTTGATTATGGTCCCGATGGTTTTGGAACTGGCCTTACTCCACTGCATCTTTCAGACGATGGGGAAGGTGGAGCATTTCATTTCCACGATCCACCTCCACCATATACTGCTTACAAGTATCCAGATATTCAACATCCAGATGACCCACCTCCTCCTTACGAGGCTTCTGTCAATCCAGACAGCATCCTTTGTTCCACACCAGGTACATAATTCCTCTTTTCTTCCACTTTTTCATTTTGGCTAGAGGATGGGGTTTTTTTAAGCTATAATCATGTGTTTTAGCAATTGTGATGGGAAAATCATTGTTTGATGTTTGTTTTGTTTTTACAGAAGTTCTTTGGATTGACTAAATTAGAACTAGAATTCAGTCTGCAAGCAATTTACCTTTTAGACCTTACCTATTTTCAAGCCTTACCTTGGATGAGTTACCTGGTTACCTTTTTTCCACCATGCTGATGCCATTTTTGGCCTTTTGAAGATGGATGTGTAGAGATTAGTATTAAGAAGTAGAACAAATGTCAAGTACAAGAGATTTTGAACAAAATATATCCAGCATCTTCTCTCCTCCCTGCTTCCCCCACCCACGCCCCCCAAAAATTGACCAAAAATACCACTTTCTAATGATTCACCCAATGCTCTTCAGTTTTGCAGCTGTGATATTCACATACTGTAGAAATCATTCCGATTTGGGATTTTATAGCAGCACATTTCACAAGATAAGTGAGCCTGATTAGTGCAAGCATCTTATTTATATGTCAAAGTTTTATTTTTGCTACACAATTTTCCTCTTTTGCAGTCTCACGTTGTTGTGCATTAGCACAAAACCAGGAAAAACTCAGAGCCTCCAGAAATACGGATCGTAAATCTATTTGGGAATGTGAGATGATAATACTTGGTGTTCTGATTCTGCTTGTTTTTTGCCCTTTGCAGATGGAGTTCTTTCTCAGACTGTGCAAAGCAGTCCTCCATCACTAGGAAACTGTGATGTATCCCCACAGCTTACAGAGGGATCGCTCCCCCCCTCGGTTGGTCCTTCTCCAGTGGAGCTGGAAGACTCTGCTGACAGCAGCACCTTTCTTGTCCCTCCTGACACGCCACTAAATGAAAACACGCCGGCAGAAACTCTTACGGGCAGCCGTCACAGCCACTGTTCCCTCAATACCATTGTATAAAGGAGCAAACCCCCATCACTGGTCAGAGAGAGTTTTAGCAACTGTTTGCACAGACAAACACTAATCCGTGGTTTGAACTTCAGAAGGAATCTCCACTTTGTTTTTCAAACACTGCTTTTATGTTCTAGTTTAGGATCGTGCCTCTCGTTTTTTGGCTGTTGTTACTCTTTCACTAATCAATCTGTTCTGTAAATATGGACTGTATAACTGCTCTTTTTTTTTCCATTGGCTATGGAAAAGAGAGCAGAGAATTCCTTTAACTTCTAAGGAGGTGAAAAGTATGGGTAGTTTGGGTTTTGGTTGTTTTTTTTTTCCCCCTTAACCTGAGAGGAATCAAAATCTACATCAGAAAAAAAGCTGCTTGGATTTGACTGGATACCACAGGACCCAGGGAACAGACAAGGAAAAAGGAGGGTGGGGGCAGTCACTGTTCAAGCAGAGAAGACAAAACTGCAGAGTGGAGACCCTGAGCAGCTAAAACACAGGGCACCAAGAGTTACACTGTGTAAAACACTTGCGGGTTTTGATCTGTTTTGCTATTTCCCACCATAGGGACTGGAAGATCAGCAGTCTACTCAGTGTATGACAAGTATATGACAACTGGGTACTAAGAAAACTTGGATTTGCAATTACTATTGTTTGTTGTTGGTAGCTGCAAAATCTCATAATGTTGGGTGAACTTCTGGCCCATGAAGAAAATTGGGTCTGTGTGATGTCCCTTTGGTAGAACCCTCACATGTGTTAGGAAGTACTTTAGGGGAAGAGATGGGGAGCAATTAACTTTGGTGCAGTCTGGGTTCACTGTATGAAGCCCCTATTTGTTCTAATCCCATAAGGAAGACTGAGGTATTTTTCTTTCTAGGTTAACTCCTTTACAGTGAACAGTTGCACAAGACTGGCCTGGATAAAAGATCATTGTTCTTGCTTTTCTTATTGCATGCTATATTTAGCATGTGTGTTCCCTCTTCTCCATTTCACGTCTTTACAGTTCTACAAATACCACTTAAAAAAGGCGATCAACATGTACTATACGTGATGTTTAATTCTAATTGGACAATTGTTCCTTATCTGAGTCCCATAAATTGCCAACCCTGTTCTAGAGATTTCCCCTGTGTCCCCCAAACCATTTATCCAGGTCCCACAAGGGTTTATAATGAGGTTAGTGTACTTAAATCAATAAAGCAGTTTGCTTCAGTCTGATATGTCATCTTAGATTTCCCCCTAGTATTGAACTCTTTAAACTAAGTTAATTTACAGATGGCAAAGATTCATTCACTCCCTCACGAAACCCACAGTCAAGCACTGTTGATTTTGATAATGAGTGCAAAATAATCTTCACAGGTTGATTTAAATTTAAGTTTGGATTTCAGTGTACAAATAATTTACCCTTTTCTCCTATCCTGTCCTTGCCTCTGCTTCTCCTTGACTTACTGTAACAGCAGATGAGATGAATTTTAAGGAATATGTAAAGAATGCCCCCTGTGAGTGGTCTCCTGTTACCTTATGAAGGGTACAAGCCTAGAGGGACAGGAAGAAAACACTGCATGGGGGTGTGTATGTGATCTATTTTTCTAGTAATGATGAGAAATCATACTTGTATGACAAATCCTAACCCACTGTTGTGGCTTCCCAGTGCAGCTGACTCTTTCCCCATGGAATATGCTGCTACTTTCTATTCCCTGTCTTGCCTATAGGCTTATACTGTACTTGGGGATTGGTCTTGACAATTCAGCTCCTTTTGCACAGAAAAACCGTGGGTTTCATTATTGAGATCGTATCTGGTGTCTTGACATTCAGACACTTGCTCACAACCTTGACTCCACCGGAGAGCGTGAATCACAGTTGTGGGGTGCGCTGCTGGCACACGAGTGGGAGGAAGCACTGTCAGGAAGCCTCTCCCTCTGCCTGGAGCCGTTCCACCGCCTGCATCCTGCTCCCTGCTCTGACTGGCTCTAGCAGCAGTGGTACGAAACGAGAGGAGCACTTCTCCACCCTGTGGGATCTCTTACCGTCTCCTCCTCCGAGTTCCGAGCCCTGGTCTAATGAAGTGGATGGATAGCAGTAGTCAGAACCATGCATACAAATTACTGAGCATTTCTGAAGTATGAAAATAAAGCGGGTTTTGTGCGTTTTTGAGCACATTCATACGTTTTATACATTGTATGTACTGATTTTTCTTTAGTTTTATAGGTACGAATGCGTGTGTGTGCGTGTGCTTCTGGGTGGTGATCTCTCTCTTTCTCTCTCTCTCTCTCCATACTGTAGACAGTAATTTTTGTGCTGCGTCCCGCTGGGTGAAGCTGTGCACTGAGATAGAAACTAGGCTCTAGGTTTAATACTTCTCTCAAGCTGGCTACACTCTTGTAGGACAGGCTGTGATAGTGCACACTTAAGTAGGATGCAAAGTCTATGCTACTACAATCTGTTCCTGAAAAATACTTTGCTAGCAGTGCAAAATAGAAAACTTCCAATTTCTTTTAAAGCCAGATGGAATATTTGTTCTTTGTAGTATCCTAGCGCAATAACAAAAGGCCTTTTGGCTTGGTCTCTGAAGCTGTGGTTTGTGGCTGAGGTGAACAGATACCTTACCTCACACTTCTAACACTGCAGGAATCTGTTTGATTTTTTTTTTTTTTTAATTTTACTTTCTGTTCTGTGGTGAATTTTATTTGCAAATAAGCTCTGTTACAACTGGCGACTTTGTGGTGGCTCCTGGTTGTAGCTATTCCAAATGGAGGCTTCTCTGTAGAAGTCTCACTGTGATATTTTCCCCATTGCTTCTGAGCCTTTCCCACTTGTATATTGGCAGGAGGTTGCTGTTTTCTCTGTTTTCCCCTATCTTTCTTCATCTTGACTGTAAACAAGGGAAATTCTGCCTTGAACAGAGCAGCTCACTAAATACAGCTCATTTACCTCGTGGTGAGCTTCTAATTTGGCAATAAAATTGTCATTTTTTTCCCTTTTTAATGTAGCTTTTTCACATTAAGTACTTCCTCTTGGAGTAAGAGCCTTTGTAGCAGAAAATGTCCCAACTACTCAGACTTCTGGACCAACTGGGGAAGAGTTAAGTTTCTTTAACAGCAGTGGACTCCTCAGCAAACCTTCCTTGCCCTTGGCAAGGTGACTGGGAGGCAATTTGTCCTGAGCACCAATTACACAGAGGGTTGCTGCTTGCCTGAGGAAAACCTTTCTGGTTTAATTTCCATTAGATTGATGAGATCTTTGGAGCTACTTTGTGCATTGACTTTTTTTTTTTTCTCCACTGCTGTTCATATCTCTGGATGTTTTTCTCAACTCTTGGCGCATCTTAAACATCCCTCCCAACCCAGCATGGGGGTGGCATTGCCACGTGGTTCCCAGCAGTGTTGTGTGAGCCAAGAGTGTGTTTATCTTGGGATGCCCTTGTTGTAAAGTCCCAGCACTCAGTTCCATGCAGGGCTTGCACCTTCCGTTGTGGCCATGGACAAAGCTGCCCCTCAGATTCCCCCTCCTTAAAATGTATGTGGTGCCATACTGAGGTGCATGCTGTTCCTTAAGAGCAGCCCCAGATACTCTGGTTTGTCAGTGATGCCCGTACACAGTGTCACAGCAGCCCCTGATGCTGTATGAGGTGAGTTGTAGAGTTTAAATGTTAGAGGGGAGTGGGTTCTGTTCTGTGCTAGATCAACACTGTCATTCTGATGTGCAAAAA
The DNA here is from genome assembly GCA_013399895.1 of Serilophus lunatus. Classification (NCBI taxonomy): domain Eukaryota; kingdom Metazoa; phylum Chordata; class Aves; order Passeriformes; family Eurylaimidae; genus Serilophus; species Serilophus lunatus. Next base: position 56,445 of record VXBA01002237.1, read on the forward strand.
ACCTCATCTGTGTAATGTTCATTTCTGTTTAGTTTGGGCCTCAGACTGTTCCTTTATCCATGCACAGTAGGACACTGATCTAGAGGAAGAATGAAGTAGGTGCACATTTTTTTCTGAAGGCTGAATCTTACAGTGAGCTCCACAGGTGTCATGGAGTGATGGCCTGTTCACATGTCTCCCAAGTTTCACTTGGGAAGAAAATTCTTTTCCCATCTCATGTTACATGAATTTGAAGCTATTTTTAAAGATGTTTTTATCTTTCAGATGGGACTTCTCAGTGGCAAAGCACTGACATTTTAATGTTGCCTCGTACAATCCATAATGCACATCTCTTCAATTGTTGAAACCTCTTCTATTTTTCTCCTGAGCTAAGGAACTTGTAACATAGGGACATTTAATTTTCCCTTGCAAGTTGGAAGCTGGACCCTAAAATTAGAGCAGTTGAGTGTAGGAGGCAAATCCAAGTTCATACATTTGCTTCTGATGTTCCCTGGTCCCAAAGGAAATAGGTGTTTCTTCTTTCCCTGATAAAGAAGTGCTTCCCTTAAGAACAGTCAGCATTACCTGCCTGCTACGGTACCACATAGCTTTAATTTCCCAGTATGTGCACCTTGAGTGTTGAGTGGGTCGGAGGCGATGCCAGCAGAGGTGGCTGTGCTGTGCCATTCCCTGCGTGTTGGGCTGAGGGTGCAAGAGAATGACACTGCTTTTTACCTTCCTCTGGAAAATCATTTTAGCCAGCGCTGCACTTGCAGGCTTCTCCTGTGTAGTTGGTTTGTGACTGGACTTAACTGTGGCAGTGTATAAAAGATTTTGATATTCTGTGAAATACCATGTAGAATTTAAATTTGATACTATAATAACTGGGTCCCTGTGACATTGGTTTTTTTTGTTTTAACTTCTTTGGGGTTGGCACTAATCTTTTTTTTTTTTCCTTTCTGTTTTTTTTTTTTTAAGATGCTGTGAGAAACATTTCATCCAAATGCCAAATAAATTGTGTTCTGTAAGAGAAATGTCCTGTTCTAATGTGTCCTGATTCCTGCATCGATGTGTTTCCCCAGCGTTGCAAAGCAAGGTTTTGTTAAATCACGCTTCTGAGCTGTGCTCTTGCAAACAGATCAATAGATGCGTTTAACTTTGAGCAGGGAGGCTGCCAAAGTCCCCTGTGTGTACAAATTCCAGTAGGATTTGCCTGTATTAGTGTAGTAATTTTAGGAAAGTACTTGGCTTGATACCCAAGAAGGTGAAGTGCAGTATATTCTGCTGCCTCCCCTAAACCCGTGGGAAGAGGCCGAGTCCGGGGGCAGGTGCTTGTGCTGGATGGAGAGGTCTGGAGTGCCAGCTCCCTGCTTTTCACGAGCTACTGGGCTTGCAGTGTGAGCTCTGTGGAGCAAGTACCCGCAGCCCTGCGGGGTTGTCCCGGGCCCTGCTCGGGGCCGCAGGATGCGTTCCTTGCTGAAAGCCTTCCAGGGCGGTGTCACTGTCACTGCCGGGGCCACGGAGGGCTCCACTCCCCCGTTCCTGAGCCTGCAAGGGGCAGCTGCCACCGCAGCCGCCTCCGCCACTGCGGACCTGAAGCGGCACAGCTGGAGAGCTCCATCTCCGCGGGATGCTGGTTCACCTGAGGGCGATGAGAGGACAAGTACTCCTCCACTGCTGCTGCCTCCTGCCACGAGAACTTGGAGGGGTTCAGGCTGGCAGGGACCCTGGGACGCTCTGCTGGTGTTGCAAAATTCTGTGCGGACACACCTTGCCCTTTCTTCTTGCCCCTCATTGCCTGGGGACCCCACAGCTCCTGCTGGGGAGCTGGAGTGCCTGGCTCGTGGATGCTCACGGCTCTCCGAGCTCCCTAGCGCTCCACGGGGACGCACGCGTGAGAGGCAGAGTTGTCAGTGTTGGCGCTCGGGTGCTGTGACAGGTCCTTGCTGGGCACCCTCCCGCCCTGCGCCTTAAAATGCGTTTTTCTGGGTGGGTGATGAGCAGCTGCGCTCAGCACGGCGTGTGCGGGGCACTCAGCCCCTGGGAGAGCGCCAGGGCTTGGGGAGCGTGTCGGACACGCGCAGGGGACCGTGTGCTGGCGGTGACCCCGCGGGTGCCAGGCCGCGGGGGGGGGAGATGTCGCTGACCCCGCCGGCGGTGGGAGCGTGGGATGAATGAAGGGGCTGTGCAGCGGCGTGTGGCCAGCGCGCATCTGCCGGCCACAGTGCCTCCTTTGTGCTGCCCCTGCTGCGCTCCCTGCCCTGCTCCCGGCTTTCTGGGCTAGCAGCACTTTATTATGAGGATTAGAGATCCCTGTGGAAAATCAGAAGCGACGACTATTTATTGCCCGTCAATTTTACCTCCCTATGGCACTTGCCTCTCTGGATGCCCACAACCTTTCGTGCGCGCGTTCCTGGGTGATGCGAACCACACTGTGGCTGCTCAAGTCTTTGTCTTGCCGCTGTCCATGTCATCCCGGGTCCTCGGCCAGGCTCCCAGGCAGCAGGGCAGGATTTACCTCCAGGAGCTGTTCTTGGCACCTCCACCGTGTGCTGGCGCAGGGCTTGCTGACGGTGCACGTGGTGGGGGTTCCCTGCAGGGTGGCAGCGTGCCCACGACTGATCGATAGCTGCAGCTTAAGTAACTATTTTTGGGTTTCAGTGGTATTTTTTTCCCCTATCACAGCTCTTGCCCTTGGTGCTGTGACTACGCGTGTCTCGCCTGGCTCTGTGGCAGCAGGCTGATGGATGTGGTGTCTCCCTGTGAGGACAGCACAGAGCTGCGGGATCGGCTGAAAGCTCAGCACCGCCACCACGTCAGCAAGGCCGGCAATTTCAAGGTTTGATCTGGTTCCTATAGAAACTGGAGGTTGCTCCTGCCCAGCGTGGGTGCCAGCAGCCAGTAGTGCATCCTGGGGAGCAGGGCAGTGGGGATGGGTGGGAACAGGGTGCAGCACAGCTCCCACCGCCTTTCCACATGCCTTGCAGACCCCTCTGCTTTCTCACTCTGCTTCTGCCTCTTGTCGAGGCAGCACTGAGTCGCAATTTACTCTTGCCCTCCTTGCTAAAAATCACTGCCAGTGAAGCCTGAAAACCTAAAAAGCGTGCTGCAGGGTGATAGCTATGGGATGGGGGGTGTCTCAGCAGCTCCTGACCCTAAGGGTCTTGGGCTTCTCCCTCACTGCCTGGCAATACAGGCTGCCCTGTTGTGGGTGGAAGAGGTGCCACACGGCATGGAGATGGGCTCACATCTCCACTGGAGGTTTTGGTCTCACAGGTGCCGGAGCAGCTCCTCTCTTTCCTGGCAGCAATTGACAGCAGGCTGCAGACCTGGTGCGACCCTCCGCCCCACCAGCCCGCCCTTTGCGGCGCGCTCCGGAAGGATGACCACAGCCCTCTGCAGACTACCTCATCCCCGGAGCAGGGGCCAAGTGTCAGCCGTGGCGTAGATCCAGAGCAGCGTCGGGGACACCTGTGCTGCTGCCCTCCTCTGTGCCCCACACCAGGGCCCAAATGCTGCTCAGTGCTGCCCAGGCACCTGCCTGGGTCTGGCGCTGCCTGGGGGGGGGGCAAAGGTACCCCAAAGAACCCCTGCTGAGGATGAGCCCCTTGTAGCACATGGTAGCCAAGCAGTTCAGCTGAGCCAGCTGGCCAAACTGGCAGCAGGATGCTGCTTCCCGCTGTCCTGGCACTGTTGCCGGGATCGTTCATCCTGGCACTGGCTCGGCGATGCTCCTGGCTAGGGCAGAGTGCCGGCGAGGGGTGCTGCAGCCTGCACACTGCTGCCTGAGGATGGAGGGGATATTTTAGGAGCATGTGACAACACCATGCTCCCGTGTTCACACTCCCTTCCTACCTGCCTGCTGAGAGAACACAGCTCCCTTCGTGCGATCCTGGCTCCTGTGGGACCTGCCTGGACAGGTGCAATGGGAACGGCATGTGCTCAATCCATGCTGAGGACCTGGACAGGTGCCTCCACCAGCACGGGATGCCTGCACTAGATGCATAAGACTTGTGCCCCAGAGCTGCCACCCCTCCCTTGCCAACCAGTGCCCCATGGCTGTGAGAGCCTGAGTCACTGCAGCCCTGTGCCCGCTGAGAGGAAAGGGCTGAATCCTGTCCCACCAGTGTGTGGCTCCTTGGTGACCCAAAGGGCTGAGTGCCCCCATTGTGTGGCTGTGGAGGCTGCCTGGGCCCCGGGGATTGGGCACCAGGAGGTGGTCTCTGGGCTTTGCCTAGGGAGGGGCCTCTGTTTGTAGGGCTGAGCTGAGTTTGGTCTGTGGGTCCCCATGGCACTGCCATCATCAGGCTTGGGAGATGCAGGACCTGCTGCTGGCTGGTGAATTGCCAAGGCTCGGTGGAGAGGGTACGTCCCACAGCATGTCTGCAAGGAGTGGGTAGGGGATGAGGCACAGCGGGTGCCCTCAGCCTCTTCTACCTGCTGGCAGCCCCCTGAAGCCAATCTGTAGTCCCACACACTGTGGGGGTGGGATGGGGTGCAGCGAGGATGCTGCCAAACCCCAGCCTTGGAGATGGAGAGCAGGATGGTTCCGGGGGACACCCCCTCTGCGGGGAGCGGGGAGGGCAGCGCTGCACCCGTGGGCTCCGCCAGCCCCCGCTCCCCGCCTGTCCCCTGTCCCTGTCACCGCGGGCAGGGACCTGGCGGGCGCGGGGGGCTGGCCGGGGGCCGGGCTCTCCCCGCTCCCTCCTAGCAGCCGAGGAGTTAAAAACTCAGCCCGGGTGATGAATATGTAAGAGCAGAGCCCAGGCTGGAGCCGAGCATCTCCCGGGCTGCGGGCGCTGCCAGCACTGCCGCCCGCCCCAGCCCAGCACCGGCCCCGCCGGGCGCACTGCGGAGGGATGGGACGGGGCAGTGCGGGGGTCCCCTCGCTGCCCCCCGCCTCCATGGGCCCCACCGGGCTCGGCATAACTTTCCTGACACTGTCCCTCTTCGTGCGAGCGGCCGCGGGAGGTGAGCTGCGCCCCGGGGCAGCGGGGCCGGGGGGAGAGGCCGGGGGTCGTGGGACTGGAGGATTTGGGGGGACACTGCTTATTCCATTCCCTTCCCATGTGTCGTGGGATGATGCGGGCTGGGGGGGTTTGGAACAGGGACTGGGGGACATGATATTGCCCAAGAGCATTCTCCTGCCATCCCACTACCTCCCTCCCTGCTGCGGGATGTCTCTGGGCTCGGGAGGTCTCCGCCCGCCCGTGGCTGTCTGTGCTGGCCGGGTCAGGGTCTCCTTGGGACCTTCAGCCCAACAGCCCCACAGACCTGCATCGCCGGGAAACACCAATGGGGGCAAAACCTCCGAGCGAAGTGGCGCTGCCGGCCCGGGCCGAGGCAATGGGTGCTCACCTGCATCTGGAACAGGCTGGGGGTGGCCAGCGCAACCTTGGCTCTGCCACAGGAGGCTCGAGGGCTGGTGTTTGCAGCTCTGAGCATTTCCCAGGGGCTCGGCTTCCCCCTGCACCCCCAGATCCCTGCTCTAGGGATCCTTTGTTTCCTGTACTGTCCCGCTGCCAGGTCTGCTCTGGGGCTGGCGGTCCCCCTGCAGTAAGAATTTGGATGCAGTGCCGCAGGCTGGGACCATGAGGAGCGCAGGTGGACCCAGGCAGGGCTGCCTTCGTCCTGCTGGTCCGAGCGGCTGCAGCTGGCACAAGACCATGGCTTGAATCGCCCACAGCCGGCCTGCTGGCATGGCCCGTTCGTGTAAGCTGGCCCTGAGCAACACAGGGTGGCTCGGTGGCTCCTGCCGGGAGCAGGATGGGGAGCTGAGGAGGGAAGGGCTGCGCTCCCCAGCTCCCGCTGCAGAGCTGATGGCCCCGGGCAGATGTGCGCTCTGCAGAGCAGGAACAGGGCTCCAGCTTTTTCGGCATGCCCCTTGGTATCCCTGCATCTGCTGTGCCAGAGCTTGTTGCCGAGCGTGTTGTCCCCACAGCCACCAGAGCTCGGGCAGCTGGTGGGAGTTTGCCAGCTCTGGCTGAGGTGGCCCTGACTGAAGGGACAAACTGCCACCCCCGCGGCGTGGGCGCGGGCCTGCCCCCCGCCTGCCTGCTGCAGCCCCCAGCGACAGCCCGCTGCTGCCAGCCCACCCGCTGGAGTCAGGGGAGCACCAGGGGGAGCTGCGGCAGCCCCCCCTCGGCTCCTGCTCACCCAGGGCTGCTGGGGGGCTGCAAGGCACCTGCTGGGGGGTGAGGGGCTGCCTTGGCTCCCCAGGATGGGTAAGGGGGGGATGGCCCCACAGTAGCCGGGGAAGGAGCACAGTGAACAGCAAGGTTTGGCTGCCTTGGAGCAGAGTGTTTCTGAGGGAGGTTTCCCTGTGGAGCGGCTGGGGGAGGCAGGAAGGGTGTGAAAACACCAGCCGAAAATAACTGGGATGAACACAAGTGTCTGTGGGACCCCGAGCTGCAAATGAGGGATGTCCTCACTGTTGGGGGGCTGGGCATGGCCATGTGTGGGTTTGGGAAGGGGTGCCTGTCTCCACTGCCCGGCCTGAGCAGCCCTTTCTCCTGCAGGGCAGTGGTGTTACGACTCGCAGGACCCTCAGTGCGGTAAGTGGTGCCAAGTGTGGGGTGGGGGATGTCAGGGCTGTGCAGGGCTCAGACCCCACAGCTGCCCGGCCGAGGGCACCCTGGGCAGCACCAGCAAGGCTGCAGTGGGAAGCCTGGCATGGAAAAGGGCAACCCCCCCCATCACGTTAAAGCGAGAAGCTTCATTTTGGTTGTGCTTGTGTAGAGACTTGAGAAACACCCGAGCCCCTTGGAGGGTCTTTGCCCCACCCCTCACCCCAGCCGGGCCTGGGTGCTCCTGGGACACCTCCTGCTCTCTCCCTTTCACCTGAAGCGAATTAAATCCTGGGTCTAGAATATGCCATTAGAAACTCCAGTGCAGCACAAGCAACAAGGCACGTGGGGAGGCTCAGGGGCCCGACTGGAGGAGGTGCAGCTCCCTTTGGGCAGTCAGCAGCCCTGCCTGCCTGGCTGGGGAGGGCAGCATGGCTTGAGGCATTTTGTCTCAAAACATGCAAATAGCTTGTAAAAGGTTAATTAAAGATCATAAAGCATTTAATCAGCTGTTACGGCCCAACTGTTTTATAGCTCTTGAGTTTACATGCCCCATGGCTAGTGAGTGTGGATTTTTGGGTTCCACTCATCCCTGTAGGACCAAGGCTCAGTCTTATCCAGTTTAATGTTGTCAGAGTGGCGAGGGCAGGTTTTGGCAGGGGAGAAGGGCCGGTGGGAAGCGGCTCGGACAGCGTGGAGCCGGCTGTGTGCCCACAGCAGAGCCATGTGGAATGGTCCCTTAGTGAAGGTACCAGGTAATTTGTGAGGCCACCCAGTAATACTGTGCCAGGAAGCTGGTGGGACACCGGCACAGCCAGGCTGTGGCTCTCGGGGCTTCCAGGCAAGAAGTTGCCTGAAGTAATGAGAAGAGAATGTAAAGGGACAGGGCTGAGCCAAGGTGAGGAGATGGGAGTCAGCCCACAAGTGTCTGTGGTTTTGTCTGACCAAGAGGAAAGTAAATGTCAGAGCTGAACCATAGGGCACTGCTGAGGGAACAGTTCCCCAAACCCTGGCTGTAGCCAAAGGCTGCCCAGACATCATGTGCACAGCAGAGCCAGCAGTGCCCACAGAGGTATGCACTGAGCTCCCCTGGGACTGGAAGTGCCCTGAGTGGACAAGGCTGGAGATACTGAGGGAGCTCCTGTTCCCTGGCTAGGACTGAGTCCAGATACCAGCAGTGCCCAGTGCCAACACCTCTACCTTGAGCATCTGCAGCCTGGGCTGCACCAGGTGAAGGAGAGAGGTGTCACGGCAACCACTTTGCAGCAGGGCCCAGCAGGTTGGCTGGCTACATCCTACAGCTGTGGATGTAACAAGTGCTGCAAAACCAGATGACACCAGGGACAAGCCACATATATGGGATGTGTGGTCTGGCCATGGTGGCAGCCGTGGGGATCTCTGCTCACAGCCCCCAGGCAGCACCGTGGCTTTGCAGTGGGTCCAGCTGGCTCCTGGTCCTCACCCAGCTCCTGCCACGGTGTCCCCCCCCAACACCAGGACCCTGGTAGCACTGCCCCAGGATAAGTGGTGTGGCCAGGTTGCATTGTCACCCGTCACAGCTGGAGGGAAGCAGCGTGGGTTGGCTAAACTGCGCTACAACAGAAGGGGCTGGGAGAAAAACTTGCCCTTCGCCAGCGGCGGTATGGAGGGACAGACACTGCTGCTGGGCTAAATATAGCCCCCATCCCCACGAGGAAATTCTGCTGAATTATGGATGAGGCTGCAATAAGCCCCTCCTCATCAATAGGGAGGCCGCTCGGCTGGGCAGAAGGGCAGCTCCCATGGGATGCAAGAGAGCACGACCGGGCTGGCAGGGGCAGCAGGGCTGGCTGAGGACACATCCACCTGGTGGCCTTGTGTCCCCCAGCGGGTGGCAATGGCTCTGTGGCTGCCCGTGGTGCCCCTGCTCCTCCTCTGCAGGGCCCAGCCACTGGAAAGAGCTGAAAGCCACATGCGGTGGCGACAAGCAGTCCCCTGTGAACATCGACAGGCGCCGACTGCAGCGGGACAGTGGCCTCGGGGACATCCTCTTCGAGGGCTACGACCAGGCTCCCCCTGGGAAGTGGAGGCTGACAAACAACGGGCACACAGGTGGGTGCTGAAGTGGGGCACGTTCCACTGTCCCAGCTCCCTGGTCACCATCTCATCCCGGGTTTGGCTCTGCTGTCACTCCAGTGTGCTCCTGCCCTCGTGCTGTAGGGTCCTGTGCAGCTCTCGCCCCATGGGTTTGTGCTAGTGCTGGGATGGAGCCCAGATATGCCAGGTGTCCCTGTGATAAGCCCCCCCCTCACCCTGTCCTGCTGCCCTTGCAGTGATGCTGAGCCTGGCGAGTGAATCAGCCTCTGAGCACATCGCCATCAGCGGCGGGGGCCTCCCCGGCAGGTACCGCGCACTTCAGCTCCACTTCCACTGGGGCAGTCCAGCTGGGAATGGTTCTGAGCACACCCTCGACGGGCGCCAGCTCCCCATGGAGGTAGGTGAGGAAAAGCCCCCACCACGTTCTGGGTGGCTCCCTTGGTGTGGTGGGAAGGGTCGGTGCTGGGGAATGCTGAGGCCGCCACAGCAGGTGACTGACTCGGTGATGCTGCATTGGTGGGTTCAGCTGTGCTCCTGCACAGGCACCTGCATTATGAAAAAGCAGTTGATGTGAGACTCGAGGTGTTTCTTTACAATATGTGGGCCAAGCTGCCTTATCCAAGGCACTCGGCTGGGTTTGGGGGGCTCTGCGCCCTGCCAGGACCACACACTGTGTTAGTGAGTGCAAGTGGGAGCATGTCAGAGCCTGTGCCAAGCACATCGAGATCCTTCTGGGTGAAAGAGGCTCTATACCTCTAAAATATTCATTATCTGCCAGAGGAAAGCAGAATTTATGTTTCCTGGCTGGCGAGCACCCCGGGAATTCTGGCTGCGCTTTGCACACTCTTCAAAGGATGATTGCTTCATTGGGGTGCTTCGATCCTCCAAGCAGCCATGCCATAGATGTGCCAATGGGCTTTTCTGAGAGGGGTTGACTCAGCATCTGGTGACCTCAGACTGGCCAGAAGGATCCATAGGGGGGTGCCCTGCCCTGTGTGTTGGCTGGGGGCAGTTGTCCATACTTGGCTCCTCTGTGCTTTCCTCAGCTGCACATCGTCCACATGAACGTCAAGTACCGGACGCTGGCAGAGGCCAAGGGGCATCCCAATGGGCTGGCTGTCCTCGGCTTCTTCTTCCAGGTGGGTCTGCAAGGGCTCATGCTTCTGACAAGAGGGATCCCCTAGAAACAGGGTGCTGGTGGTGCAGCTGGGGAAGCATTGCACAGGTGCTCTGTGGGAATTAAAAGGTGCAAGAAGGCTGGGTCAAGGCCAGGGGGTGCTGGGGAACCTCAGTGGTGAAAACTGCCCAGGCATCACATTGACTTTATGCAAAAGGGGGCTGGCTGGGAAACTTTTCCTGCTGCTCTGCAACAATGTGGGGTGGGGGAGAGCTTGGCAGGACAGGATGATGCAGCTCTGCCCTGGCTGGGCTCTGCCTCGCACCAGCTGCTCGTTCTCCCCATCCTCAGGTCTCCGAAACCCCTAACACCAACTACAACACCATCGTGGTGGGGCTGAGGAACGTCTCCCACGCTGGTGAGTCACCTCCTCACCGGGGCAGGGCAGAAAGAGGAGACTCTGGTGTGGGAGGGCAGGGGTGCACCCAGGCAGGTTGGATGGAGGGACCTGCCAGTCTGTGGCTCCATCTGACTGGAGGGAAACTGATGGGGGTGGCTGCACTGTCCCCACCACATCCCTGGCGTGGGATGGGCTGAGTGCCCATGTCTTGCCCCACAGGGGATTCAGTGGATTTGGCCTCCACCTTCCGCCTGGGCACGCTGCTGCCACGTGCCAGCCAGCTCTCTGGCTACTATCGCTACCAGGGATCCCTCACCACCCCTGACTGCAGCGAGGTTGTTGTCTGGACTGTCTTTGAGGAGCCGGTGGAGATCGGCCGAGAGCAGGTACTGGCACGTACAGCCTCACACTCCAGCGCCTGTAGGGCTGGGTGGCCTCTCTCCTTGCCCTTCCTGACCCTTGAGCAAGAGCACAGAGAAAGTCATCGCTATAATAATGCTCCTGGCAACTTTGCAATTAATTAATTTTATGAGGGTTAGAGTAAGGGAGACGTGACCACCTCCCAGTAGGGAGAAATCCCATCCATAGCGCTCTTCCACCCAGCCTGGGTATTCAGAAAGAGAAATGGGAGTGGATCCATTGAAGCTCAGCAGAGGCTCCAAGGAGTTTGGTGGGTGGGTGGGTAAGTGAGTGGATGGATGGATGGATGGATGGATGGATGGATGGATGGGGGGATGGATGGATGGATGGATGGATGGATGGATGGATGGATGGATGGATGGATGGATGGATGGATGGATGGATGGACAAAGTTCTCCTCTGCTGCCCAAGAATCTCAATAGACATCTCTCTTTGAAGGAGTCATGGGCCAGCCACTCTTTAAGTGCTCAGTGCCAGCACCAAAACACAATTAGCTTTAAAATTCAAGACCTTGTAAGGACCTGTCTCTGTGTTTACTCACGAGTCTGGCTTTACAAGAGCAGTGGGGGGGTTGTGGGAGGGCACCCACCAGTGCAGGGCCATGCCGAGGGTCCTGTGCCTTCGGCAGCAGGGCAGTATGGAGGGGCTTGAGAGCGAGCAGGGGATTGGGGCGCCTGGTGAAGCAGCTGCCCACCCTGCTTCTCTTTGTGTGCAGCTGCGGGCGTTTGTCAGCACCCTCCACTTCCCACCCGATGGATCCACGCTCCTGACGATGACCAACAACTTCCGCCCGCCGCAGCCCCTCCGCAGCCGGAAGGTCTTTGCCTCCCGGGGGGCCACAGCCAGTGGCAAGTCCCTGCATGGGGGCCACCACGAGCTCTTCTCAATCCTGTTTCTCCTGGCCCTGCTCAGCCTCTTCTCACCAGCCCCTTAGGGTCTGGTTCAGCCTGTCATCAGTCTCCATGTGAGCACCGCCCTGCTGCAGTGGAGACGAGGAGGCGATGCATCTGGTTCATGGGAAATGGGGGGGAAAAACCCAGCAAAAAGCACGTTGGGACCTTTGCTGGGTGAAGATTTTGCAAACCTGGATCTCTGCAGAGGTGGATCTCTGCAAGCCTGGAGCTGCCCTGTGATGCTCCTGTAACTGGATGGTGGGAGCTCTGAGAAGGCAATGCTGTAGGGGCTGGAATAAAACCAGTGTCCTCGCCAGTCACTGTGTCCTTTGCTCTGTGTCCCTTAGATGTTGCTGGGGCAGGTGTTTGGCACGAGATTGTGGGGTCAGTGGGAAGGGAGCTGAGGGAGGATGGTGCAGGTGGGCACGAGATCCCCTCTCACATTCCTGTGCAATAAAATTCCCAGGACTAAATCCTGGCCCTGGCTCTGGCTCAGAGTCCGTGCAGCCCCATGCTGCAGACACTGTCTTGTCCCTTTCCCCAGGACTGGGGATGGCTGTTGGAGGGATGGAGGTGTCACTGGGAACACAGTACCTGCAGTGTCCTTGTGCAGGACACAGGGAACTGATGGATCTTTCCACAGAGCTCATTTTGTGCTGGCAAGAATAGCTGCAGCTGCTGGTGCTGCTGGGGCAGAGCTGGGTGAGTGGGGTGGTTCATAATTAATGTGCTGGAGCTCCAGGCATGTTCCTGTCTCTTTCTAAATTATGGGTGAAGAGCAGAGGCCGTTATATGGGAGCAGAGCAGAGCAGGCTAAAGTTTTTCATCATTTCTGGAAGGAATCCCTGGTGATGCAGGGCTCCAGCCCTCAGTCCCAGGGATGGCTGTGGCGCCTGCGGGTGCAGGGGTCCTGAGCATCCCTCTGCACAAGGCTCCGGAGGTGGAGCCTGAGCTGGAAGAGGTTCTCCGTGGGTGAGGCGGCCCAATGACAGATCCCCTGATCCGCACTCCAGTGTACTGGGGGCTCTGTGATCCTCCACGGCTCAGGGCTGGAGCCCTGCACGCACCGTGCCGCGGGACACGGGGGACACGCGGGACACGTGGGGCACAGGGGTGTCAGGGGACACGCGGGGCACACAGGGCACGTGGGGCACAGGGGTGTCACGAGACACGTGGGACACACAGGGCACGTGGGGCACACAGGGCACGTGGGGCACAGGGGTGTCACGAGACACGCGGGACACACAGGGCACGTGGGGCACACAGGGCGTGTGGGACACGCGAGACACGCGGGGGCGCCGAGAGAACGCGCACGGGGAGGCGCCTGCAAGCGCCGCGGCAGCCGCCAGGGGACGCTCGCCTCTCGGCCACGGCACCCTCGTGCCCCTGTGCCCCGTGTCCTTGTGCCCCTGTGCCCCCTGTCCTTGTGCCCCTGTGCCCCGTGTCCTTGTGCCCCTGTGCCCCGTGTCCTCGTGCCCCTGTGCCCCGTGTCCTTGTGCCATTGTCCTCATGACACTGTACCCTCGTGTACCTGTCCCCCATGTCATCGTGTCCTTGTGCCCCTGTGCCCCATGCCCACATGTCCCTGTCTCCATGTCACTGTCACCCGTGCCCATGTTCCCCTGCTACTGTCTCTTGTGTCCTTGTACCACGGTTCCTTGTGTCTCTATGCCCCTGGTGCCCATGTCCCCTGCGCCACTGGTCCCTGTGGCCTCAGGCCACTGTCACCCATGTCCCCATGCCGTTGTGCCTGTGTTCTCATGCTCCTGTCCTCAATATCCCCACGCTCCCTGTGCTCCCCTTATCCCCTCCACTGTGCCCTCTCTTTTCCTGTGCCCTCCATCCTGTCCATGCCCTCATGTCTGTCTGTGCCCCGCTATTTCCCACTGCATGGCTCAGACCCAGCCCCTTGAACCTGCAGGCCACAGGCCCTGGGTCCAGCCCAGGGTGGTCCCAGCCCTGCTGGTGAAAGCCTGAGCCCAGTTGCCCACAGTGATTCCCGCATGGCTGCAGTTCCCCCAGTCCACTCCAGTACCAGGCCAGGGTGTGAGAGGCACCCAGGTGGTGGGACCAGTTGCCTGCCAAGGGGGACCATGGAGGCCACAGTCTGTGGCTCTCCACAGGCACTGGGGGCCAAAATATTGGGATCAGGCACCCAAGCACAGGGCCCCTGTTCCCCATGATGTCTCCAGGAGAGGACAGTAGTGGCACCAGGCAGGGCCTGGCAGCAGAGACCCTCTCTATGGCTGGACACCAAAACCACCCTGAAGGCTCAGTACACTCTGGGCAGCCTTGCAGGGACTCCAAATCAAGGGATGTGCTGTGCCTTTGCTGGGAATGCTGGGCTGCCATGGCTGCCTGGGGAAAGAGCAAGGAAACACCTCCCTTTGAAGAGCCACTGCCGAAAAGGGGCTCAGAAATGTGTTTTCCCCCTCCTGCCCTGCCATCAGTGATGCTCGGGGTGCCACGTGCTGGAAAGTTCATGCTGAGGCAGTGGAGCGTGGCAAGGCCAGGGCTATTCCTGGCTCCCAGCTGGTGTTTGGGCAAAGCAGGCTCTTGGTTTTGGCGGGCTGAAATTTAATTTTAGCAGAGGCTGTTCCCAGGCTGCGGGGCTGCGGTCAGAACAGCTGCCCGCGAGCGCGCCAGTGCAGCTGGGGAGCCACGGTGCACATCAGCACCCTCTGCCAACTGCAGCCTCGGGCTGCCCAGACACAAGTGTCCAAAGCATGGCAGAAATGCTTAAATCCAGCGTCCCTCATTGCAGTGGCTTCAGGGGAAGTGGAAAGGGTTGTGGCTGTGGTGTGTGTAGGGTGGGGAGCTGCCGGTGATGGTTTCACTGGCCAGGGTAGAATCATAGAATCGTTATGGTTGGAAAAGCCCCCTAAGATCATCGAGTCCAGCCTTCAGCTAACACCAAACCATGTTCCTAAGCACCACATCTCCAGGGTGAAGGGTCCAGCTTCAGGGTGCACCCCACAACCTCCTGAGGTCCCCTCCACGCTGCCTGCAAAAGCCATGGCACTGGCACTGCCCGCCCTGGCTGTGGAGGGGGAAAAGGCAAATTGAGCTTAAAGTCGCTCCTAAATGGATGAGTCAAATCCTTGTTCTTCCTCTCGAGGGCCTGGTGAACACCACGGCAGCTGCCTTCATCACAGCCCTCAGCCAGCACTGCCACAGCCTTGCCATCACCATTCCACTAACCTAGAAATTTCTTAAAACCCACCCTGGGCTGCAATTCAGTGACCACTTTTCTCCAGACGGGGAGCACCAGCCCTGTGAGCAAATCTTTCTCCATTAGCCCACCTGCCCGGGGGTCAGCAGCTGTTTATCCCAAATACGAGAGAAAATAAAGGCTTGTTGCATCCCCAGACCAGACCGAGGCTTCTGCTGGGAGCTGTATTTTATTCCCACAATAAACTCGAGATGATAAGTATTTTGAAGTAGCCAGAAAGGTGTTTATTTTTTAGTTCAGCTTGTTTACAGCCTGTTTACAAGCCTGGGCATTTATCTTTGGGGCTGTTTACCGGGTTCTCCCGCAGGCTGTGGCGGGATTTCATGCACATTTGAATAACCCCCAGGAGGAGGTGCCTTCCTGCCAGCTGCGTGCAGGGACGGTTGCTGTTTTGACACAGCTATGCAAATGGTTGCTCTTGTTTTCACAAATGGGATTGAATGCTCAGGTCTCGTTTTCAACCAGGCCAGCCTCAAACATTTATTCATTTAATTTAATTCCCTTTCAATTGCAGGGTGATAAACCTTGGCCTTGAGCTCTCTGACTGTCTTCAGCTGAGTGTTTGACCCAGGGCTGCCCAGTGGTATTTAATAGTATTCTATCATTCATAGCTTCTATTTTTTCATTTATATTTTGTATTTTATTAATTTATACCCTGTATTTAATTAATCTATAGCCTGTATTTTTTTTCTCAGCTTGGGAAAACCTGCCCTGTATTTTTATTTTAGGAGCCCCTGCCCCTGTACCCTTCAGCAGGTTGCACTGAGGGATGAGCCCAGTGAAAGGGCTGTCTGGCAGCAGTCAGGGGCTCATTAGTTTAATTCAAGTAATGAGAGAGGGGATTCAGGGTGATCTGCCAGCAGGGTGGCAGCAAGAGGCCTCAGAGTAGCCCTTCCATGGTGGTAGCACAGGTTGACAAAGCCACAACCTGAGCAGTGTAAGGGACTCCCCTGGCCCCAAACTCCGCAGGTGAGGGGTCAGTGGCATCCAGCCTGGATGCACTGGGATCACTGGGGGGCAGTGGCATCCAGCCTGGATGCACTGGGATCACTGGGGGGCAGTGGCATCCAGCCTGGATGCACTGGGATCACTGGGGGGCAGTGGCATCCAGCCTGGATGCACTGGGATCACTGGGGGGCGTGTGAGTGTGAGTGTGAGTGTGCATACCTTCACATCCTTGTACAAGTTGTGTGTGCACAGATGTGTGTGACCATGTGCAGCAGCTGGGACATCCCACACAGGGGAAGGGACCACCCTGTCAAGACTCCACTGAGGGCCCTGCCAGGGACCCTCCAGGGGACAGGAGGGGAGACCTCACACCCTGACATGGCACAGAGTCCCTCCAGCCTTGGCATCAGCCCCGTGTAGCTCCACCACCCAGATGACCCAACACTACCACCCCCCCTGCCAATTTTGGGCAGCATCAGGACACCCCAAGACCTCCCCTTACACCTTAGGGACTGACAGCTCCACAAGGTGATGCCCTGCAAGGTGACAGCCTGGCAAGGCAAGCTCAAGAGCTGGGCACCATTGCAGGCTGAGCCAACTCAGGGTTTGGCTGCGTGGTGCTTGCTTGTCTTCACACGTCAGCACCCACTGGAGACAGTTTCACTTCCCTTTTTTGGGTGCCCTTTCGAATTTCTGATTGGGGACTGTAGTGGGTGAGGAGTAAATTTAGCCAGGGGATGTCCCAGAGCCACACAGCTGCATGGTGGGGGAGAAGCAGGGGGGGGTTAGTGCTGGCGTGGCACAGCCTGGGCTCTGAACAGGCTCTCCCCAAGCCCTTCCCCCGAGAGAAGGTGGCTATGTGAGCACAGGGAGTGCCCATCTGGGGTGCAGGACCCCTCCAGGTGCATCCCCCAGCCCAGGCGGGCAGAGGCAGTGGGTATGAGCTTGGCACGGCTGCAGGAGCAAAGCGGTGGGACGGTGCTGTCCTCCCACGGCCGCCCCAGCGGATCTGGCTCTGAGCCGCTCGCCCCAGCCCGGATTGAGGCTATTCTGGGGTCCTGCCCTTGCTTTCGAGTTTCAGCCCTGCTGCCTCCAGGAGCGCGATGAGAGCCGCGGGGAGGGGGGATGCGTGCAGGGGGGAGCCCGTGTCCCTCCGGACGAGACGTTTCATCAGCTCCAGGGGCGCTCACTCTGCTCCTGCCACGGCCCCACAAAGGGAGGCAGCACCTCCTTCCCGGCATGAGGCACAGGGGCTTGCAACAAAAAAAGCAAATCAGAGCTGGTTTTGGGTGGACAAAGTGGGCCAGAAGTCGTTCCGTGGAGGGGTCCAAAGGAAACGTTTGGGGACCACAGCAGGGCTTTGCCCTCGAGGCTACAGGAATGGTTTGGAGCGAGGGCTGCAAGAGCTCCTGTGGTCCCACACTCCTTTGCCTCCATCCCTGCATCCCTCCCTCTGGTCCTAACTGTGGGACACTTCCAAGCCCAAGGTGTCTACATCTCCAGCACTTATTAAACACCCTCGAAAGCCTTGCTAAGCCCTCATCAGGGAGCCTCAGCCTGGGAGCACAGCTCCCACCAAGCCCCAACCCTCCATGGGATCCACCGCCTCTCTCTGCAGCTAATTAAAACCTTCCTGAAGCATCTCATTTACTAAATTAGATTCTCCTCAGTTTAAAATTACTGAACAAAAAAATAAATGACTGTTCAAATTGCAGTGCAGGAGTGGCAGAGCTGGAGCAGGAGCTGTAGCTGGGGGAGAGGAGGGAGGTTTCACTTCTCAGCACATTTGCTCACCAGAAACCCCCAGTACTCCCACCCCCCTGGGTGGCTGTGGAAGCAGGAATAGACTGGTCTTCACAGGCACTGCTTCCATCTTTTCCAGGAGATGGATCAGGCCCTGCATCCCTCCCTTATTCCCAGCAGAGGCTCTCCAGCACTGTAGAAGGCTTGTTATGGATAAAACTGTGGCTGGGAATCTGCCAAGCTGCAGGCAGTGGGGGAGGATGGGAGCCCTGGGGGGGGCCAGGGCTACTGATCTATAATTCATCAGCTTTTTCCTTGCCAGTTGTTGCTTACAGAAAAGATTTAGCAAAATCTTTTAATCAATAATTAGTGAAGTTTCCTGCTCCCAGAATCAGAGACATGCCTGTGTTCTGCCTACCCAGACCTGAGCCAAAGAGAGATCCCAGCCTGTGGTCCAGCAGGACCTGCACCAAACTGAGCCCACGAGAAGATGGGGCCAGTGTCCTGTGACCAAGGAATTGGTTTTACTTATGGAATGTCAAGATGTATTTCAAGTCCTGTGGAAAGCATTGACCTGCCACCCTCTCCCCTCCAGTGGCTGTCCCCCAAGAAAGGTGGCATTTATCAGGGTTAAACCTGGCAGAACAGTGGGATGGGGGCTCCTGTGTTACCTCCAGCCTCAATCACTGCTAAGGGTGTGATTTGCCAACTGCTGGAATCATAATTGCTGAGGTTTGAACTCTCCATTGGAAAAGAAGTGAGTGCCCTTTTTGGCAGCAGGTGCCAGTCCTTGGGGCATTTCTGGCTGCCAGAACCCCAGGCAGCTGCTCTCCTGGGAAAAAGCCCTGGGATGAGATGCTGCAGGCAGGGGTTTCCTAGGGAATAATCTCACTTGTGAGGGGGAAGGGGCTGAGCTGTGATTGGGCCTGTGCATGGGTTTGCTCTGTAGCAATAGGATTCCCTGTGAAAACCCTGAGCCTGTCACCCCCCCCACAGGAAGGGACCCAGTGACTGCCTCCATCAGCCCAGTCCCTCGTGCAGGGTGATGGGAAGTGGATTTGCCCTATGCATGGGGCTGTGCCATGGCAAAATCTCTCTTGTCTGGTTGGGGAGGAGGATGAAGTCAAGATAAAGACTCATTAATGCCCATAAGGTTGTTTTGGAGCACAAGCTGTCTGTTGGCATTCCAGATGGAGTCAGGCCCTGCTGCCAGCTCCCTGACAAAAAGCAGGAGGGAAGGACTGGGGAAAAGTGGGGATGTGGCACCTGGAGACTTGGTTTAGCAGTGAACATGGTAGTACTGAGTTAGTGGTTGGACTTGGTGATCTTAGAGGTCTTTTCCAACCTGAACAATTCCATGGTTCTACGAATCTGAGTAAGTCTCTGGAAATGCTAGAACCCAGTTATTGCCATTACTGGGGGATCCCCAGCAGCACTGGGAGATGTGAGGCTCCTTTTGCCAGCAGCAGGCCCACTGTTCTGTTCAGCCCATCACTGCCCACACTGGCATGTCTATGGGAGCAAGAGGTGAAGGAAAATTAATTCCCCTCCAAGTTCTTCTTGCATTTGCTTTCCTGGCAGGTTTGGTTTTACTGGCACAGTGCTTGGTTCTTGGAGGCTCCTTTCCCTGAGACATTCTGTCAGACAAAGAACAATGTAGGGAGCAGCAACTGTGCCCTTGGATCATGTCTCATGGAGTTTGAGTTTGGCAGAAGATTTTGGTTCTGTTTAGGCTTAAATTTCCTGAGAAATCCTCGAGTGGTTGCTGAATGGCTGGGTTGTGCAGATCTACTGGAGCTTTCTGGGCTGGCTGGAGGCACTGGGATGGGTAGGTGGGACAGGTGGAGACACTGAGGCAGACAGGTCAGAGGTGGACAGAACAGATGGCCACAGCAGGGAGGACACGTGGATGAAGTGCTGCACTGAGCACTTTCTCCTTGCTGCTGCTGGGGCTCTGTCTCAAGCCAGCCCAGCGTGGGGAGTGCCCATCCCACAGTGATGGTGTTGGCTGGCCCCTGGGCTGCCCAGGGCAGCTGATTGCCAGCAGGATGCAGGGAGGAGCAGTGGTGGTTGTGGGGGGTCAAGTCCCTGGCATGAGCATGGGGGCTGCCCCAAGTGGGGCTGGCCTCTGCTCCTTGGTGATCCTCATTCTCCATAGCCAGGCTTCAGACACTTTTCCTGTGCTCCAGTGCCAACACAGGTTGGGGATGAGGGAATTGAAAGCAGCCCTGCTGAAAAGGATTTGAGGGTCTTGGTGGATAAAAAGCTGGACATGGCCTGGCAATGTACACCTGCAGCTCAGAAAGGCTGCATCAAAAGCAATGTGGACAGTGGGGAGGGAGGGGATTCTTCCCCTGTAAACTGCTCTGGTGACACCCCACCTGGAGTACTGCATCTAGCTCTGGAGTCCCCAACACATAAGGGACATGGACCTGTTTGGACTAGTTCAGAGGTGCTAGAGCACTTCTGCTGTGAGGAAAGGCTGAGAGAGTTGGGGTTGTTTAGCCTGGAGAGAGAAGGCTCTGGGAAGACCTCATAGTGACCTTTCAGTACTTGAAGGGGGCTTAGATGAAAGATAGAGACAGACTTTTTAGCAGGCCCTGGTGCAACAGGATAAGGGGTAATGATTCTTAACTAAAGAAGAGTTGATTTAGGCTACATAAATTACTGTGAGAGTGGTGAGGTGCTGGCATAGGCTGATCAGGGAAGATGTGGATGTCCCATCCCTGGAAACATTGAAGTTCAGGCTTGAAAGGGCTCTGAGCAACCTGATCTGTTTGAAGAGGGGTTGGACTGGATGACTCTTAAAGGTTCCTTCCAACCCAAACCATTCTACTGCTCTATGATTCTGTGTCCTCAAAAGGCACTCGCAGGGACATGTGCCAACCCAAAACCTAGAGGGATGAGGCACCTCATTGGCACGAGGGTGTGGTGGGGCCATCCCCAGCTTACCAAGAGTCTGGTGGGGGGTATCTCCCCCAGAATTGCACACAGTGTGGCTGGGCAGCCCCACCCTCTGTTGCTGGGGTGGGTCCTGGCTTCTCTGATGGGATGAGAGCAGCAGAGCACCAGTGCTTTCAGCATAGCTATGGTTCCATGTATAAGGCCATGAGGACACTTCCCCAGAGCTGTGCTGGGCATGGGGACAGGGCACATGGTGTGCAGGAGCTCATGCTGCTGCAGCACAGGGTGCAAGGGACAGACTGGTGCATGTGCTTGACTGGTGGCTAGATCAGCATGCACCCTCATTCTGGGGAGTGCAGAGATGACAAGGCTGACCATTCCCCCACCACAGACCATGTGTTCTGCAAGGCACTCAGAGGCTAGCAGGCAAGAGATGAGGATAGCACATCCAGGGCCATGTGCTCAATGAGGGCATGGGGGCTTAGAGCAGGCTGGGCCCCAAGCTGCTCATCTCATGGTCTTGGCAGTGCTGGAGGGTTCATTGGGATCTCCAGGGTTGAGCCAAAGCTGCACAGAGCATCTCCCCCCCNGGGGGACATGGGGAGAGACATGACAGGCAGGGGGGAGCCACTGTCCCCAGAAGTGGGGGGGGAGGGAGGGAGCCAGCAAAGGGCCAGCGGGTGCGAGGAGGTCCCAGTGGGTTAGGAGCACTCAGATCTGTTCACCGTCTTCTCCACCGTGCCAGCATCGTGGTTGACCTTGCAGGTGACAGAGTTGTAACTGTTCCACCGGCTGGGGGACAGGGTCAGGTAACTGCTGGCTATGTACTTTCTGTTGGACTGCTGCAAGGCCACACTGGTCTTCACACCGTCAGTGATGACACTGCCATCACCCTTCCATTCCACTGTCACATCTCTGGGGTAGAAGTTCTCTACCAGACACACCAGGGTGGCTTGATTCTGCTTCGAGGTTTGTTCTGAGGATGGTGGGAAGAGGTAGACACTGGGAGCAGTATCGGTCTGGCCTTTTTCTGGAGGGAAGAAAGTGGTGTGGGGTCAGAGAGAGCCTTGTGCCTGCCCAGATGGCACTACCCAGAAACCCCCCACTTCTCAAACAGCCAAGACCTTACCACTTATAATTTTGATGTATTTAGATTTAGGATATATATAAAATATGTATTAAAATAGTAATATTTTAATATCTGTCTATTTATATATAGATATAAAATTTTATATCTAAAATTTTAAATATATAAATTTATAGATATAATTATAAATCCATAAATTTATAGATATAATTATAAATCCATAAATTTATATATATATAAAATATATGCTTATATGTGTGTGTAATGCACACATATACATACATGCCATATATACTTGTATATATATGCATATACATAATATATATTATAGATATATACTGCTAATATACATTATATATGTATATTATATATCACATGTATAAATTATACAATATACATACATACATACGTATGTAGCACATATAATTACATGAATATAAGTATAATTCTACAAAAGGCATATAAAATATACATTTATATATTTAATCTCTATAAAAAACATATTATATATTATCATATATAATATGCATAGCTAAATTTTTTAATTTGCCATAAACTCATTTCTTTCCTTTTGCAAAGAAATTTGTTTTAAAAAGTTAAATTTCACAGGCAAACCACCCTGGTTTCTGCCCAGTTCTGCTTTCAGGCACTTTCAGACTTGTCTCAGCAAAAGCACAATTAAGAGTCACCCAAAGAAAGATGGAGAAAAGATGCTTGGACTTTTTGAGGTGGTTTTGCTGCCTCCTAATATAATGTCTTTATTTTATCTCTGTCTATCTCTATTTTTATTTCTACCTCTATTTGAAAACGATTCGACCACTCAAAAATTTCCGCTGAAAACTGGAAAAAGAACATTTTTTCTCCATCTTAGTCCCAAATAATTTGGTTCAAACTGAAACTTTTGGCCAAATTCTTCTTAAAATTACAAACAAAGACAGACAAACGACGCTCATGGCAGCATTTTCAACACATTAATCTCCATTTTTGACATGTCTTACCTGGATAACGGGCTCTTTAAAATACCCCTGAAATCTTTTAAGATCCCAGGGACGTGCTGTTTCAACACAAAGTCTGGAGCCGAGGATGTGCCCTTTTCCAACACCCACACCCTTGGCCACAGGACCCCACAGAGGAGCCCCTTTCTTTCACCCAGGGCGACAGACTTAGTCCTCGGGACTAAGAGTTGAGGACTTACACTGACAAATTTCTTTCAGAAAGACAAAAATGGCCTCTTTTAGAGACCTAAACTCTTCGTGAGACCTCAGACACATTTCCTGGACAAATTTTAAGATCTTTCGTCTCAGAAAATACCCGCCCCCCAAACTCTGTGGCGCGCACCAGAGTCCTCAGACTCTGCAGGGACAAGACACCGCCCCAAACTCTGCGCTTGGCGCCCATCCCCGAACGGGTGGCAGACCCCAGCCCAGCGCCAAGGCCGAGAAAAAAACCCCAAATCACCGAAAATCGACAAAATGTCACAATTTCACGGTGGGGAAGGAAAGACCGAGAAGAAGTCGGCGACTCACCTCGGACGGTCAACATGGTCCCGGCGCCAAATATACCACACAGTGATACAAGGCCATACAAAAACCTCCTGCCCCACAGCAGAGCAGTCCTGGGCCCCATGGATGTGTCAACATGGAGGTGATGGCGTGGAGATGTCCCAATGGATGCAGCAGGATGAAGGTGATGAGATAGAGGTGTCCCAATAGACACAGCAGGCTGAAAGAATGGTCCTTAGGGTGTCCTCAGGTCGTGACAGGCAGCACCTTGCCTCCATCTGCACTGCTGCCATGCAGTGGGCTGCCCTGGGGGGGCACTGGCCATTGTCCTGTCACCCCTCAGGCTGTGGCCAGTGGCAAACAGTGACCACCAGCCATGAGACAGCAGGCGTGTGGGTAGACCTCATGCACAAACCAAATGTCCCACCTCCTACCACTGCTGAGGTAGGTGGCATGGTTCCACAGGGGACTTCACCTCCCAGCATCAGTGCCATTCTGCAGCCTGGCCCTGCTCTCCAGGGCAAAATCAGACTCTAGCACACCCCATGTCCTTATCCAGGCAGGATTTTCAGTGCCTGGTGGGGGGGCAAGCCTCCTTGCAGCAGCTGGAGTGCCGTGTCCTGGGGAGGCACCCCCCACTGACAGACTAAAACCAATTAACTTCAAATTCCCCTCTGGAAGGTTTGGGTGCTGCTTTGAAAAGTGTTTTTCCGGTGACAATTTCACAGAGCATAGGGTGGTTAACTGAGAGCAACTAAACTCTTGGAGCAATGAGTGTCAGTCAATACCACCATCATAAATTGAACTCACAGGTATTCAAATGCTGTGGTTTGTGCAAGTCGTTACAGAAAAGGGCAGAGTCAGTGAACTTCCTGAGTGAGTAGAAAATAGATGACACTTCAAAGACTCTGCGGTTTGAGAAACTTTCTGTTTCAAAGGTTCACTTTCCCTCTGGGAAGGCTTATGCTTTGGTGCAAAGTCTGAAACTAGCTGGACAATCAGGAGCCTGGCTGGTATGGCCAGGGCAGGGCTGCAGGGCTGTCTCCCTGCAGGCAGCTCACAGGACACCAGCTGGAGCAGAGTATTTGGCCCATGCCAGGAAGCACCTCACAGTGACATGTGCTGCTCCAGCACCTCATCCAAGCAGCAGCAGCAGCAGCAAGTGCCAAAGGGACCGTGGGGCACCAGTGTGCTTGTGTCTGTCTTTCCCCATGCTGGGAGTTACCGTGACCCTGATCAGCACTGGTGTCCCAGCCAGAACAGTGAGAGACAGTCATCTCTTCCTCCTCTTTGGCTTAGACTCCAGCCATGGGCAATGTGTCCATGGAGATTAGTGTGTTCCCAAGTGCTGTAGATGCCGTGCCTAAACGAGAGGGGATGAGCAGACGTTAAAAGATGGGCAATTTAGGACACCATGCACAGCCACGTTCAGCAGAGGGCAGCCAAGAGCATGGCCATGGTAGGGACATGGGGCCATGGTGGGGATGTGGGGCCATGGTGGGGATGTGAGACTATGATGGGGATGTGGGACCATGGTGGGGATGTGGGACCATGGAGAACTGGGGACCACCCCAGACAGAGCCCAGTGTCTGAGCTATGGGGTGCTGTGAGGAAACCTGACAGAGAAAGAAGATGTGGCCACAAGCAGCATGAGGTGGTGGCCTGATGACAAGGCAATGCCAGGCAGTGAACAGCCCCAGGGTCACCTCTGACACAACATGGTACAACCAGGAGGCCATTCACAGCCAGTGGCCATGCAGAGGGGAGATGAAGTTGCCTCAACACCACAGCCCTGCTCAGCCATGAGAGAGAAGGGCTGAGCCCCTTTAGGGTGATGGCCCATGGGCTCCTGGTGTAACTGGGCTGGGAGCTGGGCAAGGAAGCAGATGGCCCTGGGCACCAGCCAGGGAGGACAAGAGGACCTTGGACTTGGAGTGCAGGGCAGGGACAGGGCTGCTGAGAGGTCATCCCAGCTCTTTTTTACTGAGAGTGTAGTCAAACACTGATCAGGCTTCCTGCAGCATTGGATAATAGCCCCAGATTGCCAGTGTTGACAATGCCCTTGATGTTGGTCAGCGCTGAAGTGGCCTGTCAGTGAGACAGTTTAGGTCTCTTGCATCTGAAATAGTCTTTTCAGTTCTATCCTATATGCTCTCCTCCACAAATGACAAGAGAAGGACTCTACTGGATAGAGCTGGGATGCTGGGAACAGCCGCATTCAGCACAGAGAAGCAAGGGTAGAGTTGTGTCCCACCATCCAACAGACAGTAGAGACTCTTAACTGGCCCCTGCCGGTTAAGTTTCACTTTTCCATTGGTGCAAGTCACTGTGGTAAAATAGTTACTACTGTTTTCATAGTTACCACAGTAATACATAATCCTTGGTTCTGACCCCACGGATGGTTTATGTTCCCATAGAGCTGGATGTGGAGCTGGAGAATTGCAAAGAGGTACCTGAGGGTCTCATGTTCTCGTTACCAGATCACAGTGACAGGGGCGCTGACAGGAGCCTCCTGCTGGAATCAGCCACAGCTGCCATCACCTGCAGAGCAGGTGATCTTGATGTTTTTTCCCAGGATGGCTCACACCAAGGAGAGATGACACAGCACTGTCAGGACAAGCTACGTGGAGGGGGAGAGCAGAGAGGGTAGAAGACTGGTGTCAGCCAGTGTTCCCAGAGCGCAGCCCTCCATGGGGAAGGGAACACTGATAGGACAACTGTGCCTGCAGGCACACAGATAGGGTATCTTGGGCCATGACAGGGCGGCTGAGAGATCATATTTTCCTCAAATATCAGGGGATGGGCACAGCTAAGATGGGAGGTTTTTGTATCACTTCCCCATTGCTCTCTATCACTGTGTCAGCAGTACTGCTGCTGTCGTAACCACCACAGTAATAGACAGCCTCGTCCTCGGCTTGGACCCCAGTGATGGTCAATGTGCCCGAGGAGCCGGAGAATCGCGAAGGGATGTTCGAGGGTCTCTTGTCATTGCTATAGATCACAGTGACAGGGGCATTGCCAGGGACCTTCTGCTGGAACCAGCCATAGTAGCTGTTGCTACTCCCAGAGCAGGTGATCTTCACAGTTTCTCCCACGGTGGCTGACAACTTGGACGGCTGGCTCAGTGCTGCCTGGACCAGGGAACCTGGAGAGGGAGAGGAGAGAAGAAGAAGACAAGGGTTAGTCAGAGTCCCAGGAGCACAGCCCCTGCAGGGCAGAAGGATGGGCTCCGTATGCCCAAAGGCTCCATCCAGGTACAGCGAGTCTGGCCATGGCACCTGAGCTGTGGGCGAGCACCGCGAGGAGGAGAGGGACCCAGGCCATGGTGCGATCCCACCAGCTCCGTGTCCCCACGATGATGGGGCTGTGCCATGGACCCTGACCGCCTTTTAAGCCCCCGCCTGCCCAGGACACAGCCCCTCCATGCAAATCCGACCCTGCCCTCACGGCTGGACCCTGCCCGCGCCTCCCTCCTCACTCCACGCCCAGCCCCAATACCCCAGATGCACCAGGGCTTGAACTTGGGCACACAGTGGAGACGTGTCCCACCTTCGAGCCCAAAACCCACCAGCAGAGACATCACATCCTCAGCTTGGGCCAAGTGGCTGCAGGGTGAAAGGCCAAAGGCTGAGGGAGAGGTGGGTACTGGGAGCAAAGGGATACAGGAGCACAAAGAGATCCCAGAGAAGGGGCTGGGACAATGTCAAGCCCCAGCACTCCCATTTACTTTTGGCATCTTTCCATCTCATGTGTCCCAGGACCATAAGAGACCCTTGCTCTCCTGCCTTTTTGCCATGGTTCCTACGGTCTTTGCCTGCCAGCCTAGATTAACCACTCAAGACCTCTGCTCTTCCCAGGCAGTTACTCCCCAGAACAGGAGATGCCCAGGAGCCCTGGGGTCCAGAAATGCCTCTTCATGGGCTGGTTAAGAGCCAAATGGATTGGTACTTGACAGAGTCAGCCAGATCTGGGGCAGCCCCCTGCCAGCCCTGATCGAACTCAGGGCACAGGGATTGCAGGTGTCTTCAGCAGCCCCAAGTCAGACCACGAGTGGCTGCAGCCACGGGAAATTCCCCCTCCCCCAGGACTTTCCCTGTCCTGACTATGCCAGTCCCAGAGTGCCCGGGGTACTGGGATCCTGGCTGGTAATGACCAGGGCAGGGCTGAAGGACTATCTCCCTGCAGGCAGCTCACAGGACACCAGCTGGAGCAGAGCATTTGACTCACAGGCACATGTGCTGTTCTGGCACCTCATCCAAGTAGCAGCAGCAGCAGCAGAAAGTGCCAAAGGGACCGTGGGGCACCAGTGTGCTTGTGTCTGTCTTTCCCCATGCTGAGAGTTACCGTGACCCTGATCAGCACTGGTGTCCCAGCCAGAACAGTGAGAGACAGTCATCTCTTCCTCCTCTTTGGCTTAGACTCCAGCCATGGGCAATGTGTCCATGGAGATTAGTGTGTTCCCAAGTGCTGTAGATGCCGTGCCTAAACGAGAGGGGATGAGCAGTCTTTAAAAGATGGGCAATTTAGGATACCATGCACAGCCACGTTCAGCAGAGGGCAGCCAAGAGCATGGCCATGGTAGGGACATGGGGCCATGGTGGGGATGTGGGGCCGTGGTGAGGATGTGGGACCATGGAGGACTGGGGACCACCCCAGACAGAGCCCAGTGTCTGAGCTATGGGGTGCTGTGAGGAAACCTGACAGAGAAAGAAGATGTGGCCACAAGCAGCATGAGGTGGTGGCCTGATGACAAGGCAATGCCAGGCAGTGAACAGCCCCAGGGTCACCTCTGACACAACATGGTACAACCAGGAGGCCATTCACAGCCAGTGGCCATGCAGAGGGGAGATGAAGTTGCCTCAACACCACAGCCCTGCTCAGCCATGAGAGAGAAGGGCTGAGCCCCTTTAGGGTGATGGCCCATGGGCTCCTGGTGTAACTGGGCTGGGAGCTGGGCAAGGAAGCAGATGGCCCTGGGCACCAGCCAGGGAGGACAAGAGGACCTTGGACTTGGAGTGCAGGGCAGGGACAGGGCTGCTGAGAGGTCATCCCAGCTCTTTTTTACTGAGAGTGTAGTCAAACACTGATCAGGCTTCCTGCAGCATTGGATAATAGCCCCAGATTGCCAGTGTTGACAATGCCCTTGGTGTTGGTCAGCGCTGAAGTGGCCTGTCAGTTAGACTGTGGGAAAATTGAAGGTCTCTTGCATCTGAAATAGTCTTTTCAGTTCTATCCTATATGCTCTCCTCCACAAATGACAAGAGAAGGACTCTACTGGATGGAGCTGAGACACCAGACACAATCACATAGAGTACAGGGCTGCAAGAGCAGGGCTTTGGTTGGAACTTGCCTCACCATCAAATGACAACAGCAGAGACTTCTAATTGGCCCCTGCCATGGTGAGAGGGCTTTGCATCATTTCCCTGTTGCTGTGTCACCATGGAATCACTATTGCTGTCATGTGCATAGCTAGCACAGCAATAGAGTGCCCCTTCCTCACCTTGGACCCCAATGGTGGTTAATATGGTCATAGAGACAGATGTGGATATAGGTAACGATGAAGATGTCTGAGGGTCTCATGTCATCACAGCACATCACAGTGACAGGGGCACCGCCAGGAACATTCTGCTGGAGCCAGCCATGGATGGTGCTACTTTCAGAGGAGTTGGTCTTACTGGTTTGTTCCAGGATGGCTGACATTGAGGATATGTGATTCAGTGATGCTGCCTGGACCAGGGAACCAGAAGAAGGAAAGGAGATGGTGGAGAACAGGGGTGTTATGCAGTGTTCCTGTAGCATAGCTCTTCCTAGGCAGGGGAACACTGCTGGGGCAATTCTGTCTGCAGGCACACAGATGGGACACCTTGTGCCATGACAGGGCTGCTGGGAAGCCATAACTTCCTCAAATGTCAGGGGACGGGCACAGTCCTGTGGCTGGAAGAGACCGCTGAAACAGAAGGCTTTTGTGTATCACTTCCCCATTGCTCTCTATCATTGTGTCAGCAGTACTGCTGCCGTCGTAGCTACCACAGTAATAGACAGCCTCGTCCTCGGCTTGGACCCCAGTGATGGTCAATGTGCCCGTGGAGCCAGACTTGGCTCCGGAGAATCGCGAAGGGATGTTCGAGGGTCTGTTGCTATTAGCATAGATCACAGTGACAGGGGCATTGCCAGGGACCTTCTGCTGGTACCAGCCATAGCTGTAGCTGCTACCAGAGCAGGTGATCTTCACAGTTTCTCCCACGGTGGCTGACAACTTGGACGGCTGGCTCAGCGCTGCCTGGACCAGGGAACCTGGAGAGGGAGAGGAGAGAGAAAGAAGACAGGGGTTAGTCAGTGCCCCAGCACAGTTGCCCCTTGGCAGAGAGATGGGAGCCCAATATCCAAAGGCTCCATCCAGGCACAGCGAGTCTGGCCATGGCACCTGAGCTGTGGGCGAGCACCGCGAGGAGGAGAGGGACCCAGGCCATGGTGCGATCCCACCAGCTCCGTGTCCCCACGATGATGGGGCTGTGCCATGGACCCTGACCGCCTTTTAAGCCCCCGCCTGCCCAGGACACAGCCCCTCCATGCAAATCCGACCCTGCCCTCACGGCTGGACCCTGCCCGCGCCTCCCTCCTCACTCCACGCCCAGCCCCAATACCCCAGATGCACCAGGGCTTGAACTTGGGTGCATGGTGGAGATACGTCCCACCTCCAAGCCCAAAACCCACCAGCACAGACATCACATCCTCAGGTCAGGCCAAGTGCTCAGAGAGACACACATTGGAGGCAGGAGGGGACAGGAGCCGCCAAGCTCCCAGAGAAGGGACTAGGACAGTGCCAAGCCCCAGCACTTCAGACTTTCGGCATCTTTCCCTCCTATATATGTCCCAGGCCCATAAGGTACATCCTTGCTCTCCTGTTTGTTTTTTCCATGGCTCCTCTCTTAACAGCCCAGATAAACCACTCAAGAGCTTTGCTCATTCAAGGCAGCCACTCCCCAGAACAAGACGAGAGGTCCAGCACCGAGCCCTTGGTTCAAGCAATGCCTCCTCATGAGCCAGATATGAGCCCAATGGGCTGACACATGGCAGAGGCAGCCACATCTGGGGCAGCCCCCTGCCAGCCTTGATCCAACTTAGAGCACAGGGATTGCAGGTGTCTTCAGCAGCCCCAAGTCAGACCACGAGTGGCTGCAGCCACGGGAAATTCCCCCTCCCCCAGGACTTTCCCTGTCCTGACTATGCCAGTCCCAGAGTGCCCGGGGTACTGGGATCCTGGCTGGTAATGACCAGGGCAGGGCTGAAGGACTATCTCCCTGCAGGCAGCTCACAGGACACCAGCTGGAGCAGAGCATTTGACTCACAGGCACATGTGCTGTTCTGGCACCTCATCCAAGTAGCAGCAGCAGCAGCAGAAAGTGCCAAAGGGACCGTGGGGCACCAGTGTGCTTGTGTCTGTCTTTCCCCATGCTGGGAGTTACCGTGACCCTGGTCAGCACTGGTGTCCCAGCCAGAACAGTGAGAGACAGTCATCTCTTCCTCCTCTTTGGCTTAGACTCCAGCCATGGGCAATGTGTCCATGGAGATTAGTGTGTTCCCAAGTGCTGTAGATGCCGTGCCTAAACGAGAGGGGATGAGCACAGACCTGGGGCTCTGTGGGATGGCCATACTGGGCACAGCCACGTTCAGCAGAGGGCAGCAAGGGCAGGGTTATAGGGGGGCCCTGCCCTACCATCAAACAGGCACAGCAGAGACTCCTGAATGGTGTCTGCAATGGCAGGAGGTTTTTGCATCATTTCCCCATTGCCTCATGTGACTGTGGTATCACCACTGCTGTCCTCACTACCACAGTAATAGACAGCCTCGTCCTCAGCTTGGACCCCAGTGATGGTCAGCGTGGCTGTGGAGCCAGACTGGGATCCGGAGAATCGCGAAGGGATGCCCGAGGGTCTGTTGCTATTCCAATAGATCACAGTGACAGGGGCACTGCCAGGGACCTTCTGCTGGTACCAGCCATAAGCATTGTTGCTACTCTTAGAGCAGGCCAAGGTGGTTGCCCCATGGACAGGGACAGTGCTACAGCTACACCAGAGACCGGTGAGAGCCAGGGGCTGAGGCAGAAGGCCTCCATGTCCAGCCCAAGTGTCCAAGGTGCCTATGGACTGGCAAATGGCCACATACCCACTCCTGAGCATCCAGGGTGGCTGCAACACTATAAGGCCCAGGTCAGGATGCAGCCTAGGGGAGTAGATATGTGACAAAGGTTTTCTTGGGCAGCTCCTCTGGCTCCAGCTCCTGACACTCTCCCAGGCTCCTCTGCCTTTCACATGAATCTTGGGCAGGGGGGATGAGCCCAGCCAGGGTTTCTGCAGCACTAGGGCCCAAGCACTGGGGACATAATCATAGAATCATAGAAAGGTTTGGGATGGAAGGGATCTTCAAGGCCATCTGGTTCCAACACCCTGCCATAGGCATGGACCTTTGACTAGATCAGGTTGCTCAAAGCCTCATCCCAACTTGCCTTGAATACTTCTAGGGATAGGGCATACACAACTCCTCTAGGAAAACCTGCTCCAGTGCCTCATTGTACTCACAGTCACAGCCCTGAGAAACAGAACACAGAGGCACCAGGAAAATAAAAATCTCAAAGCTGGAGAGGTGGTATGGATGGTATGGTATGGTTGAGTTGAAAGAAGAGGCAAAGCCAGCCTCTTGGACACTTGAGATTTTTCTTGCCATTGGCTCAGTGTCACCATGAGATCAGCCCTGCTGCTGTCCTGGCTACCACAGTAACAGACAGGCTCATGCTCAACTTGAGCACCAGGGGTCAAGTGGAGCCAGATGAAGAAGCAGAGAATGAGGAAGGCTGAGGTCTCCCATCATTCTAGTAGATCACAGTAACAGAAGAGCTGCAAGAAATCTCCTGCTGGTACCAGCCACAGCTGCTGCCACCCTAGGAGTGGATGATCCTGACAGTTTGTCCCAGGGTGGCTGACACCAAGGACGGCTGACTTGGCAATGCTGTGTGGACCAGTTACACACAGAAGGAGAGCAGAGAAGAAGGGTGTCAGCCAGTTCCTGGAGCAGAGGCCTCCCTGGACAGGGGTACATGATGGGACAATTCTACCTGAACTCACTCTGGGCCCCAACTTGGCTCCTGGGAGGTCATAACTTCCTCAAATATCAGGAGATGGGCACAGTTCTGGGACTGTAAGGGACAGCTGAGCTGAGAGATTTTTGTATCACTTCCCCAATTGCTCTGTGTCACCATCACTGCTGCTGTCCATGCTATCACACTAATAGCTTCATCCCTGGCTTGGACTCCAGTGATGGTTAGTGTGCCTGATGAGCTGGATGCAGAATCAGAATGGTGAAGGGATGTCCGAGGGTCTGTAGCTATTAGTATAGATCACAGTGACAGGGGCACTGCCAGGGACCTTCTGCTGGAACCAGGCATAGTAGCTGCTATTCCTTTAGCAGGTGATCTTGATGGTTTCTCCCATGTTGGCTGACAACAAGGACAGCAGATTCAACAATGTGGAGAGGGGGAGGAGACGGGAGAAAAGGGGAGTCAACCAATGAACCAGGGGCACAGACCTGCACAGACACAGTTACAGGGAATGGCACAGTCAGAGGAGAATGGACATGGACACAGTCACAGGCACATTTTTGGACAAAGCCTCATCATGAGTTTTGTAGGGACCAGGATAATGGTCTACAGACAAAGTCACCTTCAGGGCTCTAAGAAATAATAATGATATAATATCCATGGTCACACAGAGGAGACAAAAATCTGCCGCAGCCCCACATCCACAACTCTGCTTAACTATAAGAAGGACAGAAAATTTCCATTTTTAACTCTTCTATCTCTCACTTGAAAATCTCTCTGTGTCACTATACCAGTACTGCTGCTGTCCCTGCCACCACAGTAATAGACAGCCTCGTCCTCGGCTTGGACCCCAGTGATGGTCAATGTGCCCGAGGAGCCGAAGAATCGCGAAGGGATGTTCGAGGGTCTCTTGCTGTTATCATAGATCACAGTGACAGGGGCATTGCCAGGGACCTTCTGCTGGTACCAGCCATAATAGCTGCTGCTACCCCCTGAGCAGGTGATCTTCACATTGTCTCCCACGGTGGCTGACAACTTGGACGGCTGGCTTAGAGCTGCCTGGACCAGGAAACCTGGAAAAGGAGAGGAGAGAGAGAACAGGGAAGGTCACCCAGTGTCCCAGGAGTACAGAACTGCCTGGACAAAGGTATAAGGAAAGCAGCAATCAGAGGAGAACACACGTGGTCACAGGAAAATTTTGGGGGCAGAGCCCAGCCCAACTCATCCCAGTACAGAGGCGCTCTGGCAGCAGCAAGAACACATAATCATCATTAGCAAGAGTGGGGTGGGGGACACAACTACAAGAAAAGTTTTATAGGGAGGAGGACAATGGTCCCCAGCGACCAAGTCACCTTCTCAGGGACAACAAAGAGAGGATACTGCCCCACATGTCTGTACAGAGGCAACAGGAACCTGCCTCATCTCCACAGTCAGATAGGAGGCAGAAAGGCCAAAATTTTTACTTTGAGTTTGGAGTCTGTCCCATTTCCAGGCACTGGTTATCAACATACACCATAACTGCTGCCACTGCTGCTTTCGTAGCTACCACAGTAATAGACAGCCTCGTCCTCGGCTTGGACCCCAGTGATGGTCAATGTGCCCGTGGAGCCAGACTTGGATCCAGAGAATTGCAAAGGGATGCTTGAGGGTCTCTTGTCATTCCAATAGATCACAGTGACAGGGGCACTACCACATGGTACTAGCCAGCCTAGCTCCAGCTACTGCTACCCCCAGAGCAGGTCATCTCTGCAGTGTCTCCCACAGTGGCTGACAACTTGGACGGCTGACTCATCGATGCTGCCTGGACCAGGGAACCTGGAGAGGGAGAGGAGAGAGAAAAGAAGACAGGGGTCAGTCAGTGTCCCAGAAGCAGAGCCTTCCCCAGGCAGGGTCATGGGGCCCCTGTGTGCAAAGGCTCTGTCCTGGCACAGCGAGTCTGGCCATGGCAGCTGAGCTATGGGTGAGCACTGTGAGGAGGAGAGGGACACAGGCCATAGTGCAATCCCAACAAATCCTTGTCCTCACACTGATGGGGCTGTGCCATGGAACCTACCTTGCTTTTAAGTCTCCACCTGCACAGGCACAGTGTATCTATACACGTGGACTTCAGTGATCCCTGGAGTTCTTGTCCCAGTTCTGCCCCTTCCCACTGCAGGCAACTCTGGCCCATCAAAATACAGCAAGATCTCTCTGGGCTACCTCCTCCTTCCTCAACAGAACTGATGAGTCCTGAGCTCAGCCACAGAGCACCCAGTGCCTTTTCCTGCCCAGTAGGACCATGGCCTGGCTGCACCAGGAGCTCCTATGCACAGATCAGGGGACAGCCCTGCCTGGGCACGGGCACACATCCACTTCTCCTGGAGCATCCAAGTCTGCTTAGTGCTTCTTGATCCCCAGGTGCCCATGCTACTGGTTCAATGATCAGCAGGAGTGACAGAGGAGCTGAGAAAGCCAAGACCTGCTTCAAACAAGGGTGCCATGCTGGGCCTCTCTTACTTGCCACAAGAAAGCTGATGAGCAGAGAACTGGGATCTTGAAAGGCCACCGGAACCATATCAAGACCAGGAGTTTTCAGGCTACTCAACAGTAAGGAAACACATCCCCCCAGGTTCTCCAAACTCAAAGCAAGCTGAGGGTCTCCAGCAGCCTCATAGCAAACATGATTAGACCTGGGCTGGGGTTTGTACCAATCAAGTGCACACAGCATCCTCCCAGTCTTGTCAAGCCTGGGGCAGCTGCCTGCCTGCCCACAGCAAAGCCCACAGCAGCCCCCAAAGGAGACTGTGGGGGCTGCTCAGTGCCACACACTGGCACCTGCTGGTCCACAGCCCCTGTGAACCGCAGACTATTCAGTGGGACCACACTGACACCGTGTGGGGACAAGAAAGGCCTCGGGGACAGCACTGCAGGAACCGAGAGCAGAGCCCAGCACAGGAATCGGCCCTTGCTGTCTTTCACCACTGCCACAGCTCTCACCAAGTGCTGAGATTCCTGGCCACAACTTTCAGGGCTTCTGCATGACACGCTGCCCAAGGCAGCTCATGCTCACACGGGAGAGCCTCTCACCAAGGGCCCTTCAGTCACCAGAGACAAGTGGGCATCAGCCCTGAGCTGGCAGGGAGCCCGTGCACCACAGCAGGATACCCAGAGACAATGACAGGGATCCACCCAGCTTCTCTTGGCAACAGCACCAACCCCAGGACAAGACATTTTGAGGGCAGCAGCAATTAGCCACAGCACAGCTCTTTACTACCAGGAGCCATGTCACTTCAACATCCTCCAGCACTACTCAGGGTCTCTTTGAACTATCATAGGTCACAGTGGCAAGGGCACTGCCAGGAACCTTTTGCTGCTACCAGCCATAGATGCCATTACCCCCAGAGCAGGTGATCCTGATGGTTCCTCCCACGTTGGCTGACGCCAAGGATGGCTGACTCAGTGATGCTGCCTGGACCAGGGAGAGGGAGAAGAGAAGGCATCAAAACAATGCTCAAGGAGAACAGAGCTGTTGACAAAAGCTTATATGAGCATATTTGGAGAGCAAAGCTCAGGCTGTGCATCCCAGCAGAGAGGCAGCAGTAGTAGGACACGGTCATCAGTAGCAAGAGGCAGTGGGGTGGGGGACAAAGACACACTGTGAGGTTCTTAGGGACCAGTACAATCCTCCACAGTCATCTCCAATGCTCTAGGACACAAAAAAAAGGGACATTCAGAGCCATGGTCATACAGAGGAGACCAAAACCTGATCTAACTCCACATCTACAACTCTGCTTAGCCCTGAGAATGACAGAAAACTATTTTTAACTCCTCTGTACTTCACTTGACAATCTCTCTTTCTAACTACACCAGCACTACTGCTGCTGTCCCAGCCACCACAGTAATAGACACCCTCGTCCTCGGCTTGGACCCCAGTGATGGTCAATGTGCCCGAGGAGCCGGAGAATCGCGAAGGGATGTTCGAGGGTCTCTTGCTGTTATCATAAATCACAGTGACAGGGGCATTGCCAGGGACCTTCTGCTGGAACCAGCCATAGTAGTTGTGTCTGCCACCAGAGGCAGTGATCCTATATTGGCTGACAATGAGGATGGCTGACTCAGCACTGCCTGGACCAGGGAACGTGGACAGAGATAAGAGAGAGGAGAGGAAATGAGGGGATCAGCCAGCGTCTCAGAATATGGTCCTCTCCTGAGGATGGGGATAGGGAATACCACACACAGAGGAGAATTGATGCAACCACACCCATAGGCACATATGAGGAGCAGTGCCCAGCACAATGCATCCCAGCACAGGGGCAGCTGCAGGAGGACATGGTCATCAGTATCAAGAGAGAGAGGAGTGGCACCGGGACAATGTTCCACAGTCACAAAGTCAATTCCAGGGCTCAAGGACATAGAAGGAACATATTCATAGACAAGATTGTGTAGAGGAGATAAAAATCTGACCCAGTCCCACATCCACAACTCTGCTTGGCTATGAGGACAGAAAAATCTGATTTTTAACTCCCTTTGTACCTCACTTAAAAATCTTTCTGTGCCCCTATACCAGCACTACTGCTGCTGTCCCAGCTGCCACAGTAATAGACAGCCTCGTCCTCGGCTTGGACCCCAGTGATGGTCAATGTGCCCGTGGAGTCAGACTTGGATCCGGAGAATCGCGAAGGGATGTCCGAGGGTCTGTTGGTGCTGCTATAGATCACAGTGACAGGGGCACTGCCAGGGAGTTCTGGTGCCAGCCAGCGTAAGGTCAGCTACTGCTAATCCCAGAATAAGTGATCTTCACAGTGTCTCCCACATTTGCTGACAACATGGATGGCTGACAGCACTGTCTCGCCCAGGGAACCTAAAGAGGTAGAGGAGAAGACCACAACTCTCTTGGTTTTGTACCAATCAAGTGCTCCAAAGGAGCCTGTGGGAGCTGCTCTTCACCACGGTGTCACACAGTGTCACAGCCCCTGTGAACCGCAGACTATGCAGTGGGACCACACTGACACCGTGTGGGGACAAGAAGGGCCTCGGGGACAGCACTGCAGGAACCGAGAGCAGAGCCCAGCACAGGAATCGGCCCTTGCTGTCTCTCACCACTGCCACAGCTCCCACCAAATCCAGAGAACCCTGGCCACAACCTTCAGGGCTTGTGCATGACACACTGCCCAAGCCAGCTCATGCTCACACGGGAGAGCCTCTCACATGAACTCAGGGCTCTTCAGTTACCAGAGGCAAGTGAGCATCAGCCCTGAACTGGCAGGGAGCCCATGCACCAGAGCAGAATGTTCAGAGACAATGACAGTTATTCTCCCAGCTTTTCTTGGAAACAGAAATGGCAGCAGCAAGAGGAGGCAGAATGCCCGTGTCAGTGCCTCCACTGTGCTGACCAGCACTGCTGCTGTCTTGGCCACCACAGTAATAGACAGCCTCACCCTCAGTGATGACCTCAGTGATGGTCAATGTGCTCGTGGAGCCAGAAAAAGATCCAGAGAATCACAAAGGGATGTCCGAGGGTCTTTTGTCACTAGCATAGATCACAGTGACAGGGGCACTGCCAGGGACCTTCTGCTGGAACCAGCCATAGGCACTGCTACTCCCAGAGCAGGTGATCCTGACAGTTTCTCCCAGGTCGGCTTATGCTGAAGATGGCTGACTCAGCAATGCTGCCTAGACCTGGGAGCTTAGAAAGGGTGGGGAGAGAGGGAAAAAGTTGGAGGTCAGCCAGTGACCCAGGACAGCTCCCTCTGGAAAGAGTGATGAAGCTCCTGTGCCAACAAGTCCTGATGAAACAGGTGGACCTCTATCCCAGACAAAGCCCAGCAACTAAGCCCCTCCTGAGGCCCTGTGAGGGGACCTGGCAGAGCACAGGGGCATTGCTCCCAACAGCATGAGGCAAGGGGCTGATGACAAGGCAATGCCATGCCATGCACAGCTCCAGGGTCACCTCCTGCACAGGAACAGGAAGCCATTCACAGCCACTGGCCATACACAGGGCACACAAAGCAGCCTCAACACCACAGCCTTGGCCAGGCTAGAGAGAGAAGGGCATAGAGACTGCATTTTTAACTCCTCTGTTCCTCATTTTGATCTCGCTCTGTGTCACTACACCAGGATTACTGCTGCTGTCCCTGCTACCACAGTAATAGACAGCCTCATCCTCAGCTTGGACCCCAGTGATGGTCAGTGTGCTTGTGGAGCCAGACATGGATCTGGAGAATTGCAAAGGGATGTCCGAGGGTCTGCCGTTGCTATTATAGATCACAGTGACAGGGGCACTGCCAGGTTTCTGGGCATGCCAGCTGTAACTACTGCCAGAGCAGGTGATCCCATTTTGTCCCAGGTTGGTTGACACTGTGGAAGGCTGAATCAGTGAGGCTGCCTGGACCAGGGAACCTTGAGAGGGAGAGGAGAGAGGGGAAAAGGATTAGGGGATGAGCTAGGATGTTTCCACCTGTGGCTGTGCAGAGGAGACAGGTACATGCTTCAGCTCCACTGGCAGAAGGAGAGAGAAGGGCTGAAATCCTTCCTCGCGTTCTGGTTCTGTTTCTCTTCCTGTTACCTTTTGGCACCACACACCATAGCCACCACTGCTGCTGTCCCAGCTACCACAGTAATAGACAGCCTCGTCCTCGGCTTGGACCCCAGTGATGGTCAATGTGCCCGTGGAGCCAGAGGTGGATCCGGAGAATCGTGAAGGGATGCCCGAGGGTCTGCTGTCATCGTAGTAGATCACAGTGACAGGGGCATTGCCAGGGACCTTCTGCTGGTGCCAGCGACCTTCTGCTGGTGCCAGCTATAGAGGCCATTGCTAGTCCCAGAGCAAGTGGTCTTGACAATTTCTTTCACTTTTGTTGACAATGGGAACAGCTGATTCAGTGATGTTATCTGGATCTGTGAATGTGGAGAAGGAGAGAAGGTAGAAGAGGGGAAGTTAGCCAGTGTCACAGGAGGACAGCAGCAGCAGGACATGGTCATCAGTAGCAAGGGGCAGTGGGGTGGGGGACAGCTACAGAGTATTGTAGGGATGTGGACAATGGTCCTCAGCTACCAGATTACCTTCTATTCACTGGGACAACAAATTGAGAACATGTACCACCAAGAGTGTGCAGAGGGGACAGGAATCAGACTCAGCTCCACAGCCAGACTGGAAGGAGGAGGACTGAAATCTTTCATTATGGGTTCTGTCTCACTTCCTGGTACTTGTGGTCAACACACACCATAGCTGCTGTCACTGCTGCTGTCAGAGCCACCACAGTAATAGACAGCCTCGTCCTCGGCTTGGACCCCAGTGATGGTCAGCGTGGCTGAGGAGCCAGATGCAGAACCAGAGAATCGTGAAGGGATGTCTGAGGGTCTGTTGGTGTCACTATAAATCACAGTGACAGGGGCACTGCCAGGTGGTACTGGCCAGCATAAGCATAGCTGCTGCTAACCCCAGAGCAGGTGATCTTCACAGTGGCCCCCACATTGGCTGACAACTTGGACAGCTGACATACCGCTGCTTGGACAAGGGAACCCGGAAAGGGAGAGGAGAGAGAAAAGAAGACAGGGGTCAGTCAGTGTCCCAGGAGCAGAGTTTCCCCCAAGAAAGGGCATAGAGTCCCTAAGCCCAAAGGCCCTGACTAGGCACACTGAATCTGGCCATGGCAACTGTGGGTAAAGCACTGCAACGAAGAGAGGGCACAGTGCAACCCCACCAGCTCCAATTCCTCACAATGATGGAGCTGTGCCTTGAACTCTCACTCCCATTTAAGCCTCTGCCTGCCCAGGCACAGCACACAGCAAAGCCCACAGCAGCCCTCAAAAGAGCCTGCAGGAGCTACTCTGTGCCACACACTGGCACCTGCTGGTCCACAGCCCCTGTGAACTGCAGACTGTGCAGTGGGACCACACTGACACCGTGTGGGGACAAGAAAGGCCTCGGGAACAGCACTGCAGGAACCGAGAGCAGAGCCCAGCACAGGAATCGGCCCTTGCTGTCTCTCACCACTGCCACAGCTCTCACCAAGTGCTGAGATTCCTGGCCACAACCTTCAGGGCTTGTGCATGACACACTGCCCAAGGCAGCTCATGCTCACACGGGAGAGCCTCTCACCAAGGGCCCTTCAGTCACCAGAGACAAGTGGGCATCAGCCCTGAGCTGGCAGGGAGCCCGTGCACCACAGCAGGATACCCAGAGACAATGACAGGGATCCACCCAGCTTCTCTTGGCAACAGCACCAACCCCAGGACAAGACATTTTGAGGGCAGCAGCAATTAGCCACAGCACAGCTCTTTACTACCAGGAGCCATGTCACTTCAACATCCTCCAGCACTACTCAGGGTCTCTTTGAACTATCATAGGTCACAGTGACAAGGGCACTGCCAGGAACCTTTTGCTGCTACCAGCCATAGATGCCATTACCCCCAGAGCAGGTGATCCTTATGGTTTCTTCCATGTTGGTGGACACTGAAACTGGCTGACTCAGTGATGCTGCCTGCACCAAGGAACTGGGGAGGGAGAGGGGAGAGAGGAGAAGACTTGGATCAGCTATTGCCCAAGAGCACAGCCTTGTCCAGGTTATCCAAACAGGGCTGCTGCCCCCAAAAGTCCCAATGATGCAATGGAGGGAACTAGAATACATACACAGAATCCAAGTCGTGATGGTCCTCCAAGGAGGAATGGAAGCAGCAAGAACAGGCAGAATTCTCAAGTCAGTGCCTCCACCGTGCTGACCAGTACTGCTGCTGTCCCAGTTACCACAGTAATAGACAGCCTCGTCCTCGGCTTGGACCCCAGTGATGGTCAATGTGGCTGTGGTGCCAGACGAGGATCCCAAGAACCGCGAAGGGATGTCTGAGGGTCTGTTGGTGTTGCTATAGATCACAGTGACAGGGGCATTCCCAGGGACCTTCTGCTGGAACCAGCCAATGTAAGACAACCTACTTCTAGTCCCAGAGGTGGTCTTGACAGTGTCTCTATGTTAGCTCACGAGGACGGCTGACTCAGCACTGCCTGGACCAGGGATCCTGGAGAGAGAGAGAAGAGAGGAAAGAAGATGGGGATCACTTAGTGTCTCAGGAACACAGTCCTCATGGGGCAGAGGGTCAAGACCCCTGTGCCCAAAGCCTCTGTCTAGGTACTACCGGCACCAAGATCACTCCAGGCCACCTGTTACCTGGGCCACTCAGCTGGGAAAAACAGGTCCTGCTCCACATCAGGGCTCACAACCAGGTGTCTCTCAGAAGGTAGAAGACTAGGACCAGCTCAATCCAGGTGTCTCTGCAAAGGCCCCTCAACTCTAGCCATGATTCATGTCAAGGGATGGCAAGAACAGTTTCCTAGAAAGAAGACATACATTATCATCTTCCCAACTAGCTTACACTTGTATTAACATATATTATGTCTATATGTTCTCATGCACTTAAAATGGGCACAGACCTGGGGCTCAAAGGGACCACTGAGCTTGGACATGAGGCATAGCCGCCTTTAGCACTGGGCAGCAAAGAAAAGGCCATGGTGGGGACCTGCCCCACCATCAAAGTGGCACAGCAGAGACTCCTGACTGACATCTGCAATGGCCAGAGATTATAATATCAATTGCTCATTCCCCATGTGACTGTGGAACCACTGCTGCTGTCCCAGCCACCACAGTAATAGACAGCCTCGTCCTCGGCTTGGACCCCAGTGATGGTCAATGTGCCCGAGGAGCCAGACTGGGATCCGGAGAATCGCGAAGGGATGTTCGAGGGTCTTTTGTTATCAGCATAGATCACAGTGACAGGGGCATTGCCAGGGACCTTCTGCTGGAACCAGGCATAGCCATCGGTACTCCTGGAGCAGGTGATCTTGGCAGTTTCTCCACATTGTCTGATATCCAGGATGGGATGCTGCCTGGACCATGGAACCTGGAGAAGAAGAGGAAAGAGAGAAGCAATGGTGTGTCACGCAGTGTCCCATGAGCACAGAAATGCCTGGACAAAGTTACAGGGAATGTAATAGGAAGATGAGAACAGATCTGGACATGGACACAGGCACATCTGGGGAACAGAGCCCAACTCAATTATTCCCAGCACAGAGGCAGCTCTGGCAGCAGCAAGAGGACAATAGGTTGTCAATAGCAAGAGACAGTGGGGTGAGGTAGAGAGATACATGTAGAGTCTTGTAGAGACCAGGACAATGGTGTTCTCAGGAACAAAGTCACTACTTTTCTCTGTGACACCAAAGAGGGGATATTTCCTGTCATGACTGTGCAGAGGGGATGGAAGTCTGGATCAGACCCTCACTCCCATAGCCAGACAGGAGGGAGAAGGGCTGAAATCTTTCCTCTGATTTTGAAGTCTGTCTCACTTCCTGGTACTTGTTGTCAATACACACCGTAGCTACCTGCCACTGCTGCTGTCCTGGCTACCACAGTAATAGACAGCCTCGTCCTCGGCTTGGACCCCAGTGATGGTCAATGTGCCCGTGGAGCCAGATTGGGATCCGGAGAATCGCGAAGGGATGTCCGAGGGTCTTTTGTTATCAGCATAGATCACAGTGACAGGGGCATTGCCAGGGACCTTCTGCTGGTACCAGCCATACCAGCTGCTGCTACCAGAGCAACAGATCTCCCAGAGCAGGTGAACACAGGTGTGCTGACACTGAGGACAGCTGGCTCAGAGATGCTGCCTTGATAAGGCAACCTGGAGAGGAAAAGAAAGAACATGATGGGGGTCAGCCACTGCTGCGGGAAATCAGCCATCCCCAGGGCATTGGGACTGGGCCTCTGTTTCCAAAGGCTGCAGGATGCAATGGATGAAACCAGAGATACACGTAGAACCCAAGGTGTGAGGATTCTGCAAGGAGAAATGGAAGCAGCAAGAAGAGGCAGAATGCCCAAGGCAGTGGCTTCACTGTGCTGACCAGCACTGCTGCCATCGGAGCTACCACAGTAATAGACACCCTCGTCCTCGGCTTGGACCCCAGTGATGGTCAATGTGCCCGAGGAGCCGGAGAATCGCGAAGGGATGTCCGAGGGTCTGTTGCTATTTAGATAAATCACAGTGACAGGAGCATTGCCAGGGACCTTCTGCTGGAATCAGCCATAGTAGCCACTACTCCCAGAGCAGGTGATCTTCACATTGTCTCCCATGGTGGCTGACAACTTGGACGGCTGGCTTATGGATGCTGCCTGGACCAGGGAACCTGGAGAGGGAGAGGAGAGAAGACAAGGATCACCCAGTGCCCCAGGAACACATCCAACTCTTGGGCAGTGGGATGGAATGCAACATAGTTAGAGGAGTATGGATGCAACCACAGGGAAATTTGTGAGCAGTGCCCAGCTCAACACATCCCACCACCAATTCAGCGCTCTCAGCAGTGGGAGCGAGGAGAAAGACACATCATGAATTTTGTAGGAACCAGGACAATGTTCTACAGCCAGGAAGTCACCTCCAAGGCTTTCAGACAAAAAAGGGGGGGGTTATTAATAGCCATGATCATACAGAGGAGATAAAAACCTTACCCAGCCCCACATCCACAAAGGGAAAGGACATGCCATGGAAAGGACATGCTATGAAAAGGACAGAAAAACACCATTTTTAACTCCTCTGTACATCACTTGAAAAATCTCTCTGTGCCACAATACCAAAAAACTGCTGTCATAGGTACCACAGTAATAGACAGGCCTCATCCTCGGCTTGGACCCCAGTGATAGTCCATGTGCCCATATAGTTGGATCAGGATCTGGAGAATCACAAGTGATGTCTGAGGGTCTGTAGCTATTAGAATAGATCATGGTGACAGGGGCACTACCAGGAGACTTCTGCTGGAACCAGCCATAGTCACCATAGCTACTCCCAGAGCAGGTGATCTTCACAGTTTCTCCCACGTTGGCTGACAATGAGGATGGCTGACTCAGTGTTGGTGCCTGGACCAGGGAACCTGGAGAGGGAGAATAGAGGCGGGAGAAGAGGGGGATAA
Source organism: Serilophus lunatus (assembly GCA_013399895.1). NCBI lineage: Eukaryota > Metazoa > Chordata > Aves > Passeriformes > Eurylaimidae > Serilophus > Serilophus lunatus. The sequence continues at coordinate 100,335 of VXBA01002237.1, forward strand.
ATCAGTGTCCCAGGCACACTGGCCTCTGGCCCTGGGCCTCTGTGCTGAAAGGCCCTGGTCAGGCATGGTGAGTCTGGCCATGGCACTTAAGCTGTGGCAAGGAGTAAAGAGGCCTGGGCTACAGCATCACACCACCAGCTCCACGTCCTCACACTGATGGGGCTCTGTCGTGGGCCCCGTCTTGCTTTTAAGCCTCCATTTGCCCGGGCTATGGGGTCTCCACGCAATTCAGACCCAGATTCAAGACAGGGTCCTGCTGGCACCTCTCTCCCCACTTCCCACTCAGCTCCCTCACCAGAGGCTTCCTCTCACACCCCACTTCACCTGCTGAGACAAATTGCCAGATCTATGATGAGTCACACCCGACATGGTGTTGCCCAAGTGTCCACATGGCAGGACAGTGTGTTTGTCCCACCAGGGATCCCTAAAATCCAGGGACTCCACAGCATTACCGGTCTCCAAAACCACTCCTGGAAGCTGCAGTCCTCAAACCTCATTCATCCCCCAAAAAGAGCATCCCCCAGCACTCACAGTCAACAACAATGATCCTCCAGGAGCCTCAGTGCTGACCAGCACTGCTGTCCAAGCCACCACAGTAATAGACACCCTCGTCCTCGGCTTGGACCCCAGTGATGGTCAATGTGGCTGTGGAGCCAGACCTGGAGCCGGAGAATCGCGAAGGGATGTTCGAGGGTCTCTTGTCATTAGCATAGATCACAGTGACAGGGCCACTGCCAGGGACCTTCTGCTGGAACCAGGCATAGCCATCGGTACTCCTGGAGCAGGTGATCTTGGCAGTTTCTCCCACATTGTCTGATATCCAGGATGGGATGCTGCCTGGACCAAGGAACCTGGAGAAGAAGAGGAAAGAGAGAAGCAATGGTGTGTCACGCAGTGTCCCATGAGCACAGAAATGCCTGGACAAAGTTACAGGGAATGTAATAGGAAGATGAGAACAGATCTGGACATGGACACAGGCACATCTGGGGAACAGAGCCCAACTCAATTATTCCCAGCACAGAGGCAGCTCTGGCAGCAGCAAGAGGACAATAGGTTGTCAATAGCAAGAGACAGTGGGGTGAGGTAGAGAGATACATGTAGAGTCTTGTAGGGACCAGGACAATGGTGTTCTCAGGAACAAAGTCACTACTTTTCTCTGCGACACCAAAGAGGGGATATTTCCTGTCATGACTGTGCAGAGGGGATGGAAATCTGGATCAGACCCTCACCCCCATAGCCAAACAGGAGGGAGAAGGGCTGAAATCTTTCCTCTGATTTTGAAGTCTGTCTCACTTCCTGGTACTTGTTGTCAATACACACCGTAGCTACTTGCCACTGCTGCTGTCCTGGCTACCACAGTAATAGACAGCCTCGTCCTCGGCTTGGACCCCAGTGATGGTCAATGTGCCCGTGGAGCCAGATTGGGATCCAGAGAATCGCGAAGGGATGTTCGAGGGTCTCTTGTCATTCTGGTAGATCACAGTGACAGGGGCACTGCCAGAGATCTTTTGCTGGGACCAGCCATAGTTGCCATTACCCCCGGAGCAGGTGATCCTGATGGTTTGTCCCATGCTGGCTGACACCAAGGACACCTGAATCAGAGAAACTGCCTGGACCAGGGAACCTGAAGAGAGAGAGAAATGGCAGGAGAATATGTCATCAGCTATTCCCCAGAAACACGGCCATCTGCTGGCAGGGAGATGTGAAATATGATGGTCAGAGGAGAATGGACACAGTTGTGGTATTTTTTGAGAGAAGTGCACAGTCACAGTACTGCAATATCTAGGAGCTGTGTGACTTCCATATCTTCCAGTACCACCACAAAGATCACTGCCAGCAACACAGAGCAGACAACAACAGTTATCCCAGAGCACCCAGCCATGATCACACTGCAGGGCACTTGGATGCTCACCCAGCACTGCCATCTTGGGCACTGCAGTGGCAGGCAGCCTGATCCTCAGCTTGGAACCCAGTGATGGTCAACGTGCCCGTGTTGTCAGACCAGGATCCGGAGGATCACAAAGGGATCCCTGAGGTGTGGCACCAGTGTCTGTAGCTACCTGCAGACCAAGTGATCCCAGATGTGCTGACACTGAGGATGGCTGACCCACCACTGCCTGGATCAGGAAACCAGAAGAGAGAGTAGAGAGAGGGGAGAAGTGAGGGGATCAGCCAGTGCCCCAGGAGTACATTCCTCTCCTGGGCAGGGGGATGGGGAATGCCACAGTCAGAGGACAATAGATGCAACCAGAACCACAGGGAAATGTGGGGAGCAGAGCCTAGACCAACTCATTCCAGCACAAAGGCAGCAGTAGAAGGACATGGTCATCCGTAGCAAGAGACAGAGGGATGGGAGACAAAGACACATCATGCGTTTTGCAGAGTCCAGGACAATGTTCCACAGGCACAAAGTCACCTCCAAAGTTCTAGGACACAAAAGAGGGCACATTCAGACACATGGTCATGCAGAGGAGACAAAAAGCTGACCCAGCCCCACACCCACAATTCTTCTTGGCCAGAAAAACTCTATTCTTAATTCTCCTGTATCTGACTTGAGAAATCATTCCTTGTCACTAAACCAGCATCACTGCTGCTGTCAAAGCCACCACAGTAATAGACAGCCTCGTCCTCGGCTTGGACCCCAGTGATGGTCAGCGTGGCTGTGGAGCCAGAGGTGGATCCGGAGAATCGCGAAGGGATGTTCGAGGGTCTTTTGTTATCAGCATAGATCACAGTGACAGGGCCACTGCCAGGGACCTTCTGCTGGAACCAGCCATACCAGTCATTGTTACCCCCAGAGCAGGTGAACACAGGTGTGCTGACACTGAGGACAGCTGGCTCAGGCATGCTCTCTGGACCAAGGAACCTGGAGAGGAAAAGAAAGAACATGATGGGGGTCAGCCATTGCCCCAGGAGCAGAGTCATCCCCAGGGTATTGAGACTGGGCCCCTGTTTCCAAAGGCTGCAGGATGCAATGTACGAAACCAGAGATATACAGAGAACCCAAGGTGTGAGGATTCTGCAAGGAGAAATGGAAGCAGCAAGAAGAGGCAGAATGCCCAAGGCAGTGGCTCCACCGTGCTGACCAGCACTGCTGCCGTCGGAGCTACCACAGTAATAGACAGCCTCGTCCTCGGCTTGGACCCCAGTGATGGTCAGCGTGGCTGTGGAGCCAGAGGTGGATCCGGAGAATCGCGAAGGGATGTTCGAGGGTCTTTTGTTATCAGCATAGATCACAGTGACAGGGCCACTGCCAGGGACCTTCTGCTGGAACCAGCCATACCAGTCATTGTTACCCCCAGAGCAGGTGAACACAGGTGTGCTGACACTGAGGACAGCTGGCTCAGGCATGCTCTCTGGACCAAGGAACCTGGAGAGGAAAAGAAAGAACATGATGGGGGTCAGCCATTGCCCCAGGAGCAGAGTCATCCCCAGGGTATTGAGACTGGGCCCCTGTTTCCAAAGGCTGCAGGATGCAATGTACGAAACCAGAGATATACAGAGAACCCAAGGTGTGAGGATTCTGCAAGGAGAAATGGAAGCAGCAAGAAGAGGCAGAATGCCCAAGGCAGTGGCTCCACCGTGCTGACCAGCACTGCTGCCGTCGGAGCTACCACAGTAATAGACAGCCTCGTCCTCGGCTTGGACCCCAGTGATGGTCAATGTGCCCGAGGAGCCGGATTGGGATCCGGAGAATCGCGAAGGGATGTCCGAGGGTCTCTTGGTGCTTTCATAGATCACAGTGACAAGGGCACTGCCAGGGACCTTCTGCGGGTACCAGCCATAGTTGTTGTTGCTACCCCCAGAGCAGGTGATCTTCACAGGTTTTCCCACATTGGCTGACAACAAGGAGGACTGACTCAGAGCTGCCTAGACCAGGGAACCTGGAGAGAGATAGGAGAGAAGACAAGAATCACCCAGTGCCCCAGGAACACATCCAACTCCTGGGCAGTGGGACAGGGTGCTACATAGTTAGAGGAGTGTGGACGCAACCACAGGGAAATTTGGCGAGCAGTGCCCAGCCCAACACATCCCTCCACAGATGCAGCTCTGTCAGCAGTAAAAGAACTGTCAGCAGCAAGAGGCAGTGAGAGTGGGGGCCAAAGACACATCATGAATTTTGTAGGAACCAGGACAATGTTCCACAGTCAGTAAGTCACCTCAAGGGTCTCAGAAAAAAAAAGGGGGGAAATTCATAGCCATGGTCATACAGAGGAGACAAAAAGCTGACCCAGCCCCACATCCACGAGCAATGAGGAGGGCAGAAAATCTTCTTTAAACTATTTTGTACCTCATTTCTACATCTCTCTGTGCTACAATACCAACATAGCTGCTGTCCTCACCACCACAGTAATAGACAGCCTCGTCCTCGGCTTGGACCCCAGTGATGGTCAATGTGCCCGAGGAGCCAGATTGGGATCTGGAGAATCGCGAAGGGATGTCCGAGGGTCTCTTGGTGCTTTCATAGATCACAGTGACAAGGGCACTGCCAGGGACCTTCTGCTGGTACCAGCCATAGTTGTTGTTGCTACCCCCAGAGCAGGTGATCTTCACAGGTTTTCCCACATTGGCTGACAACAAGGAGGACTGACTCAGAGCTGCCTAGACCAGGGAACCTGGAGAGAGATAGGAGAGAAGACAAGGATCACCCAGTGCCCCAGGAACACATCCAACTCCTGGGCAGTGGGACAGGGTGCTACATAGTTAGAGGAGTGTGGACGCAACCACAGGGAAATTTGGCGAGCAGTGCCCAGCCCAACACATCCCTCCACAGATGCAGCTCTGTCAGCAGTAAAAGAACTGTCAGCAGCAAGAGGCAGTGAGAGTGGGGGCCAAAGACACATCATGAATTTTGTAGGAACCAGGACAATGTTCCACAGTCAGTAAGTCACCTCAAGGGTCTCAGAAAAAAAAAGGGGGGAAATTCATAGCCATGGTCATACAGAGGAGACAAAAAGCTGACCCAGCCCCACATCCACGAGCAATGAGGAGGGCAGAAAATCTTCTTTAAACTATTTTGTACCTCATTTCTACATCTCTCTGTGCTACAATACCAACATAGCTGCTGTCCTCACCACCACAGTAATAGACAGCCTCGTCCTCGGCTTGGACCCCAGTGATGGTCAATGTGCCCGAGGAGCCGGAGAATCGCGAAGGGATGTCCGAGGGTCTCTTGTCATTGTAGTAGATCACAGTGACAGGGGCATTGCCAGGGACCTTCTGCTGGTACCAGCCATAGCT
>VXBA01002238.1:0-20009 GCA_013399895.1 Serilophus lunatus
GGACTAAAGTGCATGTGCAGGGCTGGACGTGTTTCCAGCGGGGGAGAAGCACAGGCTCTCTCTCACACGTGGCTCAAAGGGGAAGACAACATGAGTCTCGCTCTCTGAGTGTCTGCAGCAGCTCTGCCGCCGTCTGCCTGGATTCCAGCCCGACCTCACTGGAGAACGACTTCATATATTGAGGTTTTGTCTTCCCTCTTTTCCACCCAAAGAGTCCGTGGAATTGTTTTCCTTTCTCTCTGCCATTGGCTTGCCCAAGGGAGTCTGAGACTGCCACCACCATCTTCCTGTGGCCACAGGGACTTACTCGATTCTAACACAGGCCAGTGTTTTCCTTGTGTACCCTACAAGTTGTTCAGTTTTGTTCAGAACTCTTGCTTTAGTGTCCTGTGCTGCTCTTGTTTAAATACATTACATATATATGTATTTAATTAAAAATTGACAATCTCCTTTTCTGCATCTCGTAGCCTCATGTCCTCAAATTTAAATCACCTAGTTGCCTCTACAGCAGGACAACCATATAAACATCATTGCCACAAAAAGCAACAGCATCTGCCTTCTGATGTGCCGCCCATTGCTCCAGCTGCTGCTCCCAACAGGCCCCTGCAAGAGCACAGCCAGCAATGCACGTTGGCTCTGGCTGCCCTCTGGCAGAGAAGTGCCCCGGGGGCACAGGGCTTTGGGGCAGGAGACGGGCACCACCCTGGGCAGGACTGGGGGCAGTGGCAGGTCTTGGGCATGCACTTGCCAGAGCTGCTGATTTTGGGGCCAGCCCTGTCCAAAGGGGTCAGAGCAGCATTTGTGTCCTTGCCCACACGTTCCTTCTCCGTGTCACACCCCTGTGGTTCTGGTGGCCACCAGCCAGGCCTTCTCTCAGGGGAGGCCCCTGAGAGTGTTGCTGCATGGAGACCCTGGGCATGCACTTGCCAGAGCTGCTGATTTTGGGGCCAGCCCTGTCCAAAGGGGTCAGAGCAGCATTTGTGTCCTTGCCCACACGTTCCTTCTCCGTGTCACACCCCTGTGGTTCTGGTGGCCACCAGCCAGGCCTTCTCTCAGGGGAGGCCCCTGAGAGTGTTGCTGCATGGAGACCCCATGCAGCCACCCTGTGCTTTGCCCACCCAGAGGTATTTTGAGACTTTTCTCTTGCAGGTGACCTCGAGGCCAGCCCACAGGACTTGGTGAGTCATAGCTTTTCAGTGGGGTCTCCCCTGCAGGTGCCCTCGAGGCACAAGAGTTCGATGGTGGGGAGACGCCTCAGGCTGCTCAGGGGGAAGAAGAGGGAAAGCCCTGGGGCTGCACAAGAACAGCAGCCTGAGCAGGTGGAGCAGTTGCAGTCCCTGCCAGAGGGTGAGTGGTGGAGCTGGGCCATGGGGCTGGGGGTTGCAGCCAGCTGGGCCTCTTCCCATGGCCTGTGGACATGCCCAGGGAAAGGGAGAGGGTCGGTCTCTTCTCTCAGGTAACTAGTGACAGAACAGGAGGTAAGAGCCTCAAGCTGCATCATTGGAGGTTTAGACTTGATATTGGGAAGAAATTCTTAACACAAAGGGTGATCCACCATTGCAACGGTCTGCGCTGGGAGGTGGTGGAGTCACCGACCCTGGAGGGGTTCACGATTCGCTGGATGAGGCGCTTCATGAAATTGTTTAGATGATGGGCTGCTAGATTACGGGTTAGACTTGATGATTTTAAGGTCTCTTCCAACCTTGTGGGTAGTGTGATACTGTGATAGTGTGTGATACTGTGACACTGTGATAGTGTGTGATACTGTGACACTGTGATAGTGTGTGATACTGTGACACTGTGATACTATGTGATAATGTGATACTGTGAGATAACTTGTCATACTTTGATACTGTGTGATACTGTATGATACTGTGATATTGTGACACCGTGACACTGTGTGATACAGTGCGATAGTGTGTGATAGACTGTGATACTGTGATGCCGTGATACTGTGATACTTTCATACTCGGTGGTACTATGATACTCTGGTACTGTCATATTGTGTGATACCATGTTACTGTGATAGTGTGAAACTTTGTGATGCTTTGTGATACTGTGACACGGTGTGGTACTGTGTGATACTGTGACGCTGTGATACTCTGTGACTCATACTGTGATACTGTGCAATACTGTGTGATACTGTCATACTGTAATACTCTGTCATACGGTAATACTCCTTGTGTGACAATACTGCTTGTGTGGTGCTGTGATACTCTGATACTGTGTGTTAGTGTGTGATATCGTGATACTGTGATACTGTGTTATATTGTGATACTGCAATGCTGCTATACTGTCATACAGTGTGATACCATGATACTGTGATACTCTGATATTGTGATCCTGTGATACTGTAATACCGTGATGTAGTGTGATACTGTGTAATACTGTGATGATGTGAGATGCTGTGATACTCTGTTACTGTGTGATACTGGTTTATACTGTGATACTATGGTACTGTGATCATGATGATGTGTGTTAGTGTGTGATAGTGCGATACTGTGATCATGTGTAATACAGTGATACTGTAATACTCTGATACTGTGTCATACTGTGATGCTGTCATACTGTGGTTCTGGTATGGTGTGTGATACTGTGATGCCGTGATACTGTGTGATACTGTGATACTGTGGTACTATGATGGTGAGATGCTGTGATACTGTGTGGTACCTTGATGCTGTGGTTTCATGATACTGTGATACCATGATACTGTGATATTGTGTCATAGTGTGTGATACTGTGTCATACTGTTATACTGTGATATTGTCTGATAGTGTGATACTGTGATATAGTTACACTGAGGTGCTGTAGTTAGGGTTAGGGTACTGTGATACTGTGTGATACTATGTGATACCATGATTCTGTGATACTGTGATATTGTGATCCTGTGTCATACTCTGATACTGTGCGACACTGTGAAACCGTGTGATACTGAGATATTGTATTGTAGTGTGATATTGTGATACTGAGTGAGACTATGAAACTGCATGACGTGATACTGTGATATGGTGATACTCTGTGATGCTGTGATGCTTTGTTATACTGTGTGATACTGTGTGATACTTTGTTATACTGTGTGATACTGTGACACTTTGTCATACTGTGTGATACTTTGTTATACTGTGTGATACTGTGATACTTTGTTATACTGTGTGATACTGTGATACTCTGTGATGCTGTGATGCTTTGTTATACTGTGTGATACTGTGTGATACTGTGGTACTGTGTGAAACTGTAATACTGTCATACTGTGTGATAGTTTGAGACAGTGATACTGATACTGTGTGATACTGTGACACTTCGTTATACTGTGTGATACTGTGATACTGTGGTACTGTGATACTGTGTGATACTGTGATACTGTGTGATACTTTGATACTAGGTGATGCTGTGATACTGTAATACTGTGTGATACTGTGTGATACTGTGATACTATGTGATAATGAGATCCTGTGATTCTATAGTACTGTATGATACTGTGATCCTGTGATACTGTGATACTGTGTTATACTTTGATACTAGGTGATGCTGTGATACTGTAATACTGTGTGATACTGTGTGATACTGTGATACTATGTGATAATGAGATCCTGTGATTCTATAGTACTGTATGATACTGTGATCCTGTGATACTGTGATACTGTGTTATACTTTGATACTAGGTGATGCTGTGATACTGTAATACTGTGTGATACTGTGTGATACTGTGATACTATGTGATAATGAGATCCTGTGATTCTATAGTACTGTATGATACTGTGATCCTGTGATACTGTGATACTGTGTTATACTTTGATACTAGGTGATGCTGTGATACTGTAATACTGTGTGATACTGTGTGATACTGTGATACTATGTGATAATGAGATCCTGTGATTCTATAGTACTGTATGATACTGTGATCCTGTGATACTGTGATACTGTGTTATACTTTGATACTAGGTGATGCTGTGATACTGTAATACTGTGTGATACTGTGTGATACTGTGATACTATGTGATAATGAGATCCTGTGATACTATAATACTGTATGATACTGTGATCCTGTGATACTGTGATACTAGGTGATGCTGTGATACTGTGTGATACTGTGTGGTGCTGTGGTGCTGTGATACTGTGTGATACTGTGTGGTGCTGTGGTACTGTAATACTGTGTGATACTGTGTGATACTGTGATACTGTGTGATAATGAGATCCTGTGATACTATAATACTGTATGATACTGTGATCCTAAGGCCTAATTGGGATAATCAGAACCAAGAACACAGAGCAAACATGGCAGATTTACGAGTCATAATTATTCAAGGGATACGAGAGGCAGTTCCTGTGGGACAGAATATCAATAAGGCATTTAGTGAACAGCAGAAGAAAGATGAGACTCCCACTGAGTGGCTCGAAAGGTTACAAAAAAACTTACAATTGTATTCCGGAGTAGACCCTACAATGCAGGTGGGGCAAGCATTGTTAAAAACCCGCTCTGTCGCAAAGTCATGGATAGATATACCAAGAAAACTAGAAAAGGTTGAAGATTGGCAGGATAAAGGATTGAATGAACTTTTGAGGGAGGCTCAAGAGGTATATGTTAGGAGAGAAGAAGAAACACAATGTAGACAAGCCCGGATTTTAGCAGCAGTTGTGAGAGGTCACAAAGAAAAGAACTCCCCGAGACCAAGGGGAAACCCCAACCAAAAGAAAGAAGGATCCCAACCACCCATGGGACGAGTTAGAGACATGAGTCAGGTACAATGCTTCTATTGTAACAAATGGGGGCACCTGAAAAGGAACTGTAGGCAGAGAATTCAGGATGAACAAATGTTTAAAGAAGATTAGTGGGATCAGGGGCTCTATGTGCTGGGGACCCCTGTGACTTCCCAGGTCCCCCCAAAGACACACGACCACACATAGTGTCAGAGGAGAAATCCATTTATTGTTTACAGCAATACTTTTTTATAATTACATAAAGTTTATACTTTTCTAGCCACTGAGAAGCAATTCTCATATCACTTCTCATCCAATCAGACACTGCCGTGTTGTACAAGCATCTTCCTTTCATGGCATGGTCAGTCCTTTCACTTTCAGTTCAGCTCCTTCTTCAGCTCCTGGGTCCTAAATTCCACCTGCTATCTGTGACTGACAAAAATCATTCACTGGCATTTCCCTACAGACCCCAAACGGAAGAGAGCCCTTGATAAAACTCAGACTGGGTCCCCAGCGCCAAGAAGTTGAGTTCCTCGTGGACTCAGGAGCAGAAAGATCTGCCGTCCAGCAATTGCCCCGAGGATGTAAAACCTCCTCAGAAACACTGCAAGTAGTAGGGGCAAAAGGAGAACCCTTTAAGGTACCAGTTATAAAACAAGTAAAAATAGAAGCTCCTTGTAAATATGGGATTGGGTCATTTTTATTAGTACCAGAGGCTGATTATAATTTGTTAGGGAGAGAATGATAGAACTAGGTATTAGTTTAGAAGTAGAAAATAGAGAAGTAACCATTAAGTTATGTACCTTAACTGTTGATGATGAGGCAAGAATTAACCCTGAGGCTTGGTATACTCCGGACTCTGTAGGGAAATTAGATATCGTCCCATTTGAAGAAACCATAAAGAATCCAGAGATCCCCGCTAGAGTAAAGCAGTACCCTATCCCACAAGAGGGCAGGCTGGGGCTGCAACCCGAAGCAGAGAGGTTATTATCAAAAGGGTTATTAGAGCCATGTATGTCTCCTTTTAACACTCCAATACTTCCAGTTAAGAAGCCTGATGGAACCTTTTGGTTAGTACGTGACCTAAGAGAATTTAATAAGAGAACAGTTACTAGATTTCCAGTTGTGGCAAACCCTTATACCCTGTTAAGTCATGTGCCACCGGAATCCAAATGGTACAGTGTAATAGACCTAAAAGATGCCTTTTGGGCCTGCCCATTAAAGGAGGAGAGTAGGAATTATTTTGCCTTTGAATGGGAAGATCCTGTAAATCGTCGCAAACAGCAATTAAGATGGACAGTACTCCCACAGGGATTTACAGAGTCACACAATTTATTTGGGCAGGCATTGGAACAAGTATTAAAAACTTATGAGCATAACCCAGAGGTTATTTTGGTCCAATATGTAGATGTTTTATTATTAGCAGGTATAGAAGAAAGTGCTGTAAGAGAAGAGAGTATTAAGTTGTTAAATTTTTTAAGCCTAAAAGGGTTAAAAGTCTCAAAGCCAAAGTTACAGTTTGTCGAGGGAGAAGAAAAATATTTGGGACACTGGCTGAGCAAAGGGAGCAAGAAATTAGATCCAGAACGAGTAAGTGGGATTTTGTCTCTGAAAGCTCCTAAAAATAAAAGACAGGTATGACAAATATTAGGGTTATTCGGGTATTGTAGACAGTGGATTGAAAATTATAGTAAGAAAGTAAAGTTCTTATACTAAAAATTAGTAAAAGATGGATTATTGAAATGGAGTGAAGAAGATGAAAAGAAGTTAGAGGAGTTGAAGGCTGATCTCATAAACGCCCCAGTATTAAGTTTACCAGATATTAGAAGACCGTTCTTCCTATTTGTAAATACAGAAGAAGGAACTGCATTTGGGGTCCTAACTCAAGAACGGGCAGGAAAGGAAAACCTGTGGGGTATTTTTCCAAATTGTTAGATCCTGTTAGCAGAGGATGGCCTACATGTCTACAGACAATAGTTGTGGCAGCACTGCTCGTAGAAGAAGCGGGGAAGGTTACTTCAGGGGGAACATTAAAAGTATTTACCCCACGTAACATCAGGGGAGTGTTGCAGACAAATGGATTACAGATGCTCGACTATTAAAATATGAAGGAATATTAATAGATTCCCCTAAGTTAGAAATAGAGACTACAAACTTACAAAACCCAGCTCAATTTTTGTATGGGGAGCCCAGTGAAGAACTTTTACATGATTGTATTCAGTGCACAGAACAACAATCTAAATTACGGGAAGACTTGGACGAGGAGGAGCTTCTTGAAGGGAAACAGTTGTTTGTAGATGGATCATCTCGGGTGGTAGAAGGGAAACGACACTCAGGATATGCCATGATAGATGGAACAACCCTTGATTTGATTTTCTTGGAGTGTGAGCACAATGTTTTCATTTGCAAACACCTTGGAGAGTTTCCAGAGATCTCCCAAGATGAGGTTTGGTGAACTCAAGGTCATGACTGTTGTATAGGGGTGAAGGAGCTCTGGGGTCAGTGGTGTGGAGACAGAGGACAGTAGAGGAGAACCCTTGGCACTGCACATCCCCAAATCCAGTGCCCCAGGAAGAGCCCTGAGGAATGAGGGAGGGGCAGCATCTCCCTTCCCTTTTTTGGCTGGGGGTCAGGCCTTGGCCCTTTGGGTTAATGAAACACAGCCAGGTTTCCTCAGCATCAGAGCCACCTTTCCCTTGTTTGTCCATACTTGGCATCACTGCCTCCAGTTTTTTGCTCTAACTGGAACCTGGGGACACTCTCTCAGTCCTGTCCCTCACTGGGACCCATTAAAAGTACCAGAAACGTTGGGGTTTGACTCTGACTGTGAATTCTTGAGAGGTTTCTTCAGCTTCTTCAACACCTGAGGCTCAGGGACTCCTCCCCAACCCCTGCAGAGGATCATTACCTGCCTTGGGCTGTTGCTGTGCTGCTGAGCTGGGCCGGGCTCCTGGGACAGAGAGAGCTCCTGGCAAGCGGGCAGCGCTGCAGAGAGACAGCTCTGCCCAGGAGCAGCTCCTGTGCACAGCCCAGCAGGGCTCAGGGCACTGCCTGCAGCACCCAGGGCAGAGCAGAGAAAGCAGAGACAGATTCAAGGCAGTCCGTTGTTGAACAGAGACAGAGAGCACATTTCAGGAGGAAATCTCACAGCTCTGGACACAGTGAATCTTTGACTGCAGTGCACAGGAGTGTCCTGGACAGGACTCCAAAAGCTCAAAGGTGCTCAGGATTGGGAGGATGACTGAGGGCTCCCTGCAGGAGAAACCTCTGCAGTGCTGGACACGGTGAAGCTGTGGGTGCAGGGCAATGCAGGGGCAGTTCCTGGAGGCATCTCCCAAAGCTGGCCCAGCCCCAGCTGCTGGGATGTGTGAGGAGGGGGCTGGTTTGGGGCAGTTGGTTGTGGCTGTGGAGCCGGGGGTGCAGCCAGGGGTGCCCAGGGCTGTGGTGCAGAGCAGGGTCCCTGCAGCCCAGGGCGCTGTGCTGGGGCAGGGACTCTGCTGCTGCCAGGGGCAGCTCTCAGCCGGCCCGGGGAGCTGCTCACAGGGCTGGGGGAGAAGAGATGTGGGGAAGGAGCAACCCCTGGCAGGTGAGGGCAGGATGCTTCCAATCTCGTGGTGCTGCAGGTTTCAAAGCTGCTCCCAGCTCCAGATCACTAAAGGAGAATCTTACACGGGAATTTTAAAGAAGTACAGAAAGTCAGAGGCTGCATGGCTGGAATGTGTCCTGTTCTTTCTATCATTTGCTCTGGGTTTTCGGGGAGGGCAAAGAGACCTTGAATCTCAGTTTAGCAGAAAGCAGTTCCAAGCCTTTTACTCATCGGGACTCCCCTACACTCAGCCCACCCTGCCTTACAAACTGCAGCATGGCCCTTTTCCAGCCTCCTCAGGGTGGGTCTGACTTTGCCATCGGATCCTGCCCAGCCAGAGCTGCCCCTGGGCAGTGCCCTGTGCTGAGAGGGCTCTGCAGGGCAGAGCTGAGCACCCAGGGCTGGGCTGGGCTCTGGCAGCAGTGGGAGGGCCCATCCCTGGGCACAGGGAAGCAGCTGCTGGCTGGGACAGCTCCGGGCAGCAGAGCCCTGGGCAGGGAGTGGGGGGAAAGTGCCCCCAAGGCCTGGGGGAGGGGGTGTTCAAGCAGCTTTGTTTGTGGCATTATTAAACAGGATATTTTGGCAATTATCAGAGTGCAGATACTTTTGGATTTGTTTTTATGTTTGCTTTTTTTCATATTTTTTTTTAAGTCATCTACAAAGGAGCACAAGGGAGAGCACGGGGCAGATGGGAAATGGAGTGATGGACACTGCAGCTCTCCTGGCTCTGCACTAAGTCACAGAGAGCTGAGCACTTCGGTCTGTCATATTTTAAGTCTATCCACACTTTCAGAAAAAAAAATAAATTAGGATCTTTACCCTGCTGTCAGATTTGAGAGAAGGGGAAAAAACCCTTCAGAAAAATTCATTATAAACTCATGCTAAACATGTCTGCTCCGGCCCAGAAACTGGAGATATGTGAGTGCAGATGGGGAACTTGGGCATATCTTGTGAACTGTGGAGGCTTCACAAACCACCTCCCACTGTAGCACTACAGAGGTGACTCCTTGGGAAGCCACAGTCCTGCTCACAGCACACTCAGCCGGTGCAATCCAAAGGCAGTGCATTTGAACTCGGGACAAGGACAAATTCTATTAGAAATTCTTGAGCTTAGAAACAAAAGTCTGTCATAACTTGTCACTGCCTTTTCTCCTTGTACAGTTCCCCATACACTGAGGAATTTGATGGCCAACAGCAGCTCCATCTCACACTTCCTCCTCCTGGCATTTGCAGACACTCGGGAGCTGCAGCTCCTGCACTTCTGGCTCTTCCTGGGCATCTCCCTGGCTGCCCTCCTGGGCAACGGCCTCATCATCACCGCCATAGCCTGTGACCACCACCTGCACACCCCCATGTACTTCTTCCTGCTCAACCTCTCCCTCACTGACCTGGGCTCCATCTGCACCACTGTGCCCAAAGCCATGCACAATTCCCTGTGGGACACCAGAACCATCTCCTACGTGGGATGTGCTGCACAGCTGTTTTTGCTTCTGCTCTTCATTGCAGCAGAGCTTTCCCTCCTCACTCTCATGTGCTACGACCGCTACGTGTCCATCTGCAAACCCCTGCACTACGGGACCCTCCTGGGCAGCAGAGCTTGTGCCCACATGGCAGCAGCTGCCTGGGCCACTGCCTTTCTCTACTCCCTGCTGCACACAGCCAATACATTTTCCCTGCCCCTGTGCCAGGGCAATGCCCTGGGCCAGTTCTTCTGTGAAATCCCCCACATCCTCAAGCTCTCCTGCTCCGAATTCTACTTCAGGGAACTTGGGTTTGTTATCTTTTCTGTCTCTTTATCACTTGGGTGTTTTGTTTTCATTGTGTTCTCCTATGTGCAGATCCTCAGGGCTGTGCTGAGGATCCCCTCTGAGCAGGGACGGCACAAAGCCTTTGCCACCTGCCTCCCTCACCTGGCCGTGGTCTCCCTGTTTCTCAGCACTGGCACATTTTCCTACCTGAAATCCCTCTCCATCTCCTCCCCTTCCCTGGATCTGACACTGTCAGTTCTGTACTCAGTGGTGCCTCCAACACTGAACCCCTTCATCTACAGCCTGAGGAACCAGGAACTGAAAACTGCAGTGAGGAATGTGCTGACTCGATTTTTTCAGAAGAAATAAACTGCCTCTTTTGTTCTGCAGAGCATTCAAAATGGATGTGATTTTACTCTTGGCCTTTTTTATCTTGTCATTTTTAATTTTGTACATCTTTTTTTTTTTCTACTGTCATGTTTTTCATAAATTAATGTTATTACTTGTACTATTTCTACATCAGTATTTGCCTCTCTTTTATAAACCCAAATGAGATTTTAAAACCTTGTTTTTTGTAATTTTGAAGCTAAAAAAGTACAATGTCATGTGTCAAGTTTCAAAATGTTTCCTCAGCCCTTCTCTGGAGCTGCAGGGGCAGTGCCTGTGAGCAGATGGGGTGGGAAGAGACTCCCAGCCCAGCAGCACAGCCAGAAACAACGGCACTTGCTCCTTCCACAGCTGCTCTTTCCAACTCCACACTCTCCTTCCCAGCCCTTCCGTGGGTGCAAGGCCTGAGTGCTGTGGCAGCTTGGTCACAGTCCTGCTGCGTGTCCGTCCTGGGATCACGGGCAGGGACAGGCCCTGGGCACTGCTGGGGCACAGCTGGGCTCCACAGCAGCAGCTGCATCAGGAGAGGGCATCTCCTGAGGCCACTGCAGGAAGGCTTAGGGCTTCCTCCAAAGCTGCTGCCAGGGAGGTGCCCAAGGAGGTGCCCTGGCCAAGCAAACCCCAGTGCCCAGGGGCAGAGGGTGAGTGTGCAGGGTGGGGACACGCAGCAGTTTCCTTGCACAGCCAGAGCTGCTGGGAGAGACAGGAAGGAGCAGCAGAGGAGGGTCTGGGCTGTGTCTGTTCCATGCACAGCCTGGGAAGGTGCCTCAGGACAATTGTCCCAGAGCAGCCCCTGCAACCCCCATTGCCAGCACTGGCCTCTCACCCCACCTGCCAGAGGTTGTTTGTTCCTCCATGGAGGGACATCAAGTGACCAGGTCAGAAGTCCCTGTTTGCTTTGCACTGAGGAGATTCCAGCATTTCTGCTACATCCCCCTGCCCTGCCTTCTGAGCTGTCCCTTTCACTGCCCAGCAGGAAAGCAGCCCCTGTGTGCAGCATTTCCCCTGGGCAGGCAGGAAGGGCTCTGCAGCACAGGGCATTTCTGCCCTTTCCCAAAGCACAGGGCACAGCTGGGCAGTGGGATGTGCCAGAGGCACACACACCTCCATGGTCACCCCTCTGAGCTCCTGCACAGCTCCAATGAGCAACAGAGAAATAAACACCCTCAGTCGCAGGAGTCCACGTGGGAGAGAGGGGAGACATACAAAAGCTGAAGAAGATAAAGGGAAGAGCTGATATTTTCATGGATGAGAGGAGACCTGGAAAATCAGACCTCATCAAAGGAGTCTCCTCTGATGGGAATGAGGAATTTTTCTACATCTTCCTCATGCACTTCCTCAACCCCCTCACCCACAGCCTGATGTTCAGAAACATTCAGAGCAGGGAGGCTCTGGGGAAAATTCTCAGCACAGACATGGACTGCACAGAGGGACCATTGGAGAGGGAGTCAGTAGGAAGGAATCACTGCTGCCTCCCTTCTGAATCACTCCAAGGACCTGGACAGGTGTGGGTTGTGTTCTGGGCACTGAAACGGAACTGTGGGAGATGGAAAAGGCCTTCGGTGTCAGGGATATTGAGAAGGGTGGGCAGTGTCATGGTGAGACCTCTCTCAAACACCTTGGACAGGCCAGAGCCATCCCAGAGGTTCCTGGGGCCTTGGGAAAGGCAGACCTGGAACCAGTCTGCAAACAGGGCAGGAAGGAGGACTGGGAGAGTTCCAGACTGGTCAGGCTGAGCAGGGAAGAGGATATGGCAAGTCCTCCTGCAAACATCTCCAGGCATGGGAAGGACAAGGGACTCCAGAACCCATGTGGGAAGGAATAGAAGGAGATGTTGCGTGCCCAGATTTTAACAAGGCCTTTGACGTGGTCTCCTGTGCTCTCCTTGGCCAATGGCCATGTTGGCGACAGCTGAACTGAGGAAGCAGAACCGTGGTGGGTGGGCATTTGACTGAACAATGAGAGTCAAATGTCACCTGTGGTACAAAATGTTCTTGGCAGCCACTTACTGTTGACCCCCCTCAGTGACCAGCCCTTGCCCACCACTGTGGAACACTCGTATGATCTCTCTGCACCATGGGAAAAATACATTTTCAGCTCCTTTGTGGATGATGCCAAACTGCAGGGAGCCCTTGAGCAAAGGGTGATCCACCATTGGAATGGACTGCCCAGGCAGGTGGTGGAGTCACTGACCCTGGAGGTGTTCAGGAGTAGGCTGGACGAGGCACTTGGTACCAGGGTTTACATGATGGGCTGTTAGATCATAGGATGGACTTGAGGATCTTTAAGGTCTCTTCCAACCTTGTTGATACTGTGATACTGTAATTAATCCTTCCTGTGAGGGAAGGGTTGGGCAAGAGGACTGTGGTGGGTAAAGCAGTCTGGCCATCAGGTGCCCACCAAGCCACTCTCTCACTTCCCTTTCTCAGCCAAGGCCACAAAGGAAAACCAGGAGAGATCTATTCTCCACTTCCCATCCACAGGAAATGTCCTCCTGTGAGGAAAAGATTCAGTACATGCAGCAGCTGCTTTCAAAGACAAATGTCTAAATAAAGAACATCCACAGCCTCGTCCTCCTTTCCTTTCTCCCAGTTTATTGCTGATCATGACGTGGAACGAAACATCCCTCGTTGAGCCCAGCCCAGCTCATGCCCACCCCGAGCCCATTGGGGGGGGGGGGGCAGAGACACTTCATGTGGGGCCAGCCAAAGCCTTGGGCTGGGACAAACTGGGCTCCAGCCACGAGCACCAGGGAGAGCAGGACAGGGGCTGCTCTGGGAAAGGGGAACTCCATGCCAGCCACACCCAGGGCAGTGCTGCTCTTCCAACCATTCAATGCATCTTTTCCTGTGGGAGCTCTTAGAAGACAGAATAGACAGAGAGGCAGAAGTAGAGGTATAAAATGCACCAGCACAAACACAGCAGCTCCTCCGAGGAACGCCTCTCTACTGAAATCTTTTGGAGGAAACTTACTGGAAAAAATTTAGGGAACAAGTTTACATGTAGGTGATCACATCGTTTCCTGGGCCAGAAGGAGGGAGATGGGTGGGGACAGCAGCATCTGGTCAGTTGTGTCTCAGGAACTCATCATCCAGGAGGGAGCCAATGGTTGTGAAAGGGCTACGAGGTCACTTCTGCCTCTGGAGGGGACAGGCCAAGGGCAGGAACG
The DNA here is from genome assembly GCA_013399895.1 of Serilophus lunatus. Lineage (NCBI taxonomy): Eukaryota > Metazoa > Chordata > Aves > Passeriformes > Eurylaimidae > Serilophus > Serilophus lunatus. The sequence continues at coordinate 13,589 of VXBA01002238.1, forward strand.
TGGCTGGGAAAGGGCCTGTGAGGTCCCTTCTCTGGGCAGGAGCTGATGGCTGGGCCAGGGGCTCTCCAGCTCCCCCCTGCCAGTGCCTGTGACAGCCCAGCAGAGGCACCTTTGGTCCAAGGAGGCCCTGCAGTGTCACAGTGGCCACTTGATCCCACGATGTTCCCTGGCCTCCCAGGGCTTCTCTGATGTCATGACGCCCTGCATGTCACGATGGTGACTTGATTCCACGTGTTTCTGCAGCTTCCCAGGTTTCCTTCGGTTCCACGAGGCCCCATGGACCCAAAGGCCCCTTGATTCCATGAAACTCCACAATGTCCCAGAGTCCCTCTGAGTCCAGTAAGGAACCCCCTCGAGAACATTGGGTTCCTCAGTGCCAGAAGGGCCCCTTCGTTCCAGGAGTTTCTGCAGTGCCACAGGGTGCCTTTGGATCCAAAAGGCTCTGAAGTGTTGGAATGGCCTTGGGTCCCATGAGGAACCACCGTGCCCAAATGGCCTCTGGGCTCCTTGAGGTTCTCCAGGGCCACTGTGGCCCCAATGATTCCGTGAGGTTCATTAGTGTCACAGGATTATTTTGGTTCCACGAGGCCCAGGAGTGTCTTAATGAGCCCCTGATGCCATGGGGTTCCAGAGTGTCCCAGGTTCCCTTTGTCCCAACAGTTCCACAGTCTCTGAGGGTCCATTTGCTTCCTTGAGGTCACACAATGGCCCCACTGGATTCCATGAGGTTCCAAAGTGTCCCAGAGTCCCTTTGGTTCCATAAGACCCTTCTGAGGAAAAATGGCCACTGGATTTCATGAGGTTCTGAGAAGTCTAAGGATTCCTTTGTTTCTGTGAGGCCACAAAATTCAAAGGGCCCCTTGCTTCCCTGATGTTCCACTGCCCCACAATTCCTTTGGTTCCATGAGACTCCACAGTGTCCCCTTGATTCCAGGAGGTTCTGCAGTGTCACAACTGCCCTGATGATTCCATGAGGTTCCACAGTTCCCCAGAGTCACTTTGATTCCACGTGGCCCTGCAGTGTCACAATGGCCCCTTGATTCCAAGACATCCCACAGCGTCCCAGTGTGGGGGCCCTGCACCCTCTGCCCAGGCTCCAGCTGCAGTTCCCAAGGGGCTCTGGGCTCCAGCAGCTCCTCAGTGACAGCTCCAGTCCCAGGCCTGCCCTTCACACACACTGGGGGCTCCAGAGGTTCCACTGGATACTGGCAGAGGAGCTGCCTGAAGTCCTGAGACATTTTGCACATGTTGAAAAGCCTGAGCACGACCTCATCAGCTGAAATAATCGGAGACTGCCCATAAAATATCCGTGTTTTCCCAAGGGATCACAATGAGATGGTTTCAGGATGGGCACGAGCAGCAAGAGGAGAACTCTTGCCCTCCCACTCTCGTGGCACTGCCAGCCCTCTCTGCCTTGGCCTGTGCATTTCCTCTCCCTCAGCTCTTGCCCCCTGCCCTGACTGACCTGCCCATGGCTGGAATCCCCTTCCCAGCAGCCTGTCTGCACAGCAGCACTGCCAGGGCTCTCTGCACTTCCCTTCCCTTGACTCACACCATTCAGACACCTCTCACCTCCCTTGGTGCTTTGAGCTTCAGGAGTTAAAACCTTGTCTGTCCTTTAGGAGTTGGTCTCATCTCACCTTCTGGCAATTAATTATGATGGGGGGGTTTTATAATTTGCTTTTTGTAGGAAACACTTTCTGCAAGTTCCCTTGTTTTGAGGGAAACCTCTTTGCTGACAGAAGTTGAGGAATGTGCTTTGTTTTCAAGGGTGACACTTACCAGTTTTATTTTTTTCAAAAAGAGAAAGAAAAATCCCTCCCTGCCACGTGTGCAGCCAGTTTCCTCAGGAAAGCAGGTGGGAGCTGCACAAAGGGGCTGGAACACCCAGCTGTGGCTGCAGGGGAGAAGTTTAGTGGAAGCAAAAGGGATGTGAGTTCCCAGGAGCCTGAGGAGAAACAGGATGGGGTTGGGGAGTGTGGAACAAGGCTGTCCCCACTGTGTCAGACCACAAGGCACAGCTTCTGCAGCCAGTGCAGAGCCCCTTAGGAGAGACCCTGGATCGATATCAGAGAATGCTGCAATCACTCTTCTCTAAATAGAAAAGTATTAAAATACACCCTTTAAAACCAGAACACATTGAAATCTTATGCCATAACTACACTAGGGGTTGTATCCAATTAATTGTCCAATACCAGAGAAAAGAAGAAACATGGATTCTGAGGGTTTGCTTTATCTTAACGAGCTCCATGGTGCTTGTAGTGCTGAGCCCTTGAACCTCAGGTACCGAGGGGAGATTGCACAAACCTTTCCATAAGTCCAAGTCAAACTCCAAAGTGTCTCAAAGCAATAATGGGTCTCGCTGAGGGCCATTACCAATTCAGGCTCTTCATGGGCTCATTAGAGGAGATAATTGGATGGCATGGTTGCACAAATCTCCGAAATACTCAGTTTTGAAAAGAAAAAACAAAGTTCCTTACAAATCTTGATTACCTTGAAGTATTAACAAGCCCCAGTGAGTCTCATTACTGACAAAAACTCTCAGGGGACTAATTAAACCTAATAATTGGAGCTTCCTGGGCTTCCTTCGCTCCCATGTGTCCCCACATGTAAAGGCCCCTCTGTTCCATGAGGTTCCATGGTGTCCCAGAGCCCCTTTGGTTCCATGTGGTGCTGCAGTGCCACAATGGCCACTTGATTCCACGAGGTTCTGAAATGTCTCAGAGTTCCTTTGGTTCCATGAGGCCACACATGTCACAAAGGCCCCTTGATCCCACGAGATTCCACAATGGCCCACTCATTCCAGAAAGACCTGCAGTGTAGAAATGGCCCCTTTCTATCCATGAGTTTACTCAGTGTCCCATGTTTGGAGAGCAGGAATTCCCCATTGTTCAGTAATTTTTCCTCAGGGTTTATAAGTTTTTGTCAAGGCATTGCAAAATAAGCAAGTTTCTGGATGCTTTTCCATTGAGCAGTTGTCACATAAGCACCCAGTTTTTGATAAGAGATGCTCTCTATACCCAGCTGTAACTACACTGCTCAGAGGACAAGTTCAAGCAAAGCTCAAGCTCCAAACGACCACCAGAGACCACCCCGAGATCACCAGGAGAGCCCCAGTGCCCAAATAAGGACTTCAGGGGCCAATTAACATATGTAGGACCCTATTAGTGAAGCAGTGACTATGTAAGACATTTGCTGAATATGTAAAATGGTAAGTAAATAAATGTTAGCCCTGCTGAGGGAGAACAGGGCACACACGTTATTAGAGGAGCGACCTTCCTGTGTGTCCAGAGCTGACAATAAAGAATGGCTGCCCACTAATGCTCTCAAAATGAGTCTGAGGGGTTTCTTTGCCAATTTTTGGTAGTGCCATGAGGAGAAAAGTGATCTCTCCAGCCCTGGGGCCTCATTGCCTTCCTGTCCATGATCAGCAGCCTGGCAGGTGCCACACCCAACTCACTTCTCACCAGCCCCTGCCATGGTGCCAGTGTCCTATGAAAGTGTGGGCAAGGGAAAGGCAAAGGTCTCACCCCAAATCTCCCCCAGAGCAGGGCTCAGGCACTGCCTCCTGCTCATTCCCACAGCTCCAGACACTTATTTAGGAGCCAAAGACTTGGTTGGTTCTTGGTTGGTTGGTTGGTGGATCCTTTTTAATGAGCAAAACATTCAAAATCATCTTGACCAGGCTCTTCAGCGATACAGGGAGATCCTGCTGGGTTGAAGAACAAGCAGCTGGACCAGGATCCCCTTTCTTATTTCTGGTCTCTTCAACGGCCCCTGAAAATGCCATGGGGATGAGGAGCAAAGCCCTGAGCCCTTGGAGGTTCAAAGCTTTAAACATCAGCCCCTCCAGCTCCAAAACCTCCTCCCCATATCCTGACTCCAGCAATTCCCATGGATCTGTCACGGCTTTCAGGGCATCCACTGGGATTTTGTGTCTGTGTGGCCTGATCCTGGCTCTCACCACAGGAGTCCCTTTGGCTGCAGCAAAGGGAGCAGGAGGTTCCCTGCGTGCTCTGGGGGCATCACTGCAGGGGGGTCATGTCAGACCCCCCTCTCTGCTGGGGACAGCTTTGCTCTGGGGGACACGGCCCTGCACCAGCCCAGGAACACCAGCAGTGCCCAGGGCTGGGACCTTCCTGAGTGGGACCCCTCTGTGCCCAGTCTCCCCACCTCGGGGGGCCGTGCCAGCACCCCCAGACGCCTCCAGCCCTGGGAACCCTGGCAAGGGCGGCCAAGGGGTGGTGCTGGGCAGGCCTGGCAAAGAGCTCCATGGCAGCGCCCCAGGGGCTGTGCCCCGAGCCCCGCTGCCTGGCACAGGGGCACCGTGGGCATCTCTGCACGGGCACAGGGCTCCAAGGGCATCCACCACGGGGATAAGGGCCCCAGAACCAGCCCACTGCCAGTGGCAGCGAGAGCTCTGTCTCCTGGGCCATCCAAATGTCAGCTGTGTTCCCCAAAGGGAGGGGAAGCCAGCCCTGCCAACCGCTGCCTTTGTGGGCTCATGTCCCGACACTCTGACTCTGCCCTTGTAGGTGCCCATCTCCTGTTGCCCGCTGAACCTCTGGGAGCCCTGGGCCTGCCTGTGCTGCTGTGTTGTTGTTTGTTGTAGTAAAGTTTGTTTTCCTTCCTTCTGACTATGTCTGACCTAAGATGTTACGGAGCGGGGAGAGGATTTCGGGGGGTGCATCCTATGGGAGAAGTTCGGGTCGTGCCTTGCCCCAGAAGATTTGCCAGCAGGCATCAGGGCTGAGCTCAGGTGCTTGAGAATTCAGAGCAAAGCAGCGGATGCCACATAAAGGCTGAGGCTGGGAGGGATGTGTGGAGCTCCTCTGGTCCAACTGCCCTGCTTGAGCAGGCTCTCCTAGGACAAGTTGCCCAGGACAAAAGGAATAACGATCACATGCCATCGTCTTAGAGCTACCGCAGATCACAAGACGTTGTCCACATTGTTTGGACATTGTATCATCGTCTGGACATGCTGTATTAATAATTTAATAATGCCACGGTCCCCAGCTGCCCTTTCTGGATGCCCATCAGGAGTATCAGACCCCAAGGGAGAATCCCACATCCCCACCTGTGAGGTCATTCTGGGAACCCTTCCCACTGTCCCATCTGGTGAACCTTTCATACAGAGATATTGGAACTTTGTCCTCTATATTTTTTACCTTTTCAGCTTTCAGTTGTTCCTCTGAAAACCTAGGAATTTATATCCTTGAAATGGCAATTCTTTCATTTTATGGAAGTGTTGGGGCTTAGGTCAAATTAAGGTGCCAACACATTGTTTGTAGGTATTTGCGACTCTGTGCAGAAGCAGATGGGGATATAAGCATCACAGAACTGTAAAACATTCTGGAGTAAGGAGAGACCAAAAAAGCCTTCGCTCCCATTTGCCAGGGACACCTCCCACTAGTTCAAGTTGCACAGAGTTCCAAAGCTTGGACACTTGCAGGGATGGAGTTTCCATTGCATGGACAACATGTGCCATTGCCTTGCTGCCCCCATCATAAAAGATTTCTTCCCTATATCGAATCTAAATCGACCCTAATTCAGCTTAAAGATATTGCACCTTGATCCAGCAATGAAATCCTTGCCAAAAAGTTTCTCTCTGTCTTTCCTGGACTAAGAGCACCACATTTGCGTCTTGAAACACCTTGGAGAGTGCCCAGGGATGTCCCAAGATGGGGTTTGGACACCTCAGGCACATGATCAGGAAGTGGAGGCTGAGGGCTCTGGGCTCAGTGCTGTGCAGACTGAGGTCAGCAGTAGCCTGGGAGGACCTGAAGGGCGGTTTGAGGGAGAGTGGAGCCTTCTCCTAGAGAAAAACTAAATGAGAAGGAAATAATTCCCTGAAGGGCAGCTGGGGAGGCCCAGACTGCACGGAGGGAGAAAGGAATTTTTCACCAAAGGCAGTGCTGTGGTGCAACACATCAGCCAGAAGGAGCCTGGAGCAGCCCAAGGCTTGGTGTGCCAAGGAAGAGCCAGGGAGGAGGGAGAGATGTCAGTGCAGGAAGGTGCCAGCGAGGTGGGGCAGCCGGGGGGATGAGGACAGCCTGCAGGGAAAGAGGGGCAGGGCATGGACAGCGTAGGACAGGCTGGGCTGGAGAGGAGAGAGGGATGTGGAGAAGCTGCAAGGCCCTGACAGAGCCAACTGCTCCCTGCCTTTGGCCATGGCTGCTGTGTGTGCCCCTGATGCCCTGAGGAGACAAGGGACCCTTCCAGCCCTGGGGCCTCAGCGCCTCCTTGTCCCTGCTCAGCAGCCTGGGAGGTGCTGCCCCATCCTCCTGCCCTGGGCACTGCACATCCCACATCACAGTGCTGCAGGAAGAGCCCTGAGGAATGAGGGAGGGGCAGCATCTCCCTTCCCTTTTTTGGCTGGGGGTCAGGCCTTGGCCCTTTGGGTTAATGAAACACAGCCAGG
>VXBA01002239.1:0-15291 GCA_013399895.1 Serilophus lunatus
GTCCATCAAACCAGGACACATGACTATTTAAATGGACTAAGGGAGGGGGAAAGAGTGTGCTCAGTTCATCCCAAGAAATGCTGATAGAACAGAAAGCATTCAAAGCCACAATTTCATTTCTAGTCTTGCAAGTGTAATCAATACTCATACTTCTTACTGCTGCAGTTGCTGGTGACCTGACCTCGTGTGTCATATCCAACAACAAAGCCTCTCTGCTTAAAGTCTGAAAAATTCCTCTCAAGATACTTGTAGATTCCCTGGAAAGAAAAAGAGGGGGGGAAAATGTGAATTAGCACATAAATATTAGAAGTGATCTTTCACAGAGGATGGATAAAGTCAGTAGGTAAAACACAGCTCAAAACTCTCAATAATGACATTCACAAAGGCAGCAGAGTGATTTTTCCCCCACAGTGTTCACTGAAAGAACACAACCAGAGAACAATGCTGTGGGAAATAAGTGGTACAACAATAAATCCTCAGGCAGCAAACACTCATCTTCAATTTTTTTACTTGTTCCAATTATGTTCTTAAAGACTAAATTGAGAAAAATCCCTATTTTGGAAGTCCATCCAATCAGGCAATATAAAGTTTGTGCCAGTCTAGTCTCCATCCTTGAGCTCACAGCAGAAGTCACATTTTCAACATGTTTTCCAAAGTGTTAGTCCTAAACCTGCCTTAAAAAAAAAAAAAAATCAAGGAATGGTTTTTGAAACATCTTGTGCTCCAGCTTCACCTTCCCTGTGGTCTTCACATCCTTTAATCCCCCAGCTGGAATCTCCCTGGAGATCCATCATGGAAACAACCCAGGATGGATCAGCAGTTTTAGATAAAAAGATGGAAGCACTATTGTTAATGGAAGTTCCCAGAGGCTACAATTCGCTACAGCCAGACAACAGCCCCGGGAACTTAACCCTAAAAAGGCTGCCTGTCATGGGGTGCAGGCTGCCTCTGGATAGGAGTGGGGGTGTTCTGTACTAGAATGCAGCTGATTTCTCACCCCCGCCAATATTAAATGCACTTCTTTGGGATGTTTTCATCTGCCTCTGACTGGGTATTACCAATTCGTAGCCTCAGCTGGAAAGCCAGCCTGGATTCTACCCCAGAAATCAGCTGAGCTCCATTTTTTTCATGGTTCTTGCCCTTTAGAATCATGGAATTGCTCAGGTTGGAAGAGACCATGTAGTCAAAACTCCCCCAGCACTGCCAAGGCCACCACTAACCCATGTCCTCAAGTGCCACATCCACATGGGTTTTCAGTCCTGCCAGGAAACCTGAAAACCCAGTGATTGCACCACTGCCAGGGCTGGACAACCTTTGGATACTGGGAAAATTCCTCCTCCAAACCTAAACCTCCTCTGGCATAACTTGAGGCCGTTTCCTCTCTACCTGTGAGTTGTTATGTAGGGGAAAAGATCAACCCCCAGCTCTCTCCACTCTCCTGTCAGGACAAGCAGAATATTAGAGAAACTGGTCCTAGCTAGAAATAAACAGCAAACCAGAACACAAGCTATTTCCTAAGCAGAACAGATCAATACTCCTGTCTACAAATGAGTTACAAACCTCTGTACAGATGGAAAGCTGCTCCACACAATTCCTATTTCACACCTCCCCCCCTCCTGTCACAGCAGAGCATCCCTGGAACTTTCTGGCAAGCCCGGGCACTTTGAGGATTCTGCACATCCAATGTCTTCCAGACTTCCTTACTTCCCAATGACAATCAGAGCTGGTTTGGCTTTTTGGCCCCAACACCAACCCCCTCATACATCTCCCAGCTTTCCACTCCCTCATTCCTCAAGCACAGAAGAAGGGATTTATTCTTGCTGCAAAGGAAGAGCCTGTGCTGATCTTTAGACAAGATCAAATCTGCTCAACTTTCTCATCCCAGTGATCTCTGCCCCAGCATTTTTGGCAGCTGTTTGGTGTCACCACAGTCCAGGTAACAGCCTCCCAGTAGATCCTCTTAAACCATTTTCACTGTTCAACAGGGATCAAAGACTCCACGTGAATAAAACCAGGAATGTCTTCCCTTTCTGCCACGGAACATTCTGCTTAAAATTAACAAGATCCCTTAAGCTCAGCCAAAGGTCCCACAGCTAAAGTTAGCCCAGTCCTACTGGGCTTGTTTACTATCCAAATATTTCCATTAAAGCTGCAGGAAACAAGAGTAAATACATGTCAGTGAGGAAGTGGATGTGGAGTCTCCCCCATCTGAACCCTCCACTTGAGTTCACACTAACCCTCCTGCATATCCAGTCCTTTATGCTCAAGTCCAAGAGGACTAAAAGTGATGGTATCAGAGATAGAAAGATTTTGGCTGATGAAATCAAGAGAGCTACAAACAGCTTTATGAAGTCCAGTACTTATATTTTTCAACTATTACCTTTAGGTTTGCTTTTATAGCAACTCCTCATGCAAAGGTGGTTTTGTCACTGTGGAACCAATGACAGGTTTTTTGACCATTAATAAAAGCCAGACAGAGGAAAAACTTGAGCAGCAGAGTCAAGCTTTTTACGTGGAGGTTATGTACCTACAATTTTCAGAAAGGTCTAAAGCAGCTGCTGGATATTCTGTACCTTCCTGGAACTGACTTTCTATAATCAAATGAAGGTCAAATGAAAACAGATCAAATACAGGAGGTAACACATGATTGAGGGTGCAACTGCACTACAGTTTATTGAAGGGAATGTTAACTACACTCAAGTCTACTATTGAACTGGTCATTTATTCCTGTCCCAGGTACAAAGAAATACAGAGAGACAGGGCTGCCCATTTTCAGACTTAGCAAAACTGTTCCTGCCCTCAGCTTCTGACACAAGAGTGCTCAAACAAAAGATTAAACCTGATGCAATTTACTTCAAAAATAAGTTGTAATCCACTTCCTGGAGGCTGCTTTTCCTCACTTGATATCTGGCTTCAACAAACAGCTAAAAATAGCAGCTCAGAGGGAGCAAACACAAACCTAGTTTGTTGCTCTCAAAAACCAGTCATTCCCATGAAACTGAACTTGCAAACACATTCCCTGCCAAGCAAAGGGAAACTTGTCGCTGTGTGCCAAGAATGTGGCTCAGGCAGCAACCCCAGGCTCAGCCACGCTCCTGGAGCACAAAGGCACCACACCACGGCCACGAGCTGCTCCCAGGCCAACCTCTCCTGCACAAGCAAGAGCTTTACTCTGCTTCAAAGCCAAGTGGACTTGTTAAAGCAACTCTGCTGCTTTTAACCCTTCCACCACTGGCAACAGAATATGAGTTTTCTAACTGGATTTTTTTTCTGAATCTTTCCAGTTTGTTCCCACTGCACCCACAGAGTCCACAGAAATAAAGTTCTGTTCATACTCCTACAGCACTTGAGTTTGGCAGGACCTTCTGGTTGTATATCAACTGAAGCAGGTACTCAAAAACCTGAAACATGGTTCAGGGAAGTGAGGAGCCTGTCCCACCAGTCTACTCCCCACAGCACCAGTAGCCACAACTCCACAGCTGCCTCTATATCCAGACACTCAACTCCACCTCCCAGCTCTTTGCACCAGCACAGGCAGAGCCTGATCTCTGCCCGAGGAGCAGGAATTAGGACTAAAGTCTCCCTGCACAGAACTTTACCCCACAAGCACAGCATCAGACTGTTCCCAGCAACACACAACAGCAACACCACAGTTTAACCACAGGTTTAACCCCTGCGCCTGAGCTCCAAGATCTCCTTGTCTGTGTTAAAACCAAGGAGCCCACCCCAAAACACTCTATTCCAGGTTTTACAGACCTACTCCTCAAAAAGATTCACAGTGTTCTTCTAGCAAATAACTTCCTAATATCTGTGACCCAAACATTGAATCACATATAAACCAGGAATCACCAACACCTCCAATCCAGTATGTAGCACTAGATTTGCAGCTTGAAATTCACACCTCAAATTATGTTTTTGTCTGCTTACAAAAGTGCCCAACAGCTACAGAGCTACAGTAACACCAAGCCACTTAACCAACAGCTACCCAAACCAGCTGGTGGCAAACAACCAGTGAGTGACACTGGAAAGATTCCTCAAAAGCTAAACAATTGTCAATGCAGATCTTCACAGTCAGCCTACATTTGCTTGTTTGTCTTAATTGCTCTCCTATTTAGCTCCAGTAGTGAATAACTACACAAAAAAATCAAAGGTTGGGTTGAGGGCGGTTTTGCCTTTTGGGATTAATTAAAAGTTCTGATGACACCTATTGATTCCCATCTACAGAGCAGCATTAACAGCCCAATTCCAGTGGAAATGATTACATCCTGCCTCCCAGAACATCCAATTAAACCTCTTCAAGCTGCTTCATTTCCCTTCTGCACCCACAATTCCACACAAACCACCCACCGCTGCCGAACAGCTGCAGCACTCCAGCCTCCCCCTCGTGTTCCTGGGGACCCCAGGAGGCAGGAGCCCTGTGTGGCAGCAGGGGCAGCTCACCTGGGTGGACTGGATGACGGTGAGGTCGTTGATGTAGCAGAATCCAGCCCCCATGGCCGAGCGCAGCCCGGCCGTGCCAAAGGTCAGCCGGCGGCACAGGCGCTCCCGCAGCTCCTGGTGCTGCCCGGCCTCCAGCAGGCTCTCAATCTGCTCCTTGGTCTTCTGGTTCTGCAAAGGAGGATGGAGGACTGGGGTCAGCAGCTGAGTTATACTGGCATATTGCTTTCAAGCCCTTCCTGTCCCATGACGTGCCTGTGCACACTGTACCCATCCCCATCATGTTCTCTTTCCCATGTTATCCTTGTCAACAAAGGATTTCAAGAGCTCTCACTGCCATGGTATTAGTGGCCATCAGCAGGCCACCTTCCAGCTACACAAAGTCCAGTGAGGAGCACAGACTTTGGAAGCAGTTTTTCAATCCTCCATCTGTGCTGCTGGAAGACAGACAAAAATCCCAACTTCAAAGCAGTATTTCCTTCCTCCCCACCCATGGGAGAGGTCTAACAGGCCCAGCAAAGTCATGGAGTCAGTCAGAGGATGGTTTGGGTTGAAAGGGAACCTAAGGATGATCCAATTCCAAGCCAGGGACACCTTCCACAAGCCAGGGACACCTTCCACAGGACCAGGCTGCTCCAAGCCCCCTCCAGCTCTGTAGAGAGCAAAGTGCTCTGTAACAGGCTGGATTCTTATCCAGAGTGATCACTCTGTTCATTCAGGATTTTCCCAGACTTCCACCACAGTTAAAACATCCCAAGTGTACAAACTGCACATTGCACTCACCCACTGTTTGTTCTTCAGAGTAATTCAAATAACACTGAATTCACCTGGTCACCAAGAAACCCACACCCACTTTGGAGGAGACACTTCCCAGATCCCACACACACAGTGTGTGGAGGAAATGGAATCAGATGGTAAAAAGCAGTGACTCCAGAGGTATAAAACAGCTCAGGTGGCAAAAGTGCTTCTCCAAAGCAGGGTCCCAAGGAAGGGTTAAAGAAGGCAAGTGGAATCCACAGGGCAAGGGTGAAGCACCCCTGACATTTAAAACAGAGGTCAGACAGCTCCAGCAGCACTGGGAAGCACAGCTCTGCACACAGGGGGCCTCTTCAGGATTGGGAAAACACTGGGAAACTCAAAGATAGGAGTTCACCAGGAAAAATCCCCACTCAGGAAAAAAAACTATTTCTGCAGCTTCATAACAGAACCTGAACTCATGTGAATTGAAAATAAAATTTATTTTAAGGAACAAAGAAACCAAAAGGCATTATTGCCCATGCTCTTGGATGGCTCAGCAACCAGTGTAAAACCCTGCTCACAACACAGCTAAACCAGGCCTAAAAAGACACCAAAACAAAGGGGCACAACAAGTATTAAACCACAGAAGTGAAAGTGTCTCTTTTAGCTGCTCATAGGCAGCCACCCAGAAAACAAAGGGCTGGTCTGAAAAGAGTCTAAGTAATGAAAAATTTCATTTCACGCTGTCCTAGTGCACAGGTTTGCTTTAAAATAGGATTATTAAATTACACAGCATCTCTGATGGCTGTATTGTTTCCCTGCAAAGACAGAATGAAGACTGCACATCCCACAGCTTGTGGAGCTTTGTAAAACTGAGGCAACCCTGAAGCAACAGCACAAACATATTTTACCATTGGATTAACAAGTGGTTTTGATTGAAGTTGCTTTATTTATCTCCTAAGGAATAAAAATGAGTCAGCCAACACAGCACCCAAATAACATTTTAAGTGGCTCAAGTCACACTCGGTTAACTTAAAGTTTGTTAAAAAAAGAAATAAAGTTGAGCAAAATTCTCTGAGCTTCCCATAGATGACCTGAAACTCCTGGGCCAACAGAAAGAGGGAATTTTACCCTTTTCTAAATTCAGATGTGCTGATGATCTGTCTCCACCCTGTATTACACATTCAGGCTTCTAATGGCATTTACCTCCAGGCAGCCCTTTCCCCAGCCTGGCACAATCCTTCCTGCTTCAATTCATTCCAGAATGCCATTTTTATTCCAAGTTGGAGCCTCAAAGCCTATGGGCTTAGTGTTCTTGCAACTCCCTGCCTGGGTATGAGCAGCATTTGCCACCCTGGCCTGGGAATTTCAAAACAGCTTCCACTGCTGACACTTCACCCCACTGCAAACCCTGAAAAAAAATTGGGAGTTTTGCTGGTTTGCATTGCAGTTGTGAAATTCAGGAATATAAAAAAAAAGCCTCACGGTGGCTTTTATGATGGTTTATTTCTCAAAGTACATTATACTATACATATCCAATAGTTCATAGGATGATTTAGGTAGGAAAGCCCTCTGAGGTCATGGAGTCCAACCCTTCCCCAGGACACCAAGGCCACCACTATCCCATGTCCCCAAGTGTCATATCCACACTGCTGTGAAGTCTCTCCAGGGATGGGGATCCACCACTGCCCTGGGCAGCTGAGCCAGGGCTGCACAACCCTTGGCATAAAGAAATATCCCCCAAAATCCAACCTCAACCTCCCCTGGCACAACTTGAGGCCACTTCCTCTTAACCCACATCACCTATTCCTGGGTAAGCAAGAGACCCCAGTCCTTGGATGTTTTTTAATGTCCTTCAAGAAAGAGAAAACTGCCTAAAGCCTCCTGCCTTCAACAGAAATAAACCAGGCTGTTGGATACAAAAATAATCATTTCTTAAAAAAAAAAAAAATCAGTGCTCCTAAGATGCCCCTGCATCCCCAGGGGCTCTAACAAAGCAAAGCAAGTTCTCATGGATTTAGTCCTCCAGAGAACACACACAACTCAGGGACAGACAAACCCTGCAAAGCCCTCAAGCTACACACTGCTACTGGTTTTCCAAGGATTATTTACTCGAAGAGTCCTTGGAGGCCACAGGGATCAAGCTCCCAAAGGGAAAAGGAGCAGGGAAGCACCAGGGCCCAGAGCCACATCCCACAGCTCTGCTGCCAAACAGCTTCTCCTGAAGCTCTCACACCACAGGGACTCATCCCCTGCACACACACACTTCAGAAATATCTAAAAATATACAGAGCAGTGTATATAAATACATGTAAGTATCCATATATAAATATACATAAGTACATCAATATATTTATGAGCATCTACAGGTAACTGAGTGTATATCAAGATACACATAAATATATTTTTTATTCATTAATTTATAAATTTCTGTGTGAATGCACAAATATATAAAACATTATGTATACACACAAAAATCTATAAATAGATCTATGAATCACAGACTACACCAAAGTGGAAGGGACCCACAAGGACCATCAAGCCCAACTCCTGGCTCTGCACAGGACCATCCCCAAGCACCCCACCATGGGCTCCAGAGCATTAGAAGTACAAAATATATATAAAGAATATCTCTAGGTCAGTGTGAGGACACAGCAGCAATCAAGAGCCAACAGACACTGTCCCTCCTGCACTGGGAGCTGGAGGGTCCTGCCCTTGGCCTTGCCAGGAGGTGGCAGATAAGGGACAGTGGCAGGAGGGCCCAGGAAGGAGCTGCTGGTACCTGGACATGCTCTGCTGAGGCCACAAAAGGGCCCCACCAAGGCTGTTGATAAGAGGGATGAGCCTGCTGGTGATGCGAAATGATACTTTAAACAACTATTTATAAGACTTTACTGCCAGAATCAGAACCTGCAGGAGAGCAGTGTAGCTGTGGAGATTCTGCAGCATCAATATGTTTCAGAAAGGCTGAGGACCTTCCTAAAAAAAAAAAAAATATATATATATATATATTCTCTACCAAATTCAGTGTTTCCATTTGCCTACTGAGGCAGAATCACACTTTTTTTGTAGCTCATCAGGACACAAAATTTGTAACAACTGAAGAATTACAGACAAGGACAGCAGCTGATTATTTCACAACTAAGACCACAAGTGGCACCTGCATCAAGCTCTCATTCACTATTTCTTTTAGAAAATGTAGGTACTCATTTCTTGTTGCTAAGCAAGAAGTGTCTGTTTTCTAGTGAGCAACCTCACCACCATTTTCATGTGTACATCAGTTACAATGAGTTTTTCTGGTGGCCAGTTCCTACCCAGAATTTATTTTCCACTTTCCTTCTGAAAATTTAATTTTAAAAGCCTTAACAAGGGGAAAAAAAAAAAATCACTGCAAGCTGAATGACTGGGACAAGTCACTGCTCTCCAGCCATCAAGTCCCTTTGCTCTTGAAAGGCATCACAAAACCAAGAAAATTAAGAGATAGGAAGTGGATGAAAAAGATAAAACGCAGAACAAGGACCAATTGTTCCTACAGTTTATTTACCAAGGGGGACTGAACAAAAGGCGGGTGCCCTGTGCCCCCCAAACAAAGGCACACACAGCAATTAAGGAGAGGGAATGGGAAAGGAGTGAGGAGGGCAGGGGCATTGGTGGGGATGTAGGATGCTGGTGAGGAAGGGAGGGAAGCACAGAGACCATCTCACAGCCAGGCTTCCTCCCTCCACCCACCAGCAGTGCCAAACCACAAAGGACAGCGAGAATTAATTACAGACAGCAATTTCCAATTAAGCTGGAAGACAAAAGCCTCCCACGGCTGTGAACAGGGGTGCCTGGATTCTTCCTTGATCAGAGGCAGGAAAAATCCCCCTGGGAAGGGAAGGGAGGTACAGGCAGCTCCTCCTGAAGTTTGATAAGCAGTACATCCCCAAGGCCTCATCTCCTATGGAATACAAGGACTCTGGACCAATAACCCCTCCCCATGCCCCAATTCCTGCCTTCTCCTTGCCTTCCCACCCCAAACACCTCCATCTGGCTCATTCACAGGCCCCTAGAGGTTCCTCTGCAGGGGATTCTGAGTTGTCAGACCTCCTAGGAACTCCTGGAAACCTCTGCAAGTTCCTTATGGGAAAGGTAACAATTGCCCTTCTTCCCTGTGCGATAAACAGGGACATTTAAACTGACTCTGCAGTTCGTATTTTATTGCTTAATTATGGCCTTGCAAGGCCATATTTCACCAAAAATCGTTCCCCAGTGCAAGTCTTCCTATTTTAAAGGAAAAACATAACAACCTGTTAAAAACAAAAACCAAAACCAACCTGAACAACAAAAGCCTTTCAACACATTAACCACAGGTTATCTAAAACCAATAAACTTCCAGCCCAACCTGGGCTATCAAGTGTGTTATCCCTTTTCCTTTTACACCCCAGGGTATTTCCAGGGCAGAGAATTCTACTCATTCCTGTAGAGCTGCGAGGAGGGAGCTCGCCTAGGAGCCATGGGCAGGTGGGGTTTGCTTGCAGCCCTGCTGCTTCCATCCTGGGAGAGTGAGATGGTGCATACACATGGGGCATCCCTGGCCTTAAAGAGGTAAAATTGAAAGAAAAAGGATAAGAACCTGAAAAAAATTATAGAAAGCTAAAAAGAAAACCAACAAAAAAAAAACACAAGGAAAAATAAGGAAATAGAAAGGTCAGCCACTGGTGTGCTGGTAGTTTGCCCTCCCCCATCTCCGAGGTGGGTTTTTTTTTAAGGCACAGGTCACGATGGCTGGACCAAACAAGCTGCAAAAAACCCCCAAAAACAACCCACCCAAAAATAACCCTTTCAACGACAAGATGAGCCAAATAACCACCAACGCCATCATTGCTGCCACCCGTTTGGACGGTTCTACCCGAATTCAGCAGGCCCGCAGCGCTCCTGCCATCGAGCCAGCATGCGGACCCTCCGCAGCCCGTGCCTTTCCTGGGCAGAGGGATAAATTCGGGAAGGTTGGGAACGAGGAACGGGGCGTTTTAAGCCCCGCTGACAGCCAGTCTCTCCAGCCACGCGTTCGCTCCTTAGGGCTGGACGGACCATCCCGCTGGAGCATCACCCTCCGCATCACCCGGGAGAAGCATCCCGGCCGCCGCCCTCCAACAGGGAGGGAGAGGATGCTCATGATGGGATGGAGCCGGGACAGCCGTGCGGAAGGCAAGGAATTCCCCCCCTGGATCACTCACCTTGTCCCAGCTCAGCCACTGCCATACCGCCTTGTCCAGCTGCGCGTCCCCGGTGCTGCGGGACACCAGCACGTTGGAGTTCACGTCCCCGGGGGCTCCGCAGTCGCCCATGCTGGAAGAAGAGGAGGAGGAGGAGGAGGAGGAGGAGGAGGAAGAAGAGCGGGATGAAGAAGGTGCCGCTTCTTCACTTGGCCACGCCCGCCGGGGCACCGCACATCTCCGGGGGAAGGCAGGGAGGGAAGGAGGTAAGGAAGGAGGGAGAGGCGGAGGAGGGCGAGGGGAGTCCTCGCGGGGCCGCTTTTTAACTGCGATTAACGGGGAGCGCCCGCCCCTTCCACCCTCCTCCTCCTCCCCCTCACGAGCCACCGCCCCGCTCACGCCCCTCCCGAGGGGCACCATGGGAAATGTAGTCCGGGAGGCGCCACGGGGCTGCGGAGGGAAGGGCGGATAGGGAGCGCGTAAACTACAGCTCCCAGCGGCCCCTGCGCCGCGCGGCGTCTCCGGGAGAAGGGCAGGGCACGGGGCCGAGGGACCGTGGGTTCGAGTCCCGGCTCCGGCTCGATGTGGAAAACAACGTGTGGGGTGTGTGTCACTGCCCCATAAACAGGCACTGCCCGAGTCCTACAAGAGTGACAACCCTCCCTGGCTGTGTCCCTGGGGCTCTCCGGAGCAGCCTTGTTGCCTCTGAACGCATCACGGATGTGGCGCTGGCCCGAGGGCTGCAGTGACAATTCCATTGCCATTAGGAGGAAAATCATTACCCTCATCTCCCCACCCCTGACTGTGTCAGCGTTAATTGGATTGGCTGGGCTCGAGCAGCAGGGCTGGGGAGAACACATCCTGCTGAGCATCCCCATCCCACACAGCATCCCCATCCCACACAGCATCCCCATCCCACACAGCATCACATCCCACACAGCATCCCCATCCCACACAGCATCACATCCCACACAGCATCCCCATCCCACACAGCATCCCCATCCCACACAGCATCCCCATCCCACACAGCATCACATCCCACACAGCATCCCCATCCCACACAGCATCACATCCCACACAGCATCCCCATCCCACACAGCATCCCCATCCCACACAGCATCCCCATCCCACACAGCATCACATCCCACACAGCATCCCCATCCCACACAGCATCACATCCCACACAGCATCCCCATCCCACACAGCATCCCCATCCCACACAGCATCCCCATCCCACACAGCATCACATCCCACACAGCATCCCCATCCCACACAGCATCACATCCCACACAGCATCCCCATCCCACACAGCATCCCCATCCCACACAGCATCCCCATCCCACACAGCATCACATCCCACACAGCATCCCCATCCCACACAGCATCACATCCCACACAGCATCCCCATCCCACACAGCATCCCCATCCCACACAGCATCCCCATCCCACACAGCATCACATCCCACACAGCATCCCCATCCCACACAGCATCCCCATCCCACACAGCATCCCCATCCCACACAGCATCACATCCCACACAGCATCCCATCCCACACAGCATCCCCATCCCAAACAGCATCCCCATCCCACACAGCATCCTCAGCCTGCCTCACATCCTTGCAGAAGTTGCCATAGTGACAGCAGGCACTGCAGAGGGATAGAATCATGGAACCACAGAATGGTTTGGGTTAGAAGAGAACTTAAACCTCATCCAGTTCCACCCCTGCCATGGGCAGAGACACCTCCCACTGTCCCAGGTTGCTCCAACCTGGCCTTGGACACTTCCAGGGATGGGGCAGCCACAGCTTCTCTGGGCACCCTGTGTCAGGGCCTCCCCACCCTCACAGCCAGGAATTCCTTCCTAATATCCCGTCTATCCCTGCCCTCAATCCCTTGTCCCAAGTCCCTCCCCAGCTCTCCTGGAGCCCCTTTAGGCTCTGGAAGGGGCTCCAAGGTCTCCCTGGATCCTTCTCTTCTCCAGCTGAACATCCCCAGCTCTCCCAGCCTGGCTCCAGAGCAGAGGGGCTCCAGCCCTTGGAGCATCTCCGTGGCCTCCTCTGGACCTGCTCCCACAGGTCCTTCCCGTGCTAGGGACCCCAGAGCTGGAGGCAGCTCTGCTGAGGGAGTTGAGGCTTTGGGAAGAGGGGCAGAGAATGCTTTGGGGTTTACAAAGTAGAGCAAAAGTGTTGAAAACTGTAAATATAGAAGGGAATGATCCATCATAGCTTACAAAGCTCGCTGTAACATCTCTCCTCTTCAAAGTTCTCAGGTCCATGTCCTGAAGGGAACTCTTTCCTGGCTGCACACACAAACAAACCCTCCAGTCCAGAGGTCTGGCTGGGTGTGGGGAGATCAACCTTTTGATTGGTCCTTCAGAGTAAATTACTGATAGAAGATTAAGATAAGAAGAAGGAAGTATGTTACTGTATATCAGAACTCTCTAAATCCTATCCTGGTTTCTAGTATTAAAAGAGGAGAGTCTGGACACTGATAGTGTGAGAAAATTTGGTGTAATAATTCTTCCTTGTACTTCTGGTGGCATCTGCAGCACCCTGAGCCCAGCAGGCCAATGAAAACCACACTCGTGGCACATTTCTCCAGATCTCAGTGCTTTTCATGCTTTTGCTGTTCTTTTCTCCTTCTTCGTGTTTTATCTTCAAGGACAGAAGGCCAGAATCCAGGATAATGGAGCTCCAGCCCATCAAACCTTGGTTTCCCCCCCCAAACAGGATAATGGCCATGTTAAACACCCTTCCAAAGAGCATTTCTTGTGAAAAGTTTGGAAAAGCTATGAGAGATGTTGTTAAAATGAAATTTCATTATTTCAAACCCTTCAATACTTGCCTCCCTTTTTTCCCCTCAGTCAAAGCTTTAAAATACCCATCTGAGCATTTTTCTGTACATGAAACTTTGAAACTCTGGAAGAGGTTTCAAGGCAGACCCTCACCCTGAGTTACCAGTGCTCAGCTACAGAGCCATGATTAAAAGCAGGAGTTTCCCTTTGGATATCTAGATGGGAGAATTATCCTTCCCTGGGATGTGACACCCCTCCACGGTCATTTCCCCTGGAAAAACAGCCTCAGAAAGTATAAAAGCCCTCAAGAGTTATCCCTTTCTCAGGAATAACCACAGCACAGAGGGTTTGAAACTTCTGGGGATCTCAGCCGTGCATCTCACATTGGGAAGGGATGATTAGCTTTCAAACATTGCCCTGTGAGGAGGCTTTGGATAACTCCCTCCGAGGCACCATGTGGCAGCTTCCAGGCAGCCTGAGCAACTCCAGAGCAGGGCAATCATGTAAAAAGATTATGTTGATACAGCTTAGACCGTGCTGATGGAGATTTACTGCATTGGCCCGGAGAAAACACTGACCTCGTGGGGGATGACAACTGAATCCAATGTATTGGAGGGTTAATCGCCCTGCAGAAGAATTTGTAAAGCTGATTATCTTGCTCCATGAAAGTTAAACGAAGTCCCATCTGCTGGCCGGGCAGGACTGTGCTGTGGCACTTTGGAGGGATGGCAGGGTATCCCCACACTCACTGGCTGCCAGCAAAAGCATCTCCTCCCCTCTATTACTAACAACAAAAATTCCAGTCCTCACAGTTGTGGAAGAAAGCTAGAAAACAGGAAATTAATCTGCCAGTGAAGGAAAGCCAGTGTTTCTAATTCTTCACTGCCGTGCATCATTTTCAGCTGATTGAGGTACAGCATGCTCAGCGCAAAGGGAGCAGCAGCAGGGACCACAAAACAGGGGAGAGGCCACACTGCCAGAGATGGATCTGAGCCAGGCTGGGAGCAGAAGGGCTGCCAGGCTGCTGGGAGCTGCCAGGGCCAGCAGGGACCATGGCAGGGCTCAGCTGGAGGGAATGACTTCTCCCGAGCCAAAACCTGTGCCAGGGCCTCACCACCCTCACAGGCAAGAATTTCTTCTTTTTTGCTCTCAGCAAAAGCTTCCTCCTAATACTTAATATAAGCCAACTCTCTGTCTGTAGGAAGCCATTCCCCCTTGTCCTGTCCCTCCAGACCCTTGGAAATATTTTCTCTCCACCTTTCTTGTAGCTCCTTCAGTCAGTGGAAGGGGCAATTAGATCTCCAGGGGGCCTTCTCTTCTCCAGGCTGAACAATCCCAATTGTCTTCCCTCCC
This sequence comes from Serilophus lunatus, assembly GCA_013399895.1. NCBI lineage: Eukaryota > Metazoa > Chordata > Aves > Passeriformes > Eurylaimidae > Serilophus > Serilophus lunatus. The sequence goes on from VXBA01002239.1 coordinate 14,521, forward strand.
AGTAGAGCTGCTCCATCCCTCTGATCATCCTTGTCCTTCCTGTGCTGGATCCCCAGCTCTGCAGGCAGCTCTGTAGGGGGGTCTCACCTGAGGGGGCAGAGGGGCAGAATCCCCTCTCTCCTGCTGCCCATGCTAAGGGATCAGCCCCAAATAAGGGCTAAGCCACGCATCAGAATTAAAACCATCTGTCCCGTCCCATCAGCATCCCCAGGGATCTGGTTCCACAGCCAAAATGCTCAGGCAGAACACACGGGATCAGCTCCATGCTCACACAGCTGCCGCAGACCCCGGACAGCCCAGTGTTTCCATGGCAATTCTACCAAAAACACTTCGTCCCACATCGCCTACAGGCATCCCAGAGCTCCCACGATATTCCAGGCTGGTTTTCTGCTTCCGGTTTCTGCAGCGAGCCGGGCTCCTGCGGGATGAACCCAGCACACCCCTGCAGCTGGTGGCCAACACTGTGCACACCCTCATTTATCAATGTCTGTCCTTTACAAACCAGAACTCAAACACAGACCTGGTTATTTCTAATCCTCCCCTCTCGGTATTAAATAAGCCCTATCCGTGCTCTGCAGACACATCCACCTCCAGAAAGGAGATGAGATGGACTTGTCTTCCCTGGGGAGAGAACAAGCAAGGAGTAGGGATTCGGCTTTTCAACCCACTTCACTCCAAAGCGTGGGGTAAGTTGTGTGAAACGGGGAAATTTTGTACTGGAACGGTCTGAGCTCTGAAAAAAGAAAAAAAAAAAAAAAAAAAAAAAAACCC